>JAVDPK010000961.1:236277-262971 GCA_034780415.1 Cichlasoma orientale | reverse complement strand
AGATACCCCCCCCCCCCCCCCGCCCCATCAGTACCACCACTTCAGGAGAAAGCCCACAAAGCTAATTAATTAGGGCAGACTGGCTCATTTGCATGTTTTGTAAGCATTAATTAAGATATGCAAAATATCCAGATGAACGCTGCAGCATAAATATATTTAAAGCATTGAGGCAGAGGTATGGATGGGAAAATGGATGGAGGCTGCGTCCTCCGCCGTGGCATTAATCCGAGGCTTCCTGCGTCACAGCAGCAGGAAGTGCAGCATGTGGGGGAATTTGTCTCTGTGACTTGACACTTTTATACTAACATACATCACCTACTGACAGAGAGCAGGGACGACTGGTCCTCCGATGGAAGCTGACTTTTAGGCACAGTAGAGTACATATGGACAGGTGAAAGTAGTGTCAGATGTAATGTGCTCCAGAACTCAGTTTAAGACAAGGACCTGTGTGCGGCTCTTCAACTGCAGTTTGTTTGATGTGCAGTCGCTCCGTAGTGAGTCTGTGGAGATTCTGAGCCAACTGAGGCACTTTCCAGTGGATTACCTGTGTGCTCTGAGCTTCTCAGGTGTTTGTTTTCTGCTTTAAGTTCCTTCATGTAAATAAATGAACTGGGAGAACCAGAGACGACAGGAGACACCAGACATATTACGTGAAGTACATCAGTGGACGTTGTTCAAACAACACATTTGCAACAAGTTTAAATCACATGTTAAAAAATTGTTTATACACAGATTTACAATACTGTGCAAAAGTCCTGAGTCAGCCCTCATGTCTTTAGAGTGTGCTTCCACAGAGCCAGACTTTCTTGTGCTCTTGAGCAACAGTTCTCTAGCTTTCTGAACGTGCTTCAAAGTTTTTCTTTGGACATTGACTGCTTTTTCAATCAATTTCAGTCCAGTCCTTGTACCTGACCATTCTCAGAGGAATGTTTTTCTTAAGCCACTGCACACTGACCTATGAACCATTCAAGTATAAAAAAGGCTCCTAGCTTAAGGGATGAACCAGCATTGTCTCTACACGACAGACAACTTAGACTTACCAGTTTTAAATTTTGAATTTATATTACCCACCCAAATGCCAAAGATAGCACAGACTGACCGACATAAAATAGTATTTTTGCAGAAACAAGGTGATTCCCAAAGAGCTGTTAGCTGAAAACTTGGCATTGGTGTGCAATGTGTCCTTAAAAAATCTGAGAAAACTAGACAAGAGTAGCACAAAAGAAGAAGTTTCATCAAAGACCTGGCACAGGACCTGAGAGATGCATCTGGAGCTTCAGCTGATCCATCTACTGTTCACTGAAGCCTCATCAGAACTGGTCTCAGTGGAAGGGCGGCTGTCATTCTTAAGGAAGGGACACGGGGAGAAAAGGCTGCGACATTACACAAGAACTGGACTGAAAATCAGCGGCAGCAGGTCTGATGGAGCTTTGAATCCAAATTAGAAATTTCTGGTTCACATCTTCATCAGTATGCATGGAGGAGGTCAGGAGAGAGATCCAACAGTGAGTGTCTGCAGCCATCTGTAAAACAGGGTGGAGGCTCTGTCATGGTTTAGGCTGCATTTCAGCCAGTGGTGTTGGAGATCTTATCAAAATTGATGGAACTCAGAAAAGTACCATCAGATTTTGATCCACCGTGTAATACCATCTGGAAAATGTCTGATTGGCAACATCATTTTTTTTCCTGGACAGCTAGGAGAGCTGTTCCTGAAGACTTCCTTATAGCAGTTACAGAAAAGCTGCCTAAGAGTTCAGGCTGTGCCAAAGGGTCCTACGGTCCTACCAAATACTGACATTCAAGCTTGTTAGAACTGATCAAACTGTTTTCCCTTATAGACCATTTCCATCTATAATTGCACACGTTTCATTCAACCAAAACAGCCCATTCATTTGTACAGAAAAGAATAAATGGAGACATAAATAGTGTGATGATGATCGCCTGTTGAGCCTCAGCAGCACTGTGAGGTGCTGGGAGAACACACACACACACACACACACACACACACACACACACACACACACACACACACACACACACGCCCAGAGCAGAGCTGCTTAGTATCAGGTTGGTGATGGATGGAGGATGAGGTCAGTCCTCAGGGGGATCCAGACTCTGTGGAAAAGACCTGTTGTTGTCTCTCACTGTCTTTGTGAGTATGTGTGTCTCCCTGTTGTGCTGCAGTCCTCTGATCTCATCCACTCACTCACAGAGCTTTAGCAACCTACACACACACACACACACATTACACAGGCACTCATCACATTCTGGGGAAAATGCTGCTGGTGATTCCCTCTTAAAGGAGCTTCATAATGTTTAGATGCTAATCACTGACCAGGATGGCAGTGAATAAATAATGATCATATAAAAGATGAGTCAGACTTTTTAGTACACTTTTGGTATGCAGAGAGCAGGCAAAAAGTTTATAAAGGCCAGACTCCTGAAACAAACAATTTTAAATCAGATAAACTCGACTGTCAGCTGATTGGCTGCAGCTGCGTGCAGGTGTCCTGAGCACTCGTTTCATTTCTGCTCCATTTGAAAGTCAGATTTTTACCATCATTTATTGTCGCACCAGTTTTTTGGGGGTCCTCTCCTCTGCTCTCTGTTTCACCACGCATGCTGAGCAGAGGATAGATGGGCGTGACTGCTGTAAATGATATTAAACACTTAATAATAAGTGATAATTCATCTAAAAACAACAGAGGACACACACCAAACATGAAAGGCATATAAAGGCGTGAAGTTATTCAGTATTAGGGGCATAGTTTCTGCTTGGTAGGCCTACGCTCGTCTAAATTGAGTCTTTGAACTGGACCTCTGGACTGTGTTTTTGGCATTTGTGTCTTGGAGCATTTATACAGTTATAATTTTATGCCAAAAATGTTTGCTTGCTGTGGAGTTAATTGTACAAACCAAGAAGTCTGTGCTCCAGTTTTGGCTTGGCCTCAGCGATGGGGTGAGGAGCTTGGATCCTGGGGCGGTGTGGGTGGCTCAGAGAAGAGCCGCCACTCCTCTGCATTGAAAGGAGTCAGCTGAGGTGATTCAGGCATCTGACTAGGACACCTCTCAGGTGATGCTGGTCAGGCATGTCCTACCGAGAGGAGACCCCGAGGAGACCCAAGACACAGCAGAGAGATTATAACTCTCGACTGGCTTGGGAATGCCTTGTGTGTCCTGCCAGAAGAGCTTGAGGAGCTGGCGAGGGAGAGAGAGGTCTGGGCATCTCAGCTTAGACCTCTGCTCCAGATAAGTGGCAGAAAATAGATGGATGGATGCAGATAACCTGTCTGACATTAGCTGAAAACTTGGCCCTCCACCCTCTCATCCGAACATGGTCACTTCTGGCTGCAGGAGGCCAACATGACAGGGGCTAAAATGCTAAAATAAAGGCTTCAAAACGACACTCCACAAACCTGTGGGCGCCCTCGCAGCAGCTCGCAATCTGACTGATTTTGAGCAGATTCTACGAGGTTTTACAGGAACAGATTCACACCGTGATCCTTTCAAAACAAACTTGTCATTTTTCTGTTTTTCAGTTTGTTTTTTTTCTATATGAGTAAGGGTTTTTTTAGTGCATTGATCCACGCAGCAGAAAAACTGCTGAGTGCAGCCTGCAGTGAAGGTTGGCTGCTCTTTAACTGCTGTACGTCCTCTAAAGTGAGACTTTGCCTTCGGGATAAGTTAAAGATGAGGATTCAGTGAAGTTAATTTAAACCTGAGCACAGCACTAAAATAATGCATATACAAAGGGGACGCACACACACACACACACACACACACACACATACACATACACACACACGACCCAAGGACAGCACACCGTTCAGCTGCAAACAACTGCACTCACTCACGCTTGCACAGCCATACCATGCTGAGGCATGTCGGAGGCGTTGATGTGATGGTGTGTAGTCAGATTTCAGCCCGTGTTCAATGAAGATGATTGGCTCTGATGAGAGGAACGTATGAAACCGATCTCCCTTTTTTGTGAGGCGTTCACATTTTCCAGGCATTCACATAACCTGCTTTATGGCTCATTTTTCTCACTCTTTCTTCTTTCTCTCGTTTCCCCCTCTCACTTGCACCGTGTTCATGCGTATGGATGCTAATGGCAAACCTAAAAAAAAGCAAAAAAAAAAAAAAAAGCAGTTCATTTCCTGCTGGTGCTGAATGGCTTCTTAAAATGTGGATTTCAGTAATCATGCACAAGCCGGCAGAGCTGATTGGCACTGCGGTCCCGTATCGAGGCTCGAGCCGGTCCTGGTGATGGCATCATTTGTGTTACGTTAAGCTCAGGAGAACCTCTTTTTGACAGGAAGTTTGCCACAACTTCCTCGTTTCTCTCATGTGGCACTGCTGGGTCTCATTTGACCAACCACTGCCGCGAAGCTAAACCAGGGTTAATGTTTTTTGCCATGACCCTGCCGTGGCGACGCAGTGGCCTCGTTAAAATAAACAAGCTGCGACTTTCCCACAGTGCTTTTGTGTGGTTGAACACTCATCTGCAGACACAGTGCGGCAGCACCAGGTGGAGAAGGTAGTGTCACCTGTGCGCTGTGCCACAGCCTTTTCTATTTTATTTTTATTTTATCTTTAGATGTTTAATGGAGGCAGAAACACCCCCTAGTGACTAAACGTGTCCCCATCGATCGGTTCGTGATGTCCTGATTGCTTTGGGCTTCAACAGCTTGATGGTTTTTAAATTGAACGATACGAGCGAGGAATGGATCTGCCAGAGAAACGCGGGACACCATCGGGGTTCTAGCCAGCATTGATCACCCGGCGCTGCGCCATGCTGAGGTCATCTATTGGTACTCTTCTATCACTGCAATTAGCAAGCGGGCACGCACCCCGCACACCCCGCACACACCATCCTGTCACCGATACCAGACTGATTTTGTTCCTCTGGCTAGATAACTGCACTATAGTACTGTTTTTTATAGAGCGCTGTAAGCATGTTTATTTTAACGTGGGAGTGTACGGGGACTGACTCACTGCTGGAGCCCCCGGTGGACATTAGAGGAACTGCAGCGTTGTGTTTGCTGCTTTTCTCGGCGCACAGCTCGCTCTTCTTGATCTCTCCTCTGATTTTCTGTACTCCTCTCTCTGTCTCGCTCTCGCTCTGCTGCTTCCTCCCTTCTTGGTTTTGTCACGTTACCACGGTAACCCACTGCCTCCTTTATTGGGCCAAGTTGTGGTGCAGTTTTTAAGGCCGTGTTGGGTTCAGACCACACACAAACACACAATTACACAACACTCAGGAACACCTGCTATCACACTCACAATCATCAACACCCCAACATGATCTGTTTGCATCTGCTGTCCTAACACAGACCTACACACACACACACACACACACACACACATGCACGCACACTCGTGAAGTAGATATGATCCATCTTTAGTTTTCTCTCACACATTGCTGATGTCTTGCTCCTCTTTCAGATCCCGCAGGAGATTACCCAGAGTGCCGCTGGCCTGAGGAGCATCCAGAAGATAAAGAGGAAGAGAGAGAGGAGAACAGAGTTGGAGGAGGAAGTGGAGCCTCAGGAAGAGCGCCTCTCCCTCTACTGAAGCCCCTCCCTTCAGAGGAAGTGCAGTGAGTACCAGCTTTTTATGTTCTGGTGAAGCCACCCTGCCACTACTGCTCACAATCAAAGCGCATACCTCGGCATGCCTTTCATACCCGAGGACCACAGCGTACCTCCTCCTGTTACTTCTTCAGGCTTGCTCAGGTAGCTTTGTAGTGAGGTCATTGTATCCGGATGGTGCCAGATTTGATATCCGATCCAACGTTTTTGCAGAGGTTGGTTGGTCATCCAAGCATCTAGCAGCCTGTCCATCCTCAGTGAGGGGAGAACAGTTTTATCCCAACTGCGGTCCATTTGAAGATAAATCTCACGTTTCTGAGATGAATTATAACATTTGTTGCTGCTGTCTTATTTGTCTGAATCTGCTTTCCTCATTTTGTGTTATCTATGTACTGCTAAAGTGCTGATGTGTGAAGCTTGTAGACATTTTTTTGGACACGTCATCATATCTGTGCTTTGTTCATGTTCCCTTAAATACTTTTAGTACATTTTAGAAGGTTTCAAACACTTTGTGTGAAATTCACAAATCCACATGTGAAGGTGTCTCTCCTGCTTTGTACACTCTGCTGTCTAAGACACACGTGGTTTTCACTTTTGTAATTGTGCCGCGTTTGTCTACGAGCTCTCCACACCCACATAGTTGTAATTATTCACACGGTTTTGTGGTGTGATTTAAAGGAAGTTGTGTAACCTGCATGGTTCAGTGCATAGGTTTATTAATTAAACAGGATGGCCTCATGTAGCACTGCTTCAAATGTAAATTTCATTGGTTAGTTTATAACCTGGTTTGTGGTGTGTGTGTGTGTGTGTGTGTGTGTGTGTGTGTGTGTGTGTGTGTGTGTGTGTGTGTGTGTGTGTGAGAGAGAGACGGTGTGGATGAATGCTCGCCTCTTTTGTCAGAGTTTCATCTTTTCTGAAACACCAGCGTGAGGTTAGCCAAATGCTGTGGTGCTCTGGTGCCAAGCGGATCCATGTGAAGCGCTGAAACCTCTCGTTGCTTTTGTTTCTTTTTGCCAGTTTCTGTCAAGTTAGGTTAGATTTTAATCTGGAGTTTAACAGCGGCACTAAATTCAACAGCAGCTTTTGACGGAGGTCTCTCGGGAGGCGATTGTATTGTTTAGACCGCATTCTCCAGCTCATGAATATGTCCCGCGTGTGATCCAGAAGAAGTTCTGATTTCATCTAAAGCAGCTGTACTGAGGAACAGTCACGGTTGCATCGAGAACAAAGAGCAGGCAGATGTTTGGTAGATCCGTGCCTGTGTTAGCTGACTTTGAGGGGCGCATTGCACCATGTGATGCTTTTTGGTCCCAATTACAAAGCCTGAGGCGACTGTATGCGTAACTCGTGCTGTATGAAGACACCACTAAATGAAACCGACTTGTATAAATTAAGTTAAACTTATTTTGCAGCTTGGTCCGGGACGTGTCGCTTATCACAGGTTTGAGCTGCAGATGAAAATTGTGTCTCTTCTGTGGAAAACGTGGCCTCAGAACCTCGTTTTGGGCCATTTAACAGAAATAAGAAGCAGATTAGATTTTCGCCCGCGCTTTGGTTCGAACCCGCCCGATTACAACATGTTGGGTTCTGGTGCCTTCATGCTGTGTGCTGTTTTTAAACACTAACAGCTAAAGGCGTCCTTGAAGTCTGGGCTTTCTGTTGGTATCGGATGATCTTCTCACGGGCTGGCGTTGCATAAGCAGCTAATTCTTGTGAATCTCAGGTTAATTTGAACTTCTCAGTGATCTTCTCTGTTTTATATTAACAGTAAGTTGAACATCTTTTAGGTCTTGGACAAACTGTTGCCTATAAAAAGTTAATGTATAAAGTCTAAAGTTATCTTTGACGGTGTGGATCATTTACCCTTGCGTCAGGCGAGACCTGGTTCTGACCTCGTGCTCTCGGCCTGCGCACAATAAAACTTGATTTCAGTGAAATGTGATGCAGCCCACAGCGTCACAAATTAACCGCAAATCCTGCGGCTGCATTAATTTGATGACCTGTTGGATTCAAACAGCGCCTCAAAGTCTGACCGGACCCGAGCAGCGCTGAGAACAAACAGAAACCTAAATTTTAACGCTTTGCATGATCATCAGCATAATTTATAGTCCTAAAATTAATAAAAATACAATAAACAGCAACTTTCCAAAAACTGCGTCAGATCGGACCCTCCTGCTGGCAGAGCTGTTACACGTTTGTATTATCTATTATTATTTTATTCCAGCCTAGTTTAATTTCCTCATCTTGGTTTCGATTTTATTATTTGAAAATGTTGATTGTTAGTTTTAGGCTTTTTAAATGGTAGGGTAAGGTGGTACAGAGCGGTTAAAACACAGCGCTCTGTGACTCGCCGTCATGTAGACGTGCTGCTGAGTCCCAAATGTGCACCAAAGCCATCAGGAAGGGATTTCAGGCAAATCTGACCAAACTCACAAAGAGTACAGTTTGAGTTCAGTATAGTGCGCTTGCCGGGTGGCTGAGAGGGCAGACTGTGGTTTCAGACGACATTAATGTCATTGAATGTATGTGTGCAGGCAGCAGCCGCTCTAACAAAGCCAGAGTATGAGAGCCAGTCATCCGAATGATCTCAGACTGGGCACTCGAGTTACCCGGGTCCCCAAAAACACACCCACCAAGTTTGAAGTGGGTCCGATTGACGGGTGTTGAAATCGACAAAGCATAATTACTGAGACGTTTTATGCATTTCTTTTTCTTTTTTTCAATATTTGCATTTCCATCATATAGGAAGAGGCGGGCTTAAACGGGGGAAGTGATCATGCTTCGATTTTTAAGAGATAAGAAGAAGAAGGCGAATCGCTCCGCAGGGACTGTAAATCTGCCTGAAAGTGAAGCGTTTGCTTCATTGGAGGGAAAAAAGAAAACAAACTGGTGCCAGAAAGCGATCATCTCGGCCTCCTCTGCTGTTGGCCCAATTTTTTGTTTTTACTTTTTAAGAGAAATCATCCTCCGGTGTCGGGTGTGGTCCCCTCTCACCCATCGGGAAGAGAAATCAAACCCAGCCTCACATCGCTGGGCTCTTATTGTCTCTCTTGTGTCCTTCAGTCCTTCAGACAGTAAAAGAAAAGGGTGATAAACACATTTTGGCAGAATTCAAGGCCTCAAGAGGCATTTACTTGTCCTCACTGCAGTCTGTGCAGGTCTAACTGTGTCACTTTGTGTTGGGAGATTTTACTGTAAAATGTGTTTATTCTTCTTCTTCTTCTCCTGCATCACTTACTAATCAATTCCCTGCTTTCTCATTCCGCTCATGTATAATTTACAGGCTTTAATTTGCTGTGTTGATTTAAAAGCAGCATGTGGAAATCATTCTGTAAAGGCAGCTGATAATGTGGAGTGTATAAAAGAAAAAGGTGAAGAGAAGAGATGGAGGGGGCGAATAATGGACAAGGACTGGAGAGTACCTCCTGGAGAGCAGAGAGATTTTTTGGATGAGAAGGCCGAGACACCTTTTTGTACTGAAAGAGGAAAAAGTCAGAGGGGCACTTTGAAAAGATGTGACATTTAATTTCCAAAATTCAAAACAGAGGTCCTGTTTTCTGCAGGATCGCCTCTCTGGAGTTAAAAAGTGAGGAAGTAATGGTTTGAGGGAGAAGAGTGGAGGAGGGAAGAAATGATATTTGAGAGTAGAAAGAACAAAATAAGGAGGAAGGAGATTCGATATGTGCAAAGGAGAAAAAAGAGCAGCAGGACGGAGGGGATGAGACGCTGTAAATACAACGAAGGGAACGGGAGAATCTGAGCTGGTTTTTCAATCAGGTCCAAGTGTTTTTGTGTGTTTTTGTGTGTGCGCCGGTGTAGATTCCTCCTCAGCTGGAACCAGCATGCTCGGTTCAGCAGGTTCATGCTGTAACAGTTTAAACATGGCAGCGTCCACTGCCTCTGGTGCCCCCGCGGCTCTCAGCTAAACCCACTTTGTAGTCCGAGCTGCTGCAGAGACCCGCTGCCGCCGCTGCGTCAGATGGTTGTGTAATTTGGGGCAGCACGTATTTGGGAAACTTTTCAACAAAGCTTGCTTCAGTCAAGGCTCTGCTTAAAGTTTGGCTCACCACATCTGGAGCCGTCATGGAGGTCCTTTGTGGGTCTACAGGGTATGTTAGAGGCATGACCAGGGTACAGGATAACTCACGATGTGCTGGGCGTGGCCGCGGGAGCCGACGTCCAAATCTGTATTCAGGTTTGTTTTTTAATTCAACAAAGAGCCTGAACTGCCCGTAAAGTTAGATTTAGTACAAGGACACTAACTCATGCTAAGACGTTTAATCTTTATTCTGATGCTGCAGACACTGTAACAGGCTTATGGAGTGCATGGAAGCAAACAGGGTGATGAGACGGTCCAGTTCCTGGAAGTAGTCTGTTGTCTGGAATAACTTTAAAATCTCCAAAAACACACGTGGCAAATATCAAACAATAGTAGCGCTGCCGTCCTGCGGCTAGTCCTTCTAGAAGCGTTCCTGCACTGCACAGCATGATTTGGGCATCACCACGGTAACTAGTGCTGCCCCTGAGGTCGTGCTACAGGTAAGATGTTGCTTCCTGCCTCGGCATTTAGTTCTGTTGCACCTCCGCCAGTGCCATTAGGTCAGCTGCAGGGTCGTCAGCTGGTGCTGCCGTTCACCGATATTTCGCCCCCTCAGCCAGTACATCTCCGGGCGCCCCCACCCCACCCCGCAGCTACCTTTGCTGGGGTAGCTCACACTCTCTGGAGGAGGAGGTCCACCAGCTCTTTTAACACTTTCCGCAGGCTTTCCCCTGCTAACCCTGCCCCACGGAGCAGCTGGACTGCTGGCTTTCCAACCAGCCTCTTGACTTTCTGCTGCTAGCTCAGCCGACTTGAGGTACTTCAGCTCATGTGCTGCTGCCATGACCTCTTCCCAGGGGACAGTAAGCTCAATGAAGGGCCCTCTTCTCTACCGCAGACCGCATGAACATATCTGGTCGGAGCGTAGTTGTTAGGACCTCCTTTGGGAAGACCAACTGCTTTCTGAGGTCTGAGAGCAGGTTATGTTCTAGATTGGTCAGTACCTGCTGATCTCTCATCAGTTCTCTGGAAAATAGCGTTGTCATACCTGGAAGATCCTCAGAGCAGGGATAGAAGGAGGCTTTCCCTGAGAAAAGGATAAGCAGAAGAAGTTGGATGGAATAACAGAGTCTGTTTTTCCATCTACCCTTCCAGACTTCATATAGATGAATACAATAAGGTTCCGGTTAGACTGCATATGCACAGTCACCAGGCACGTCTGATAACAAGTTTGCTAACTTTGCTCTGAAATAAGTTTTTAACCTATGGAAGGGATTAGGAAATTCTCCCACAGATTCCAGCTGAGGGTTGTTGGAGAGCGGCTGGTCTGCCCACTTTAATATTTCTGGGTTAACATTAAGCTAAACGAGGCTCTCGGTAACATCGCTCAGCCGCTCCTCAACCCTGGCCGGTCGAGGCTTCAGATACTCGCAGTTAGCTCTCACGGACTCAGAAATGGTATCCAGGCGAGCCTTAGATGTGTCTCATGAATAACAATTATAAAAATGAGTACTTAAAGAAAAAAAAATGTGATTGTGCCAATAAATTCCCCCTGTGAGGTCACAGTACCCACTGATTAAAAGTACCTTAATCATAACCCCGAATCCCTGCTATCAGAATATGTGATTTATTTATTTACTCATTTTATTTTTTTAATTTTTGGAGATTGTTGTCCTTTAGCTGTCGCACAATTAAAGTTTTCATTCTATCTGAAAATCAGAAAGCAGGCTCAGTGCAGCAGAGCCGCTGTCCTCAGACCTCACCGGTTTAAACCAGCTTCTTCATCTGTGGCTTATTACAGATTTGTCCTTTTCAGTTTCATAATAACTTATATTACATAAGGCCTTCCTCCATTATTAACTCCACGTTTTTTATTTGAGCTGGTTTTAAGTTTAAATGATCACTTTCAGGATCACGAGTTCACTAACTGTCCAGTGGATCATAACCTGGATTCATCAGATTAAGTTATTTAGACGTGCTGTTATATGATTTGTATACACCTCCCAGCGTGCATTGCAACAGCCGTACAGTTTCCCAGAAATCTGCCTTTTATTCTCATGTGAAAAAGGTTAAACAGTGGAAACAGTTCTGTGTCCCTGAGCAGAATTAAAACCATGAGAGTCACGTCCGTGCTTCGGTCACCTCCTGCTCCTTTCTGAAAGGACCAAAGTCGCTGGCGTCATGAATTGTGATGAATTAGAGAAAAAGCTGTCAGGAGGGACAATAAATATTTAAATAAAGACATAAAGGGAGTGCTTTCAGTGGAAACGACACACGGGTTTGAGTTACAGCGCATGTAGGGTTATGTTATTGTAACCTAAAAATCTGAGCTGGGTGAAGTCAAAGCAATCGCGTGAGCCTCGCTGCACAAAACTGCGATCCATTTACTGTTAAACGTGTACGTGTGACAGGAGGTGCACCACAGCTGGGGGAGCTCTGAAGCTGTGCAAATGTGACGGTGTCGTATGGAAGCTGTCTGACGTGCGGCTGTTCGCGTGTTTGGGTTTTTTTTTTGTCCAATTGTCTCGTTGTTCTGTGACCCTTCTGACGTGCATGCAAACTGCTTTTCATCTCCAGTTTGCTTCAGTCAGGTCTGTTGCTGCGCTCAATAATTGCTTTCTCCACATTTGGGTGGAAAAATTTAGGCAATTAGGAAAAGAAAGACGTGGAGAATTGTGTCAGAAGTGGCGAGGAAGTGTGGATGAGCTTGCCACAGCTGTGTAGGTTGTTGTGAGCTGACCTGCAGAATAACTGCTCTGTAATCAGCGTGTTTCTGGTTTCTTGGACATGAGAAACGTGAAGAGCAGCTTCTGTGTCCACTGACAGTGAAGTGATGCTGGGGCTTGATGAGGTACAGTGTCCCCCACCGTAGTTTACACTTTAATGTCTACAGAAGCCTCAAGGTAACAAATATGGAAAATCTGCATGAAATTGAAGTGTTTTTGGTACCAGAAGATTTCTGGTGTTCCTTTGCAGTTCCAGTTCTGACCAAGAGTACACGTGGTGACCGACAGAGGGACAGCACTGGCCAATATTGAGTTTCAAAACCACCTACAATCATCTCAAAACAATAAATGTGTTTTTAAGCGGCACAGTGGTGCGGCGGTCTGCACCGTCACCTCACAGCAAGAAGGTCCTGGGTTCAAATCCAGCGGTTGGCCAAACTGTGTGTGGAGTTTGCATGTTCTCCCTGTGACTGCTGGGTTTTCTGCGGGTACTCCGGCTCCCCCCCGACAGTCCAAAGACATGCTTGTTATGTTGATGTAGTGAATGGCTTTGTCTGTGTTAGCCCTGCAATAGGCTGGCGACTCTGCCCAGGGTGTACCCCACCTCTCGCCCTTTGACAGCTTGGATAGGCTCCACCCCGTGGAGGGATGGGTGGCAATGACTGGCAGAACAGGAACAGCAAGTCTTGGATGTCTGATGTCTGATTGCAACACCAGAAAGGTGAGGCCGGAGGACGCAGTTATCACCTAATACTCGTTAGTACAGTAAGATGTGTCACTTAACACTTGAAACTAGAGCACGGGCTTCTTTGTCAGATAATTAATTAAATGCAGCAACAGCACAGATGTGGTTCAGAGGTCAGATCTGTCAGTCAGAGAGACTTCATCCCTAATGTTAGGCCTAACCAATAACCCAGCTGTTATGAAGAATTCACCTCCTGTACAGGTGTTATGAAGGAGCAGATTAGTTATGGAGACCAAAACAGATTTTTGTAGCAGGCTGTAAACATGCTTATTTTAACTCGGGAGTCTCCAGGGACTGACTCGCTGCTGGAGCCTCAAGTGGTCATTAGAGGAACTACAGATTTTGGTATTTGTGCCTTGGCTTCATTTTTCAGCATTTATTCATTTAGGGTTATTTGATGGTACCTGAACATAACAGGTGTGCAAACAGAACCACTAACGATGATTTTCATGTCTGCCGGACTCGCACCAAACACCAAAACCTGTGATTCCTGAGCAAACTCCAACCTGTGGTCTGTGCATTGTGAAGCTTGAGTGCTTTCTACAGCAGCACAGTGTGTAAAATATTCATGCTCTTCCAACATATGCATCTCTGAACCCTTCAGCAACTTTTACCATTTCCATATGCATTAGATATTTCTGCTTGAGCACCAAATCAGTCACCAGTCTGCGGAGCTGCTAGTGCAGAAAACCTGACCAACTGAAGCCAAAATTTACCAGCGCTTGGCTGCTGTCCAGTCAGCTTTTTTCAGCATTTTCCTGGGCCGCAGCCAGCCTGCGGGCCGGTGCCAGCCCCACCGGGTGCTCGGGAAGGTTTGTTTTCACGGCCCCTTCTGCTTTGTTGAATGGTCTGTGTGAAGCTCAGGGGGTGGAGCACCGTGCTAACACTGCCAGGGTGATGGGTGCAGTTTGCACATGGGTCATCCCGGCTAAAAATATTTGCATCCAAGGTGCTGTGAAGCAGCTCGAATGAAAGCATCCACCAAATGGCACGTTGCTGGGGTTGCAGAAGCGGCTCTGCACCTGATAATCCGGTGGGTTTATTTTCCCCTCCTCGTCTTACTTACACCGAGACTTTCCTCACTTGTTTTCAAGACCCTCCGGCACCGAAACCTCATTAAGAACCCACTGTATAATTTCATAATGAAGGGCCTTTATCACCACTGAGACGTATGTATGGCTGCACCGTTATTGCTTGGTGCTATTTTGATGCCGATTGTCGGCGAGATCATTAGTCTTAATTATGCGAAGGATCAAAATATTTAACAGCACATCACATCATCAGTACAGCAGCATCTAAATGTTTGAACGTTCCTGGTATGTCTGTTTATTAATTGTGGAAAACAAAGGCTGCATGATTAATGCGATGCCCTAATGTTGTGTCACTCTCTGATCATACTGTTGTTCATAAAATCGCCATCTGTTACCTCCAAATGCTGCACGCTAGTCTGAAATGTCTGAGCGGCGGCGGCGGCGGCGTTTGCTGCAGGAAGCGAGGAGGAACCGGCGGTGGGAGAGGGAGTGTGAGGAGCGGTGCAGGTACAGCGCAAGGGCTGATGGGATTTCCACAACCGCTGCTGGAGGTATCGACTACGTGGGAGAGAATGACTCACCCTAAAAAATCCACACACACCTGTGGAGGAGGTGTGTGTGGGCAGCCAGTGTGGCCGGGCAGATTGCTGCTCGCCTCTTTCACTGAGCTGTTGTATGAAACTGTAGCCTCGCTGCTGCTGCTGAACTCCACCACCAAAACACTCCATTTATTCACTTTCACATATATTTTTTGTGCGTTTTCCACCAACACACCTGCGCCAGAGCCGCTTGTAGCAGGAGACATTTCACTTGTTGATGATTCACTTGTTTAACTCGGCGGCTGTGTGTGATTTCAGCTCTTCCTCTGAGGTCTTGGGTGTTAAGTTTTTAACTTTTAGGTTGTTTTTTCTCTCCCTCTCCTCCCTCCCTCTGCTGTGAAATGTTTTGTGGTTGTGGGTGTTCTGAGTTGAGAAATGTGTCATCTGAAATCAGACCCCCCCCCCCCCCCATGTAAATTGTTGTCTACATCCTGGATTTCTGCAAGTGTGCTCTAAGAAAAAGTTCATTCCGAAATGTTACGCATATTTTTATTGACTAAGAGGATCAATTGTATTTTATACAAGAATCCTTTTTTAATGGGTCTGTTAGTGTTTTTCATACTTTACACTGTTTCCTTTTATCCGTGACAGACATTTAAAAATGTTTAATTATAGTTTTCAATCATTTTTATGGGAAAAGAGTCAAACAGAAACACACACATTGTATGAAAAACGTTAAACTTTGTACACCGAGACATCAGTTTAGCCCACTGAATAGTTGTAAAAATTTGAGTAAAGTTATTATTGAATATATACTCAGGCACTTTATTAGGTACACCTGGCTAATACAGGGTTGAAGTGCCTTTATTCACCGAGCTGCTGGAAACCTTCCTCAGAGGTTTTGGTCCATGTTGACATGACGGCGTCACACAGCTGCTGCAGGTTTGTCGGCCGCATCCGTGGTGTGAGTCTCCCGTTCCAGCTCGTCCCAAAGGAGCTCTATGGGACTGTGGAGGCCATCTCAGTACAGTGAACTCACTGTCATGCTCAAGAAACGAGTTTGAGATGATCTGAGCTTTGTGGCGTGGTGCGTTATCCTGCTGGAAGCAGCCAGCAGAAGATGGTACACTGTGGCCATAAATGGGGTGGACATGGTCAGCAACTATACTCAGGTAGGCTGTGGAGTTTAATTGATGCTCAGTTGGTACTAAGGAGCCCAGAGCATGCTGAGAAAATATCCCCCACACCGTCACATCAGCAGCAGCCTGCATCATGGATCCATGCTTTCATGCTGTTTACAGCTTCCTGTTCTGGGCTGACAGCAGTGGCACCCAGTGCGGTCTTCTGCTGCTGCAGCCCGTCTGCTTCAAGCTTTGACACGTTGTGCATTCGGAGATGCTCTTCTGCATACCTCGGTTGTAACGAGTGGTTATTTGAGTTACTTTTGCCTTCCTATCAGTTGAACGCAGTCTGGCCATTCTCCTCCGACCTCTGACCTCAGCAAGGCATTTTCTCCCAGGGAGCCTTCTCTGTAAATCGCAGAGATGGTTCTGTGGGAGAATCCCAGCGGATCAGCGGGATCGGCTGAAATACTCTGAACGTGGTTTTTCCTCATCCCGATGCTCAGTTTGAACCTCAGCAGGTCGTCGTGATCATGTCTACAGGTCTAAATGTGTTAAGTTGCTGTCATGCAATTTCATTTGTTTTCACTTGTTTCATTTGTTTGTGCTTTCCTAAATGTGAATCTATGAAAGGTCAGGCCCCAGAGGCTCCTCAGAGATTCATCTAAGAGTCACAATGAGCGCACTGAATGGTGACAGCAAAATATCACTTTGTAGATCTAATCTATGTTCTCCATGAAGTCATCTGTGAAAGCAAATTAATGACTTCTAAAAAACCGTTCTCAGTAAAGGTTTACAATTATTCTTATCTGCATTTTATTGTGTCTTTAGTCTTCTATAATATTATAAAATGTATAAAAACGGCACATTTTAAGTATAAGTTATGGGGGTTAGGAGTTAGCCGTCCTCTGTGTGCAGAACGTCAGTCTCACACTTTGTACTGAAACTGTACAGTAATGTAAAAGTACACAGAAACATTAACTTGTTTAGTTTGAAATTTAACAGCCACCATCGGTAACCGGCGTCAGGATGTGCTCGCGCTGTCACTGGTTAACTGATTTCACACTGCAGGTGGGACACGGTGTCTGCCTCTCTGTGCACAGACCTTTACCTTATAATTAACCAAAAGCACCTACAGACACTCTGCACAGCCCGCTGAGGAAACACATTTCAGGCTCTTAAAAGTATTATCTTAAATTCAGTTATTAAAATGTTTTAGTCGTATCACTAGAGCTGTGAATAAATTCTAAATGCAGTGATAGAATTGAATATTAAAAAACACAGAAATGGTGCCGGAGGGTCAACGGTGCTCCGTCCAGCTGTGAGACATGGGCATCGGTGCTGATGTAAGGATCCAAAGAGCAGCGAGTGATTTAGTTTGACCTGCTGCGATAAGAGAACACAACGATGTGGTTATCGCTGACGTGTTTGTCATTGCTCGCACAAACGGAGCCCCGTGACCCCGTGTCGCCCACCATCTCCTCCTCATCGTTTCATTTGAATTCTCGGTTCTGTGACCTCCTCTGTGAAAGGAGACACGTCCTAAAGCGCAATATCTGCACCAGGGTTGTTAGGTTCAGAATAGTTTTAAATAATGATTACAAATGCGAACCAAAATAGTCACGTTGTGGTTTTCGCCTGTCAAGCAGCCTTAGCACACATGCAGATGTGCAGCAGAGGCCTTCCCGGGAGTTTTGGTCCTGAGGTGCACGAGGAGACGAACATGAAGTAAAGCTCAAACTGCAAATTTAACTCGGGTTCTTTACCTCTGAGTTGCTAGAATAAATATTTCTGAACTTGAAGCACATTAAATTCCTGTGTAAAAGTCTCAATCCGCCTCTCTGTAGATTTTGCTTGAAAAACAGGAAATGGGAAGTGTGCAAACATACAAGGACAGTTTGTACGATTCTAACAAGCCTGAAAGTCAATTTCCAATGTCCCACCCGTTTCCCCTCCTTAAAATGCCTTAATGACAGCCACCCTTCCACTGAGACCCTTTCTGATGAGGCTTCAGTGAACAGTAGATGGATCGGCTGAAGGTCCGGATGCATCTCTCAGGTCCTGTATCAGGTCTTTGCTGGATTTGTTCCTGTTTCTTAAGGACATGGCTTCCAGATCTTGTTCATCTGCTGGAGATAGTTTTTCAGGCACTGACACGTCTCCTTTTGTGCTCCTCTCGTCAGAGTTATTTTTTACCTTATAAAACCGGGCGATCGCCGCTGATGCACCTGTGACCTGCCCTCACCTGCCGTGAACAGCTGGTTAACACAGAGCTGATGCGTCTGTTCAAACGCACTTTGAATTACCGTAATTACGCCACCGTTTGTCCTATCGGAAAAATTCAAACCGTTTCTGAAAGCTGAGAAATTGTCCACAAACAGCGGGACATTTGAAGTGCATCGTGTCCCTGACGACACCTTCAGCTTTATAGGTTAAGGACGTGTTGCACACACCGTGCTGAAATATGAAGTTTTCAGCTTGTTGGTGCCAAAATAATATTTTATCCTGTCAAACTGTGTTATCTTTGGTAATTTTCATATGTTCAACTAAAGAAATGGGAACAAATGATGTTTTTGTTACAAGCTGTGAGTAACTAATAACTGGTTCTTTGCTAAGTTGTCTGTTATGTCGACAACACTGGCTCAGCTCTTGAGTTTGCAGTGTTTTTATTGATAGGTCAGAGTTCAGAGGCCTAACAAACATCCCTGTGAAACCGGTCAGGTACAAGGACTGGACTGAAAATGAGAGAAAAAGCAGCCAATGTCCACAGAAGACCTTTGACCTTCAGAAAGCTTTTTAAAGCGTGCACTTTAAAAATGACAACAACGCCTGGCACCTTGGAAAGAAAATATAAAGAAATGAGGGGTGGCCCAAGACTTCTGCCCAGTTTGGCTGCAGTTTCTGGAGGGTAAACCTGAGCCGGCTCGCTGCCGTCTGTTCCTAAACAGCAGGTGTTGCAACCTGGAGGAAAAAAATCACAGCTTCGGCGCTGGAAGTTAAAACGGGAAACAAAGCAATCATGAAGGTTTCTGCTGGGAGTTTTCTGCAGAACATCTCATCTTTTAGCAGCTGTTGCAGCGTCTCCATCTGTCCAATGTGATTTTTATTTTAATGTGAAAAGACTGTCTGTAGGAAAAAAGCAGTCAGTGGTGAGGGTTAATTTCTCCCAGTCTGCCTCACAGGTAAATCAATCAGTGGAAACGCAAACAACTTCCCCGCCACGCTTTCTTTACCGGCCCCGGGCGGTCAGGCCTTCGTTAAGTCTACGCCGTTCTTCAGCTTCAGTATATCGAAATCGAAATACTGTTTTAGCATATTGGCCAATACATACGCTGATACTGATTTATTTCTGTCACTGATACAGCAGTTGGGCTCCAGTAGGTTAAACCAGAGGTGCTCGGGAATCCTGGGAAATGCAAAGAGGCCATGGTTTCATCCACAGAGACTCCTGCTCTCCTTCCTGCCACAGTTTTTGGATTTTTCTTTTTTGAACACCCCCACACCCCCGTCGGACGGCAGCAGCTCAGTAACGCTGGAGTTTATCCAGCAGCACATAATTGAGGCCATGATGAAGTCAAGTGTTTTTCAGAGTAATGAGTGTTAGACTGTTTTAGTCTGGAAGGTAGATCTGCCTCACAGCTCCCCCCAAATCACACACCCACCCATCCATCCACAACACATTTGTTCAATTTTGTTAAGTGCCACTCAAGAGGTATTCCTCAAAAAACAACAAAAAAAATTCTCAAAATTGATTTTCTTTTTTTTTTCCGGGGGAGGTGTCAGGAGGGTGCACATTTTACACATTTTAAAAGCTCAAGTGACAGTAGAAATGGAGATTTTAAAGGTAACTAATCCAATTATGGATGAAGAAAATGTGCTTGCTGTGTCCAAATTGAAGACGGGGAAACAAGCTAATTGCAGCAGAAGAAGGCACCCCGGTGACCCGCGTTTAACCCTCCTGCTAACGATCAACAAAGTACTCCATTTTTAAACACATTTGGCAGAGTTCACGGGAACTGACGGCTAAAATTCTGGTTGAAATTGGTAGAAATTGGCACATTATTTTTTTCAAAATTTGGAGGCTGAATTTTGGAAGTGAAAGAGTTTGAATGTTCTTTTAGGATTTAAGTTTGCTTTCAGACGAGGAAGAAGCGCAAAATAAAAGATTTCTCCTGTGAATATAAAAATAGGTGGATTGTGTCCGTAATTAATGTAAGTTTAACAAGTAGAAATGTCTGTACTGAAAAGCAGGGAGTTTATTTCCTTCTTCCAGTGTGATGGGAAAAGAGCTGAAAGTATCACCGGATGAGCTTCGGTGAGTGATTTTGGCCGTAAGTGGACGGATGTCAGCTGAACGCAGTATTAGGCCATAACATTTGCCTGGCTCCTTTGTACCCTTCTTCTTTCTTTAGGCCTTCAGTACTTCATTTAGTCTGTTGTTATACGCGAAAAATGGTTCATCTGTCTCCGCCCTTCGCTACGGCCTCCCCTAACTGCACACGCCCAGTGAAACAAAACGAGATCAGCGAGTGTTTCTGCAAACAGTTACAGTGTAGCCGCTCCGCACACAAGCATTCATTCAGAGTTGAAGGATGAAGCTGTGTGGGGGGTGCACCGACCCTTTGAAAGATGGGTGAAGCTACCATTTCTGAAAGTGCCTTGAACCTGCATTCTTTCTGATGGCCACCAGGGGGCGATCAGTCCGGTTTAAAAAAGACTTCTTTGTGTACAAGAATGGCCCTGGCTCTCTTGGTTTGTGACCTCAGTAAACAGTTTACTACTGAATGTAACGTGATGTTCATTTTGTAATTTATTAGAGTTAAAAGGGGCGGGGCTACTCTGTAATTAAGTCACTTCCTTATGGGCATGCGGTGTCCCTCAGGGTTCTCAATCAGATCCATCACTCACTCACCAAGTCCGGTTTCACAACACCACGAAGCTCAACTTGAAGCTTCGTAAAAGGTCGTCACAAACCGATGGGTGATGTCACAGTGGTCACATCCATCTCCTGTATACAGTCTGTGGCACAGATGCATCCACACCATAGAGACTCTGAGGCTGAGCCTCCGGGTGTGACGAGCGTGGAGTGGATCTGGCTCATGAGAAGTCGTCAGCAAATCCTTTCTTACCCCAGATTGACCAAAGTGTACAAAATGGACTTGAGGTTTTTATTCGGCAAGACTCGAAACTAGAGACTGAACCCATGAAGTTATAGACGCCCCCTGCTGGCAGGTTTAAGTCACTTCCACGTTGACTTCACTTTTCAGACCTGGAAGCTGCTCCATCCTCTGACCATCGACTGACGGCAGCAACCAAGGTGATCTTACCCGCTGAATTTGAAGTGTCAGCATTTTGGTGTCCCCAGGTTTGTTTTTTTGGAACCATAAGTGAACGTACGTGGATGAGGTATTTTCAGCTGCAGGCCTGATTGGCTCAAAGAAACCTGTTATTTAGTGCTTCGTGAGTCCTTCGTACTGCCTGTGGGGATGACATTGGTTATATGCAAAGACACCAACATTAAACGAGCTGATACTAATCACCCTGACCATCATCTGTCCCCGAGACAGAACCTACTGCTGTGCTCACGTGTTTCCCCGTTCGCCTCTGCGAGGTGAAACGCGCCTGAGCGCTGTGAGCGAATCGTCCAATCTGAAGGCGGCTCTGATGAGCGATCCCCTTTATTAGCTCCTCGTGGCTTCTGGTTGGTGACAGCAGAAACACGGGTGTGAAAACCAAACTCAGACTGTAAAAGTTTCTCCCCCTCTCACTCCGGTGACACCGTTGGAAGTTGTGATCAGCAGGTTGTTAGCTCACCAGCAGTGATGCACTGTTGTTATCACATGAGAAGGTGTGAGCTTTAACTTGGCTCTTTCCTCTTTTGGCGAAATATCAGCATATTTTGTGTGCCGCGTGTTAATTTGCGTTTGCAGAAACGCCTTCACGGGTCACATGTCGGCACACACGTTTTTGACATGTATGAAGGGGTGTTAGCGGCAGCAGCAGCCGCGTCTGAATGAGGAGAAGGAAACCTTGGTGCACTAAGTGGGTTATGAATGAAGGGAGCTTTTAATGCGCTCAGGTGTTTTCTTGAGAACTGCAGCGAGTGTTTGGTTTCACAAAGCTGAGATCATATTTCTGCTCCTTAGAGGTGGTCCTCAGTCAAAGCTGCGATACTTCACTGATATCAAACAGCACTCCCAGTGAAGGCCAATTGGAGATAGACTGCTGGGAAATTTCTAAAATTGCTATTCCAAATTTACAAGGTGGAGCGCTGCCACTGTTAGACAGTTTAGGGAGAGCTGCGGTGCGTAAACCGTTTTAGTTCGTCTCCTGCTGTGATGCAATCTGTTGCGAGCATCAGTCAAATCACCCTCTCTGTTAGAGGATAAGAAAACACAGCCGTCAGCCAAGTCGGTAAACTCGGTAAACATTATGGAGGATTCCCCAACCTGCACATCGAGCTGAGTGTTTCTACTTCCTCAGACTGAGGCTGAGGCGGCGCGGCAGCTTTTACACAACACCTACAAGTGCTTCTGATGCACGCAGAGATCCTCGACGTTTAGATTTAAGGATTTAAGGCTCTGACATCTTCTCATCAGAGATGTGATTTTTTCACTGTGTAGCTGCATGCTTCTCTCCTCTTTATGTCCACTCTGATTAATCCAGAAGCACAATCTGCTTACTGCCTGCTTCGGTGAACACAGATGGGCTTTTTGTTCCCAAATATTTAATTTCCTGGTGTGTGTGTGTGTGTGGTTTTTTTTTTCTTCTTATTCTGTCCATTTGCGGTTTCACAATTTTCATAATAACTGGAGAGATATCTTTAGAGTAGACGGGTGGGTGACAAATTAAAAGCCGGACATTAAGCGAGGATGTATGGGATATTTCAGGGCCAAATGTTAAGCCCCTTTCCCGCCATCATCAGAGCAGCAAGCGAGGGAATATCTTCTCCAAAGAAGCACTGACGTGGCTGTGTGTGTGTGAGAGAACACGTTTAAAGAAGAAACACACTGTCTTATCGCTGAATAATTCATGTCTGTTTGATAGATTTTCTCACAGCTTAACAGGAGAATTTACAAACTTCATGAATTTATTTCTTTTGTGGAAACCAAATGCGCTACACAAGCCTTGAAAGAATTGCCTGCAGGTTAAACAAACACTGTCAGGACTGCGTGTCTCTATAAACTGTAAAGCACGAGCACTTTAAAAAATATATATGATGATGTAAAGACAAGAAAGGGCTCAAACTTGAGGCTTCGTGTCCAGGAAAAACCCTCATCCTGCGTGATGGTTATCGAAGAAGCGTGAGCGAGTTCAGTTCTGTCGTGAAGAGCTGGAAAGATTTAGAAAAATTCAGAATTTCTATAAAAGGTGAAGCCCGACTCCTTTCTAATGGTCAGCAGGGGGCGGCGGCTCTGGTTTCTTAAAGGAGTTTGATTGTGTAGGTGTGTGTAGGATAATGACCCCGATGCTTTCTGGATTTATTCCCTCAGTAAACGCACATAATGTTCATTACATAAATTGTGTCTGATTTAGAGTAAAATACACAATAAAACGAGCCCTGAAAGCTAAAATCGTCATGAAAAGCATATCTGTGCTTTGGTTTCGTGTCCCTGAGGAGGAGACGGCGTCAAACTTGCAACCAACAAAACATGATCAATAAAATTAAAATGATTGAAAACAAAGAGGGGAAATCTGTGTCCATAAGGATTCATTAATGCTGCAACTTCCCAAACTGCTGTGAAACAGGAGCGTGCAGTCGGTTTGAAGATCGTCTGGTCGAGTCTCAGAAAAGGACCCTAAAAACGGGCCTTCACATCCAGCAGGTGCAACCTTAGATTTAAAGTCTGTGTGAAAGGAAGCCAATATTTTAGAGATCATTACTTCCACTGATCGAGCACAAAACAATCTGCTGATTCTTTTGTTTTGAGAGAAGAGTGACGGCTGGTCCCGGCTCGCCCTCCGATCTGAAACCAAATGGATCTGCACCTTCTCAGGCCGACCACAGAAATGCGACGGCCAATGAAAATGTGTGTTTTTTCGTAAAAGTCGTGGTTAACAGTGACCTGACTGGTTAGATGCGTCCTGTTGGCCTGCGAGAGGTCAGAGACGATGAAGATGCTTTGTGATACAACAAGACAAACGCGGGGAGTCAGACCACACCCACACAGCTTGCCCCGTCGTCTCTCGACACTGGGTCTGTGCAGAGTTCTGCTTTTGTGTTTCTGTGTTTTGACTTCAAGTAGTGTTTAAAAAAAAAAGCCTTTTTAAAATGGTTAAATTGGGCTTTTTGAATCCTGAGAGGTCCCGCTGAGGGACTGGAGACGGGGGTTGAGGGTGAGGAGAGGTTGGTGATGGATGAAGAAATACTCTGATTTTTAAAAAAAAGAAGAAATTTTCAACAGTTCATTTGTACTGCAGGATTTTTCCAAACAATTCCCCGATGCCGGAGGTGGTGTAACGGAGAGGAAAGAGACAGAAAGTGAAACGTGTCTCCTGTCAGAGCCGCTCGGCGTTCGCGGAGTCCTCAAACTATTTTCGCCTGCTGTTGACGAGTGCGGTGTGTTTTTCTTGATGCCACTTCAGCGCGGTTTTCAAAGCGGTTTTCTTTTTTTCTGTGGTGTAATCATGTGAAGATTGGAGCTTGTTTGTGTTGACACTGAATTCGACTCCCCTCTGATCGCCTGGTTTTTCTGCCGGAGCATGAAACAGTATCAGCGTAGAGAGCTCAGAGAAGTGGGGCTCGGTCCGTGGCTCCATCTGTACAGTATTACCCTTGTTCATTCCCCCCTTTGTGAGCTTGATTTCTGAGAGTCTCTTTTGCATTAGTGCTGCATAAATTTTCCACAAAAATCCTCCTCAAGGGTCAAAACAACAGAAACAGAAAGACCTGGACCTGCTGTTTTCCTGGACGCTGTTGCACAAACGTTTTTTTTTCCTCTCAGCTTCATTTATGAGCAGTTTGATGTATATTTATTCTCTGCTGCAGAAAACTGTGAAATATATAAACCCGCACTTCCTCTCGTGTCCACTTGGGGCTGTCTCCCAGAGTGGGTCCGTTCCCGTAGGCTCCTGTGTTAAAATGTCCAACATTACAGCAGAAATAAACACGCTGATCCACAAAGACTGCTGTGGTCTCTGTAGCTAATGTTCCTGGCATCATTTTAAAATCTCAGTCTTTTAAATTGTGCCTCAGTGCCTAAATGAAGCTTCCCATTCTCTACAGAATGGGAATATTTCATCATGACCCGTTCTTGCTCCGAGCCTTTAACCCGTTCCCCTGCACCCTGACCCTGAAGCATCACATCAGTCAGTGGATGTTATCGGCTTCAAACAAAAGCTCACCTGCAGACTTCCTTCTCTTGGATTTATTTATGGTTTTATAATATTGTTTAATGTTTCATTGTTGCCATTTTTTAATTGAACCTTTGTTTTCATGTTCCTTCTTGTTTTATGTTCTTTTTATATGTACTTCACTGCTTTAGCGGGTCAGTTTTTTTTTTCTTTGAAGCAGCTTCTCACTGAGGGCTTCAGCCAGGTGGGTCGACACAGCTGGCTGCAGCTGGTGGGCTTCACCTTTGCTAATTGAAGCCACCGAGTGAACCTTTGACTGTGTTTGTGCCTTTTGGGGCACTTTTAATGCAGTCATTTGACAATTAATTTTACCATCCAAGATGTTAAATGAGGTAAATCTGAATACTTCATGGATGCAGCTTGCTGATCAAACAAAGAAAACTCCAGACTTTTATGGATGATGTTGATGCTGAAGGCCAGAGCTCAGCATGCAGCTGGTTGGGGTTGTCTTGGTGAGAGAGTCAAACACAAACTGGAAGGAAATGATCCTCCGAATCGTCACTGTGCCGACTTCTTTTATATCGTAGTTTGAGATTTGAAGAGTTAGTCGACTAAAGTCGACGATACCTGTTCATCTTTGTTTTCCGTTACATAATCTATCACAGGAACCGAGCTTTTATGATTTTTCTGAAGTCCCTTCAAAGCTCTGGTTGATTTTGTGTCTATTTCAGTGGGCGCCGAGGCTCATGGGTACTGTAGTACCCATTTTAAGTCTTTAATATATGTCGAGTGTTGTTGAACAATCCCAGGCACTCCATGGCTTCAGTGTGCAGTCAGACCGAGGTTACTGAGTTTTCATTTTCCCAGTGGAAAAAGCGCTTCCCTCAGCTGGAGTTCATGCACTTCATCTCCGTGTTTGATGAAAGGATTTCTGGGAAATGTAGTAGATCATTAACAGAAGTAGAAATGGAGGCAAGCAGATTTGATGACATGTGCTGAGAAGCGGTGCTGCAGTGTGGTTGTGTAAATGGGTTCGCAGGTCAGTGTTTGTATATATGTTGCGTACATGCTGTTGCATTCGCAGAGCAGCTTCCTCAGCAGAGCGGAGAGTGGGAGTTGTACCGAGCCTACATCTGTGCAGCATTACACTTGTTAATCTTCTCTGAGAGGCCAGAGCTTGTTTTTCTCTGTAACAACATCTTGATTCTTTCCAAATAATTCTTCCCCGGGGTGGCTGAGGACTTAGAGCGGAGCAGGGGTGCATGTTCAGAAACTTTAATATCTTCCAAAGAGCCTCCTCCTGGGTCGGTGGGTTCGCGTTGACCTCCTTGGTAACGCTGGTCCACGTGGGTCGTGGCAGCCTCTCAGTTTATCCTCTGTCTGAAATAAGCTATTTAGCTCCTACTTGCTTCTGATTGGCTGCCCCTCAGGAGGTTTGAACAGCATGTGGGTGGGGCTAAATGCTAGGCAAAATAAGATGACCTCATAAAGAGTGTAATGGATTCCAGTTTCAGGAAGATAAGTGCTGCAGCCTGGGATCAACTCTAACCTGAAGCCTTTTGCTGCGGGGGGGGGGGGGGGGGGGGGGGGGGGGGGGGGGGGGGGGGG
>JAVDPK010000961.1:205159-228230 GCA_034780415.1 Cichlasoma orientale | reverse complement strand
GCCGAGTGAGTGTGTGCGTGTGTGTGTGTGTGTGTGTGTGTGTGTGTGTGTGTGTGTGTGTCAGATATTTGGTGGGGGCGAGGTTGAATGGATGTCACTTGTTTTCTTTACCATCACGGTTGGGAGAGACACGCATGCATGCAAGCCGACCATTGATGATACGCAGCAGGTCCGCACACGGCGTGCTGGTGCGTTTGCAGTCGCTCAGACTGCAGGCACACGGGGAAACGCGTCACCTGAAACATCTTAAGACTCTGAGCTGATTTATTTACTGTGTAACCTCAGAGGTACGGAGCTATTTTTAATATGTTTTGATCTGTGGTGCCGCTAAAGCGATCCTGCATTTGACCACTTTTAAAATGAAGATTAGCAGCACTGCTGCCTTCCCAGCAAACACGTGGCGTAAAAACATCGACTGTATATGCAAGATGGACAATATCCATTATTTAGCTCCGGCCACTTCCTGGTCCATGTGCTCCTTACTATTTCAGCACCAATAAAATGGTCAGTGTGGCTGTTCGGGTGTCACGGTGCAGTTTACTGTCCAGATAATCGTAAAGGCAGTTAGCAGAAAGTTAACTAGCTAGTTTCCACCTAAAGATGATAAAGTGACTTAAGTGTTGCAGGTTGCATCGCACTCTTCAGTGTTGCTATTACTGAGCAAGTCAATTGTGAGGCTCCTTCGTGCAATCTGCAGGCGACCGCAGATATCTGCTAGCAACTAAATCATTCGCAGCGAGGTTTTTGGTGCAGCATTGCTTTGCGACCACTTTTACCTAGCAACAGCAGCCAACCAATCACTAACTGGTCGGGGAATACATGCAACCGGTGGTTACCACAGCAACTGCTAACCAGTTCACGATCGATGGTTACCAGACTATCACCAACCAGTCTGTACGCCTGTGTGATGGAGGTCTGAGCAGGTCCTGAGTGACCATGAAAGCAAACAGCAGTGAGAACTTAAAATCTTCCTGTCATAGATTCATTGTAAACACAGTGAAATACTGCAAACCGAGGCAGCTCCGTGCACACAGACACCAAATCTGACTTTAAAAGGCTTCAGCTCATATGATGCTGGCACGTCGGCGGCTGTTTCCACCAACACGGCGTGTTTGCACCGTGTGACGTCACGCTGCCTTAGATGGCGAGGTGTCCCACATCGTCTTCCTTATCTCGACCCAGGCTGGACGCTCCAAGAGTCGCATAAATTCTAGAAACCCGTTTATGCTTTCAGCCAATCACACCAACTCGCTCTTCCGACTGTGGCGCTGTGAGGGAAGAAGAAAACCCTGCAGTCGAGACCCAGACGCCCGTCTCCTGGTTGAAGGTTGAAGGACGCCTCTCAGCGTTTTGGGCTCTGAAAATCTATTCTTGTATTTTGTTTTTACCAATTGCCTCATTGGACAGATGGGTCAAAAGCCCCTACCCAGCACCACCCCTAACCCCACCCTAACTCTGACCCCTACCCTTACCCACTCACCCCACATTTTATGGGTGCGTCAGAACCCTGGTGAGATCACGCTCCAGCGTGACCCGGGTGGGTCAGAGTGCTTATCTGCACCAAACGTGGTACACAAAAGCTATGACTTTTGCTCCCGGCGACGCTGTGGTTCGGTTAGGCCAACCCTAAACTTGGGGACTCGAGCACTAACAGTCAGAATGAATTTAAAGATAAAAGCAGGGAGTGAGGAGGTCAGGGTTGGCAGATGGATGTATTAACAGCCTCTCTCTGATATAACTCTGTCCGAGCTGCCTGAACACTCTTCACACGCTCTGCTTTCCTTTTGTCCTCGGATGGTGCGCTCCTGCTGCCGTCCACAGAAAGCTGCAGAGACACAGCAGCAGTCACGTGACCTGGCTCATCCACCTTCACAACTTTTGACAAGCTAACATTTTTTCCTAATTAAAGTTATTGATTCATTTGTTATTTTAAAGTTATTGTCTGAGGAGCAGTCCAGGTATTATTTTTTTTTATTCTTTGTCTGATATTTTTTGTGAGGAGGAGGAAGAGGAGGAGGAGGAGGAATATTTATTTCGACAGACAACAGAAAAGGAAGCCTGACATCTACCTGTCGACGCGACCGCTCGCTCCACAAAGAGAAGGAAAGGGAGGTGCGAAAATGAAGAGAAATAAGAAAGTGAGTGTGTCAGCCTTCAGGTTGGCATGTGAGCGATGAAAAGGCCGCCGTTTGTCACCAGAAATTATTGATGTACAAACAAACAGACGCTGCGGGAGGACGCGGGAGTTTGGGAGGCTTTTGAAAAACGAATCAAAGCGGGAGGAGGGGGAGGGAGGTAAATGGCTGAAGATGATGAGACAAAGGCAGGAGGAAAGTGATAAAACGAGATGAGGAGGGAAAGTGGAGAAAGTTGGAGGGAGAGGAGGAGGAGGAGGAGGAGGACGAAACGCGAGGGTCGAAGAAATTTCTCTCCTTTTCCTTTTTCTTCTAACCTCCGTTGTCCTCCCTTTCTTCCTCTCTGCCTTCCTCCCTGTCTTAGCTCCTCTTACCCTCGCTGTCTGTCATCTCTTTTATTTTCCTTCCTCCCTTTTTCTCTCTTCCTAAAATTTCTCATTATTTTTTCCTCTTCCCTTTAACACTCTGTCATCTTCACATTTTTCTTCCTCATCTTTCTATTTCTTGCTCCCTTTTCCTCTTTTTCATCACTATCTTCTCTTTTTTTTCCTTTTTTATTCTTCTCCTGCACTTTCCTTGTGTGGTTCTTCCTTATAATTTTCCTAACCACAGCTTGTCAGCTTCCCCCTTCCATCACTTCCCATCTCCTCTCTCATTCTTCCCCGTTCTCCTCGTCTTCCTTTCTCCTTTACCTGCTCTTCTTCATCGTCACTTTTCTCCTCCCTTCTTCCTCTTTGTCATTTATCTCCTGCTCTTGTTTTTCCCGGTTCTCCTTCTTTTCCCTCCTCTCCTTTAAATTCATTCTTTCTTTTATGTCGGGTTCTTCCGTTCTTTTTTCCTAAGCATTTCTTGTCATGTTCCTCTCTTCCTTTTCAATCTCATCTTCCTGTCATTTTAACTTTCTTTCTTCATCTTCACCTCTCTTCTTCCTCTTCTTCTCCTGCTTTCTTCCCAGTTGTGCTTCCTCTTCATCATCCAGGTTTTCCTTTTCCTGTTCTTCATCTTCTTCCTGGCGTTCTCGTGTATCTTCCTCTCTCTTTTTCTTCCTAATTCTCCCTTTCTTCCCTCCACTCATTTTTCACTTTCACGTTATTATGCTCATCCTTTGTGGTTCTCTTCACCTTCTCGTCATGTTCTCCTCTTCCTTTCAATTCTTCTTCGCGTCCCTTGACTTCTTCATGTCTTCCATATTTTCCTTCCTTTTTTCCAAGCCAATTTTTGTCATTTTCTACTCTTCCTTCCCTTTCCATCTCCTCTTCCCTCTCTTTTTCTTTCCAGTCATTTTCTCTTTTTTCATCTTTATCTTCCTCTTCTCGTATCTTCTTCCTTTACGGCTCTTCCTTCTCATTTCCTAACATCTTCAACTCCTCTTCGCTCTCTCATTCTTCCCAATTTTCTTCCCTTCTCTTCTCCACCTTCATTTTTCTCCTGCTTTCTTTCTTTTTTTTTCGTGCATTTCTTTCTATATTTCCACCTCCTTTTCCATCCCCACACCCCTTTTTATTTTCCCTCCCTCCCTGTTTATCATTTCCATCCTTTTCTTCCTTCCTCCTCTCTTCACTTTTGCTTTTCATCTCATTTCAGCCCTCTTCTTCTCTACCGCCATTTTCTGCCCTTTTTCTTCATCTCTCCTTCTTTCTCCCTACCTTCCTCTCTCCTAATCTTCAGCTTTATTTCCCCCTCATCCTTCCATCCTCCTCCTCTCTTTCCTCGCCTCTCCTTCCTTTTTTATCTCTCTTCCATCTCCTTCCTCCCGCCCTCTTCATTTTCTTCACCCTTTTACTCTCCTCGTCCTCCTCCTTCTCTCAGGCTGCCTGTTGAATGAATGAATGAATGAATGAATAAAAATGAAATCGTTCACAGTACTTATTCCTTTCTTATGTCTTCTTAGAAAGAGAACACAAAATGCCAGCATTTTTTAAAGCTGTGTGTACCACAGTAATGGGTGCTCATTAACATTTTAATGTTGATCATTATGTGTGAAATCATGTCCGTTGTGGAGGCACTTGATCCTTAGTTTTGATTTTCTTTAATTGCGTCGCCTTTGGCCATTAGTTTGCTCTTTTTCCCTATCAATGTATCCATCTCTACGCTTAAAAAAATCCACATTTTTTTTTCCAGAATCTTCTCGTTGTCGGGCTGTAAAATCATCACGGGGCCCCGACGACAAACACAGAGCAGTGATGACAAAACAAATTCACACGTAAATGTGGAATTAGAGCCAGCTTTTAGATTAGATTAGGCTCCGAGTGGCTCCTCTAATAATGCAGATATGATCACGCTATATTCTAATAATCAATCAAACTGTATTAGAGCGGGCTTGGCTGGCTGTTTCAGGTGTCGATAATGATAATAATGTCTGTAATAAAAAGCCCGCGTGCGACCGAAGCTGTGCGGAGATCTATAATCTATAATCGGTGATATCTGAAGCAGCTCAGAGGAATCTGTTTCTGTCTCACAAAGACAAAGGCTCAGACAGACGCACGCTGAAATTGGTGTTTTTTTTTTTCTTTCTTTCTTTTTGTGGCCACTCCAATAATTTGGGAAAAATAGCACACACACACACACACACACTCTAACTGATAACACACGCATGCAGAGATTGAAGTCCACAGTTTGAAAGAGTGTTTAGCAGATTTTTTTTTTTTTTTGGATTTTCTTTTTTTTTTTTTTTTTTTTTTTTTTTGGGCAGGACGAGCGGGGTAGCGCTCTCTCCCTCCAGCGACCATGGGACTCGGCGAGTTGCCATGGAAACAGCCCAAACTGCACCGGAGGAGTGATTGAGAGGGGGAGAAACGGAGAGAGAGAAAAAGGGTGAGAGAGGTAGACAGAGACTGAGAGAGTGAGGGAGAGAGAGGGAGATATTTCGCTCCTAGAAGAAGGCCTTCTGATGGCGACTGTTGTTCTTCTCCACTCAATGTGAACAGTTTAGTGTGTGTGTGTGTCTGTCTGCGTGTGTGTGTGTGTGTGTGTTGAAGAACAAGACTAGACAGAGCGGGGAGAGGAGAAAAAAATGCAGGTGACTGTCTGCATTTGTGCGATTTTGTGTGTGTCCTGTCTGAGTTTCGGTGTGCATGCCTCTCTGTGTGTTTGTGTGGAGTCATTTTAGTTTGAATTGATCTCAGCGAGCACATTTTGGCTGCTCCACCCAACTTCTGATGGGCTATTGAAGGTTAACATTAAGAGTGAAGGTTCCGTTTGCAGCTAAAGGAGGACCAGCATGTGACCGTGCGCTTTCCAAGGCGTCAAATACTGCCGCTTTGTCGTGGCAGCTGGGATCTGATCGATACAGACAAAGTGACCTTTGGCATCGGTGTCGTGGCACACTCAGTTATGGCAATAAGTCAGTACGTATTAATGATTGCAGAAGATCCTGTGGCACCACCTTTAAACGCTCTGGTTAAGGCAACTGAAAGCCAAAGCAAATAACAGCAAAACTAATCAGCAAGTGAAACAAAGTGAAACTGTAACCGTGAACGGGATGCTAACCGCGGGTCTTTGTGGCACCACCGGCGTCAGTATTTTACAGGAATTTGTTGGTCACAGTGTGGTTGGACACGTAACAGCTGTTGTGTTTTTGCTGGTATACATGCAGAGTCGACACGTTCTCACTCCAGGGTGTCAAAAACTGCCGTTCTGCCAGATGCTGCTAGCGTCACAACGACACGTACACGGTGTCCTTTGATGTCAGTGTGTCAGCGCACTGACCTCAGCAGTACATGCAGAAGGATAACGGCCCTGTTTTAAAGAGTCTGCGTTATAAGGTTGGAGGGCTGGTGGGCGGAGTAAGTCACGAGGTTTTCAGGCAGGAGGCCGCGGCGTCCTGTTTGTTTTTACTCACTAATTTATTTTACTTTCATTTGCTTTTTCACTTCCACTCACAGGATTATTTTGTTAGGTTTGGGATAAGAATGTGGTTTGGGTTAGAAAACGTCCTTTTGCCTCATAGGCACTGGTTAAAACTGGCCAGTGCGTTAAACGGTGACGCCAACGGCTCCTTTGTATATTGCCATATGTGATGAGCTAGGCTGTCATTTTATTGCCATAACGTGGCGCAGTGCCAAGGGACAACTTGAGGAGATGTGTGAGACACCGGCAGCTTCTACAGAACGTCAGTATTTAACTCCAGGCTGGTATATTTGTGTGCGCGTGTTTCCATTTTGGAAAGTGAGGCCGTTTAGAGTGGTCCTCACTCTGAGACAAAGCATCCAAAGGTGCGTGAGGTTTAAGTTGTGGTTGGCTACAGCCATTTATTTTTGATTTTTAAAGGTAAGGGTAAGAGGTTAGGGGTTATATTCTACTGATGAGGGTCCTCACAAAAACAGCAGTACACATATCTGCTTATGTATAAGTGTGCGTGCATTTCTAACGCTTCACAGTCCAAAATGCTTCATAAGAGCACAGCGTGCTTGTATTTGTGCGTGGGGACGATTGTTTCTGTATGTGCACATGTATCACTCCTGCAGTATCCAGTGTAATTTGTGTGTGTGTGTGTGTGTGTGTGTGTGTGTGTGTGTGTGCATGCTCCTCCCTGGGCCAGTATCCGTGGTAAGCTGTGATTCAGGCTGTGAAAACACTGATTTGGCAGCCAGAGCGTCTTCCTCTGTCTCCAACCGGCTCGGCCAACAAAAATCCATCTCTTATTAACTGATGCTTTATTACAAAAGAAAAGAGTGTGTGTGCGTGTGTGTGCGTGTGTGTGTGTCTTAAGGCCGGGTTGCCCTTAAGTCCTGGTTTGGAGAGGAGGTGTGTCTCTAAAGTCTGGAGTCTCGCCGTTGAGTCGGGCTGCTGCTTCCAGTGATTGATTTATCGTTCTGTCTGGGAAATGTCAAAGGTGTCAACTGGAAAAGATTCAGTAAGCTGGATGTTTGGATTTTGTGGAATGAAGCGGTTCCGAAAAATACCTTTTATCTTTAACCACAGAGTGTCTTCAAAGAGTTTGTGAATTTAAAGAAAGCAAAGCAAGAAGCAAGCTCAGCTCACCTGTACATTGGTGACGTGTCAGTGACACGTTGGTGCGCTGCAGGACGTCTGAAGCAGAAACTGAATTTCACCTCATTTTTGATTTGTGCTGCAGATTTACAGGCTTAAAACCTTTCCGGGCCTTTTCCAGGCCTGCGGTATGCTGCAGGGGGTGTGATGAGAGGCTATATTTGGGTATCGAGTCATTATTGGTGCGATGTAGGCACTGAACGTACTGGACGGCGATGTGGCAGCGAGAGGTCTGCTGCACTGAAGGGACGTGCATGAAAATATGTTGCTCTTGAAGTGATGATCAGGATGAGTTACAGAGCGGTTAAGCCAGGATGCAGAATTCATGTGTGCTTCAGTTTCTCCAGTCAGAGTTTATGTTGAAATGCAGTCAAATCAAGGGCCGCTCAGTAATGACAAAAAAGCATAATTATGATCATGCTGGTAATAGCTCGCACACTCTGTTTTTGTTTTTGCGCACTCTAATGGCGACTCTGAGGTCTAAGTCATAATTGGTGATGACCCTAACCCTATGCAAACAGAACAGGTCATTTTTTAAAAATTTATTTATATATGGGGGAGATAAAGAAAAATAATCCTTCTCATTGATACACATGAACGATTGTTTAGGTTTTTCTCCAAACTTTCGGGTCGGGGAGCAGTTGGGGCTCTGAGGGACCTCAGAGGGTTCAGTTCAGGTCCCATTAGATTAAAATAATTTCATGAAAGAAAAGTAAGTCGTTTCCTTTAGAAAGATTTTTTTTTTCTTTGCAGTGACTTGTGAGAGGAATTTATGCAAAAAATAAAAATTTCTGACTGCAAGGTTGGGTCACCGCCGGGATCATCACCAATGACGACAGCGTTGACCTCAAGGCGGAGTTATGATCTCAGTTTCTAGTCTCATTTACCGGAACGTGAGGTTCATCTTGTAACACACGGTACGGTAAAGCGGGGTGTGATTTCCCACCGCGTTGGTTGTTTTCCTACCAAACACATTGTCCCATTCCCAAAATGTGAAATCACAATAACTAAATGGCATCAAATATCTGGGATTGTTTTCTCATTTGCCAATCAATCAGTCCGGCTCTGTTGGACACAAACCGCGCCGCAGCGAGGGGAGAGCTGCAGCGCAGGCTTTATTTTCAAACTGTCAAAAATGTATTCAAACTAAAAAAAGAGCCTCCTACTCAAACTCCATCTGCTGTGGAAAACCATTTAATACGATTACATGTAGAATGAAGGGTGTACCGCCAGATGATGAGAATTAAGAAGAGTCGTGAGACAATATTCTCGGCATTCAGAACATACAATTGTAAACATCAGCAGCAGAGAGACGGCGGTTAAACCTCCGACGCCTAAACAAACAGAGCAGCGGAGCAGGCCCATAACTTTGCTCTCTGTATATGATAAAACGAGCGTGTATGAGACATTTACATGCTGCAGGTTTAAACGGAAGCTTTAGGCTCGGCCTACCTCAGCGCGTTGAGCTTGTTTGATGCCAGTCAGGTTGTAGAAGTAATTTAACCACATTAGCGGAGGATAATGGATAATTAAGGAAACCGGATCGTTTCAGCTATGCTTTTTAGATTTCATTATGATATATTTCCTCCATGTTGGATTGCTTCAACTGTTACGGGGATGGAAAGAAATCAAAAATGAATTTAATTTCCTTGCAATTAAAAGGAATTAAAACAGTCATGTAATGATGTATCGGAGCCAAATCGAGCCTTTTTCATCAAGTTAAAGGCCTTGTTTGTGGCCAATTTGCAGATCAAATCAAATGGACAGTGGCTTTTTTTTTTTTTTTCAGCAAAGAAAAATCCGTTAAATGGACCCTTAAATTGCGGTGCTTCCTGAGAAATGCGTTCTCGCACAAAGACTCAGAGTCATGCACTCGCGGAGCGCCCGCCCTGCCTCGGCTGCATTCCTAGAAAACGTTTGTGATTCGATCAGGCGTGCTGACGTGTGTGCGCTGTGTAAACGCACAGATCGCTGCCAGCAGCTTTTCTGGATGGAGGATAAACCGCAGCGTGAACCCACAGTTTGACGAGCTTGTACGCGCTCGTTATTGGTTGGTTCATTAGGTCATGCACATGTGTTTCGCTGCGTGTGAGCTGTTCAACACGACTCGGCGGACTCGAGGAAGAATCGGCGGTTTTTACACCCCTCCACGCAGTAAACAAGCAGCCAGTCTCACTGCTTAAGACCTCCGAAGGTTCATCTGGTTTCGATGAAAATTTTCCAACCTCAGAATATCCTCACCTGCCAGCTTCGAGATGTGAGCTTTTTCCTCTTCCTCCTCCTCCTCCTCCTCCTTTCTTTCTTGGAAGCTTGTGTTTACACATGAGCCAGTGCGGTAATCCTTAAAATATGTGCCGTCTAATGCGTTTTAAATGATGCCGCCACAAGAATTTACTACTCAAATTCCAAGTGAAACAGTATTTTGAGAGCATCTTTTTTTCCTGTTAGGTCAGAGGGGAGGGCTGAGAAGAACTCTGTGGAGCTTTCACTGACATCAAGTCTAAGATAATAGCATGGTTTAGTGTACATATAAAGTCCTAAAGCAGTAGTTCCCAGAAGGTGTACCATGAGGCAACACTAGGTATGCCAGGAAAAATTTGCAGTACCTTCACTTTATTATTGCAGCTGCTGGTGGGGCTCATGAGAGCGTGACACATCAAAGGCCCTGATAGAGGGCCGTCTAATCCATCCATTTCCTTACTCGCTGATGTAAAAGTTTCCTTGAAGACCCCTGGTAGATTGTATGGTGTCGTTTCTGTTAGCCCCGTGTCACCTTCGACCCGTGCGGCATGGCTAGACCTATCAGAAGCTAAAGCTCTGACCAGCATAGGGTCCTCAAAGCATGCAAGGTCGAGGTCTTCCTCACCAAGCATGCAGAATCTTCTGATCAGACAAATGCTCAAATATGGAACTGTACAGAAGAACTGGCTGTATAAACATCTCATGAAAATAAAGATGAAGTGCTCAAGATGGCTGGACACAAGCTGAAAATGAGAGGACACTAAAGCTGCACACCACCTATGAGGAGGCGGCCAAAGACAACAAGAGAAGCAGCGTGTCGGTAAAGCTACAAGAGACGGGTGGAGACCTTTATGTCTTACATGGGACAAAGAGGAAAAGTTGGTGTCTACGTTAGGTATACAGGGGGGCACTTTTTTCAGTTTCTTCTGCTAAGTAAATCATAACCAACCAGCACTGCAGATGAGCCACCACCTAAAGAAGTCAGGGAAGAAAAGGTGTCAGTAGAACTTGTCATGAAAGTGACCTGTGTGACGTCAGCTGGATCAAAACCGGTGGAAACACCCGCTCAGTAAACATGCTGCCAAACCAAAACAAGGCTCTAAAACGGGCACAAACAGCTTATTGGTTCTGCTGGCTTAAAAACTGTGTGAGTTCAGAAAAGTGACTGCCTTTCACATTGGATCCGTTTTTCTTTAAAAAAAAAAAAAAAGTAACTACACATTGTGTTCTTACCATGTGTTTCATATGAGGGTCTGTTGTTCAGAAAATTTCTCTTTATTTGGAGAAAATGATGAAACACAAATACATCAATGAGAAGAAAGCTGGAACATCTGCTCTTAATGAAAAAGGAATTCTTCCCTCCAACACTTTCCCTTCTTCGAGGAATCTGAAGGAATTCTCTGACTCTGGTGCTTTTCAGTGTCGTCATCCATCCTTCAATACTAAACATCCAGTGTTGCCTTTACTGAACGGAAGGAAAGGCAAATACAGGAGCTTTGACTCATCACTTCCTGTTTGCTGTTGTCTCTTTACCGGAGTCTGAGCAGAGTTTGTTCCCTGAACTTTGACCTCTTCCTCGTTAGTTGTTTGCGGAGTTGGTTGTTTGAGAGGTTTACTCTGCTTGTTGCGCTCGTGTCACATTTAGTTGCTCAGAAAAAGAGCTTCAGAGGTAAATTGGTGATTTCTGGATTGACCTTGGTTCGCTTTTAGATTTTGCTCCAAGATAAAGAAATAAAATCACTGTTTTCTCCCCTCAATATTAGAATAATTTGTTTCAAGGCTAACAGCCATTAATTTTTTTGCTAACCCTGCCTCGTGGCTTGATGTGGCATTTCTTCACAAATGATAATTAGCTGTACCGTACAATTTAGTTTGTGAAAAAGGTTAAAAAACTGTGGTGACCTTGCCTCTTCTCCCAGTCCACTTTTAGACGTGCACACCCCTGTTAGACGGATTTTGGTGCTGCAAACATGTTGCAGTTGTTTTGGAGCTAATCTAGTTAAAGTGCTTAAAATCAGTCTCTGCACTCAATCACGGCAAACTCTCCTTTGTGCCTCTTTCTTTTATTATTTTTAGTATTTGGCATATCCATGCAGATGAAGTAAAAGTTGTATTGGTTTTGTGATGCTCTGACAGCGTCTGTGGCCGGGGTTAGTATTTTAGTTTATTTCCATTATTGCTTGTTAGCACTTTTCTTTCAGCAGTCTCCGTATCCAGTGCTCGCAGAGTGAAATTTGCAAGAAACAACGTAGCCTGTTTCCTTGATTTCATTCTTTAGCTATTAAAAGTTCCGCGACTTCATCCATATAAATAAATAAATAAAATCTCCCCTTCGAGGTCACCTCCTCTTGTACCTCTTTGACCGCTTGCTGGCTGAAAGTCCCATTCTGACCACCAAACTTGAAAAGAAAGAAGGCGTCATCTCTGACTGACCCGAGCTGAGGATCAGCCCTGGTGGTAAGATCTGGGTCTCCATTTACAACTCAGAGACCAAACAGCTGTTTTCAATGGAAGAATTCAGTTTTATTTATATGGCACCGATTCACAGCAACAGTTGCCTCAACAGTTGCCTTTATACTGTGAGGAAGGACCCTGCAGTATTGTGCACCACTTGGTGTCAGTGGGAGTGAAGATGAGACCTCCAGCAGAACCAGGCAGATATGTAACAGACAGTTGTTTTTGCTTTATATTAAAAACAGTGAACCAAGGAAATAGGAGGTGGGCTTCGTGTGATGAGTGTGTTTGTCACCACAGCAAGTGTTGTGTCTTTAAAAGAGAGTTTAGGAATTGTGGTAACTTTTTATTTAACTGGTGTATTTCTACCTTTGAAAAAATGCCGGCCTTTAGTTTCCCCAGAGAACAAAGAAGCCTCGCACCTCTGCTGACGGATGAATGTTGCGTAAGCTTTGTTTGTTCGTTCTGTGGGTCCGACACCAAGACCTGATCTTCCCATCTATTACACTGAAAGAATTTCAGCTTTCAAACTTCAAGAGGAAGTCGCGCCCCTTCATGTTTGTCCAGTTGCCCACAGGAATGAAAAACAAACGCACCAAAACCAACCAATACGGTCGAAAAATGCAACACAAGATCTGCAAGAAGACCACGAAAATTCCCCCCAGGCTCACGAGTAGAATAGGATTACACAGGTATGACATACCGAGAGCCATAGAGTTTTAACACACAAGGCCCATTATTGATAGAAGTCCAGCTTTTGTTTGTTGATCCTGAGAGTCTGACACCAAAGCCCAAAGATGTTTGGAGCTGGAATCGCACAAACAATGTCAGCTTTTAGCGTCGCTGTATGTTTGTCTGGTTACCTACAGGAATGAAAAACAAACAGAGCAAAAGATCCCTGAGAAGACCACAAAAATTCACTCAAAATCCTCAGCACATGAGAAAACAGGAAAAAGCTTACACCTTCTAAGATAACCGCTTAGCTTTTTTATAACAGGCATAACCAGGCTTTCTTTAATCAATACTGAAGCCCCCCCCCCCCACACACACACACACACCACCACCACCACCTCAGAATGCTTCAACTAATGAAAAAAATGAGTATTATAGTCACCTGTCTTTCTGCTGAGACTCGCTGAGCAGACCGTCCCAAACTCAGCTGTCTTGGACTGCAGATGGTGGTCCTTGCTCTCCTCTGCAGCCTCAGTGAGCTTGGCGTAATGACCCTCCAGCTCCAGAGCAGAAGGTGGAATACTATGGAAAATGGAGGGCCTGGAGCTCATCCAACCATGGGACAATGGACTCTGTGGAGAGGCAGCTTAAAGATAATGAGGACTGCCACAAAATTGACGTCCTCCTGCTGGTAGGGAAACTGAATTGCTTGTTAGCGGTGACTGAACTTTCAAAATAAGATGAGACTGTCCACTAGTGAGTCAGATGCATTTTTTTTTTTAAAAAAAAAAGCTCAAACGAGTCATGAGTCATGGATCTTCGGCAGCTCTTGGACAACGTGGTCGAATTAGAAGTTTGCTTTAGGAGATGATCAGGTGATTGTAGTGTGTGTGTGTTTGTCCGTGAATGAATGGTATTGCAGATTAATGTTAATAATTTTTGGATTCTTTATTGAGTGTATTTGATACTTTGGAGCATATTTTAATCAATGTTTATTCAGACCTGTTTACAGCGTTTCTCCTGTATTGTGTGTTGTGGATGTCGGCAGTACTCGCCTCCTCCTGGCTGTCAGGAGGGCAAAGGGCAAAATAATGAGGGATTTTACCAGCATGGGATGTGTGATTTATTTACAGGCAGGTGTAGATGTACGCAGTTATTTATTCTGATCTGTTAGCTTTAGTGTTGTTTTATAGATTTTCTTTTTTGACATTTTATAACCACACACAAAGTTTTAGTAATTATTACTGCTTAATACATAATTTATAAAGCATTGCGCGTACATTATTACACATAGTATTTAATTCAGGACTACAGATGTAAATGTTACAGTGTGGTTTGATAAGCTCCTACACAGTATAACGTTTAATTACAGTATGTTGTAGGGCTGCGACGATTTGTCGACATAATCGATGACGTCGACTATAAAAATGAGTCGATGCGGAATTTTAATGTTCACATGTCGTATTCTAAAACCATGTATGTGACTTTGTAACTGCAATACACTACAGGAAGGTATGGGGGCAGTTGCCTCCATTGTCTGCCAATAACAGCAATACCAACAAAGAAGAAAGTAATGGAACAACAGAGTGATGGTGGAGCAGAGAGGAGGGTGGAGACGATGAAAGAAAATGCAGACAGACTGTCAAAGCTGAAAGCAGACGGTGCAGAGCAGAGCTTTCCTTCCACGGCAGCGTCGCTGCAATGCTGAGCGTCTAAAGCGCCGGCGCCCTGGAGCTGTGACGGCAGCTCTGCGTGGCTACGTTAGCGCGTCGCTGATACCTGTTAATGTTTGTACAGTAACGTTTCTGTTCGTTTACCTGTTGGAAACAAGCTCTCATGGATGATGTTTGCTAAGTGCCCCCATCTCAGTTATGTTAGCTAATGAGTGAAGGACAATAGGAGCGGCTACGTTGGCTCCTATTTTTTTTCCCATGCATTAATATTAATGTTCATTCTGAATAGTAAACCTCTGCATGAACTCAATCATCTGTAAACTTTGTAAAGTTGTTTTGAATGGAAAAATCTTTTTGATTTAATTTGAAGCCTTATTTGAACTTTTGGACGGTGGCCATTTTTATTTATTTGAACATTAAATTTTCATTTAAAAATAAAAATTGCATTCGCTTTAATATGCATTTTTTTATTTGATATTTATTGTGACGGTCACATTAATGTTACGTTTGATTAGTTTCAAACTCGTATTTTTATGGGTCATTATTTTAATTGTGAGAAGAGACAACAAGGTGATGTTAACAGGTGTGCAGGCTTGAACAGGTGAGGTAAGACTGTAATAATCATTGACTCATCGACAGATTAGTCGACTACCAAAATAATCTTTAGTTGCAGCCCGATTATCTTCATACTGAGGAGTTATTTAGGAGCTGATCATGGTTCATTGTATTGTTTAGGAAGCATTTAGGTGGATATTTATGCATGTAATATATATAATATAAATATAAGATAAGGATATGCACTAATTGTTTGCAATTGTGTTAATTGGGGTTTTATAAAATGTTTTATTGGAATTCATATTAATAATATGACTAATATTAATGTTAATGCATTCATTAGTTGTTATTTCAGTATTTTATGTGATCTCTTGAAATTGAAAAGCTGCCAGTGACTCCAGCAGTTCCTCACAGTGCACAAGTCTCAGAACATTACTAATAAATGTTCTATTAATACAGTAGTTTATTTTAAGTAGTTAGAAAGCATTGAGTGGTTGTTATTTAGGTATTTTGTGTGACCTCATCTAAAGTGAGGACTATCTTAGCCTTTCACACCAGACACAGAGCAGAGTTTTGCCACGTGTGAATAGAGTTGGGTTGGAAATCCGTGCGCGTCCAGCCAACGGGATGAGGAGCCGCCGACAGCTGGAATCAAGTTACGGGAACATATTTTCAGGACTTAACTTGAAGTCCACTTTTCTCAGAGCCCTCTCCTTTATTTCCTGTCTCTGTGGAACCGTACAACTTCAGCTGCCCTCAGTAAGCTCCTCCTCCATTTTTCCTTATAAAGCCTTTTTTCATACAGTACCACCAAGCTTTTCCAGGTGCTCACCTGAGACAGGTGAGCTATGAAAGGCAGTTAAGTTCTTTTGGGGTTTGTGTGCATTACTGTTTCTTATATTCCTGATTTGTGCCAATTAATAACAGTTTGGTGCATGAATATTTGTTTAGTTTTCTGCATCTTTTGTCAATTATGCGAAGCTACCTCTGGTGAAAGTGACATCCTGGCACAGAAACATGACGGACGGAGTGCTTCCACACCCTGTGTCACGTCCTCTGCGCTTGCTGCAGGAATTAGAGATCAATTATCCACAGATTCACAAACGATACGGCCAAGAAATGCAGGCTAAATCACCACTATCTGTATTTTTGGGTGGAGTTTTCCTTTTCTTATCAGTCGCCTGCTGAAATCCACGATGATGGAAAACCTTTTCAGACTTTCCCAGCCATCTTGTTTGGAGTGTGTGAGTTCATGTGGGGAGCCTATAATTCACCTGCCATCTTGTTTAGAGAGTGTGTGTGTGTGTGTGTGTGTGTGTGTGTGTGCGCGCGTATTTCAGCGTGAGTACGAGGAGTCAGCGCTGTAAAGCTGCTCGTCCCACCGCAGCCAATGTCAACAGCCGAGTGCATAACTTCCCATGAGTCTTTTCCCCTAGAAGGTAACTGGAAGGCTGCTCTGTTAGTCCGGCTCCATATGAGTGTGTGTCTGTGTGTGCGCAGGAGATGTGTTTTTACACCCATTTGTCAGAGGGTCTCCATGGTGAATGTGTGTTGTAGTACCCATGGGTGTACATTTGCATGCTTTGTGTATCTTTTAGACTATTATTTGTTTCTGTGTGTGTGCGTGTGCGTGGCTGTGCACGTGTGTGTGTTTGTGCGTGTACGTCTATTTTTCTGAGTACTGCAGATTTTAAGCCTGTGCAGTGAGGACATCTGTGTAACACGAGGACATGTCGGCCTCAGTGGCCGGTCTGAGGGTTCAGACTCTCTGTCAGAGTTCAGGGGAGCATCAGGTTTGTGTTCAGGTGAAGGTTCTCACAAAGATAGAACTGAAAGTGTGTGTGTTCCTACTTGTATATCTGCTTTTCTTACGGACCTGTTGGGACTCTGCAGGGAGGACACGGGCCTCAAATGACCGTTTGACGATGCAGACTTGATTTTAGGGTTCAGTTAAGAACATATGGGAGTTAAAGGAGGTCCTCACAAAGATGCAGCTGCAAATGTGTGCATGTTTACTCCGTGAGCTAAGAATGTTTAAAGCTTTGCAGTGATGACATGTTGGTCTCAGTTCACTGTTAGAGGGTTTAAACTTGGTTTCATGGTTCAGGGTAGAATCAGGTTTAGGTTTAAGCAGGGGTGGGGTTCAAAGAGGGTCCTCACAAAGATATAACTGCAGGTGTGTGTATACTTGTATATCTATCTTTCTGATGACCAAATTTTGAGTTTTATACTCTTGCATCTTGATGTGCTGTCTGAATGATAATAATGTGAATCTGAATCTGTGGCAAATGAGGATATTATGGCCTCAAATTTGCACTCAGTTTCAGGGTTTTGAGTAAAGAGGCCCAGGAGCCACAGAGGGGCCTTACAGAGACAGTAGTGATCTTTCTGAGCACTGAGCAGTGTTAAACCTTAAAAGGGCTCTTTGAAGGTGCAGACTTAGTTTCAGGGTTAAGGTAAGACGGGTCTGGGAGGATCCTCATGAAGATAAAGCTGAACATTTTTGTGTGTACTTGTGTGGCTGTCTTTCTAAAGACTGAGTTTTAAATGTTCAAACTGAGGACATCTGTGGAACGTGAAGACATTCCGGCCTAAAACTGGCTGTTTGAGGGTGCAGACGTGCTTACAGGACTCAGGTTTAGGTTGGGGGAATGTAGTCTGTGAGTCAAAGATGTTCTCACAAAGATAGAACTGCAAGTGTGTGTGTGTGTGTGTGTGTCTTCACGTGCATGCTGCTGTCCTGCTGGTTTGTACTCACGGGGGTATTTCTTCATGCTGTGTGTGTGTATTGGTTTTAATGCACGTGCACACACAGCGTGAAGTCGTGCACACACCCACCAGCGCCGTGACAGCCACAGTGTGTGTTTGTGTGTCGGAGCAGCTCATACCAGCACAGGTACTGCGTGAGTGTGTGTGTGTGTGTGTTTCTGTGTGTGTAGTACAGCGCAGTAGAGCAGAGTGGCGGGTCTAATGCGATTACGTCCCTTGTCTCCGTGCAGAACTGATAAGGTATTAGAGGGCGGGCCGTGATGAGATTTAAATTAATTCAGCCTCCATTCAAATTCACCATGAGATGAGCTGCTCCATTATTTGGCCTTCCAGCCCAACACTTCTCCTCCTTTCATCCCTTCTTCCTTGTCCCTCGTCTCCTCCCTTCCTCCTCTTTTCTCTCGTGACAAATCTCCTTCCTTCGCTTTAACCCCCTACCTCCCTCCCTCTCTTTCTCCTTCCTTCCCTTCCTCCTTCCACCTTAACTTCTTTCCCTCTTTTCTCTGACGCCTTCCTTTGTTTCTTCTTTCTCGTTAAACTGAATCATCTCCTTCCTCCCTTCTCTCACTTGATATCCACTCTTTTTCCTCCTATCTCACTTCCTCTGAGTCGCATCTTTCCTTCCCTTCATTCTTCTTACCTTCAGGCTTTTCTCCTTCTTTTCCATCCTGTCATCTTCTTCACTTACATTTGCCTTCTGCTGTCCTTCTCTTTTAGTCTTCCTTTCCATTTATGATGTCCGTTTGGATCATCTCCTCCTGCCTTCTTCCTCCTTTCATTCATGTTTTCCAATATCAGAATTCATCCCTCCTTCTTTCCTTCTTTCCTTGCTCTATCTCCTCTATTTTTCCCATTTCTTTTTGTCATTTAAAGCTTTTTCTCCGTTCTCTTTCTTTAAGTCATTTTCCATCTCTGACTCCTCTTCTCCTTTTCCTCGCCTCCTTCCTTATTTTTTCTTTGCAGTAGCATCCTTTCCTCCTTAAACCACACTTTCTTCCTTTCCTCATTTCTAACCTGCCTTCTCTCCCTTTCTTCCATCCTTCCCTTCATTCCCATTTCATTCATTTTTCTCTTCTTTTCCTTTTGTCCTTTCTGTTTGGTTTCCTTTCCTGCTCTCCATTTCCAAATCCTCCCTTACTTTCCTCCTTTCTCTCCCCCTTTTCCTCTTCATTTATTTTTCCTGCATCCCATTTCTTTTCCTCTGCTGTATCATTTAGGATGTTTCTCTTCACCACCTTCTTTACTTCCTCTTTCATTTCTTCCCTCCCTTCCTATTTTCCTCACTAATCCCCTTTTCTGCCTTCCTTTCCTTTCTTTCTGCCTACATCTGCCCTCTTTCCCTCCTTTATTTGATGCTTATTTCATTCCTCCTTGCCTCCTCCTCAATGTGGGAAGGAGGAGGTCCATTTTCCCACCTACCTTTTCTTCCATCCTTCATATCTATCCTTATTTTATGTCTCCTTGCACTCTTTGCTAAACCCTTTTGCTCCTTCCTTCCTATCTTTACTTTCCACCTGGATCATGCCCTCTTTCCTACTTTCCTACCTTCTTTCCTTCACCCTACCTCCATCCTTATTTCATTCTTCCTTGCCATCCTCCTACATTCCTACTTTCCTCACTAAACCCTTGCCTTTGTTCCTTATCACATTACTATGTCATGTCCTCTTTCCCACCTTCCACCCTTTCTTCCATCCTTCCCTCCATTCTTATTTCATTCCTCCTTGCACTCTTCTTTTCCTAATTTTCCCACTAAATTCTTTCTTCATGCCTAACTCACGTCTTCCTCCCCTCCTTCCTCGCTTCATTCCTCTATCCTTCCTCCCATCTTCATTTCCCTCTTAAAATCCTCTTCAGACCGCACCTCCTTTCATTTCTCTCCTCTCACCTAAACATCTTCTCCCTCCATCCGCTCGTTCCTGATTCCTTCGTCCTCCTCCTCCTCCACCCAGAATCCTTCACCATTAACCCCCTACCTACCCACCCACCCACCCTCCTCTTCCTCCTTGCTCCTTTCTTTCCCTCCTTCCATTGGTGTAGCTCTTCTTAAACAAAACATTTAACCAAATGGAGTAAAGCTTAGCCTATTAGAGTGAGCGGCTTAACATTTGTGTGTGTGTGAGCATCCCCGCGTGCTTCCCATTGCTTGTGCATGCATATTAATGTGCACATGTGTGTGTTTCTCTCTCTCTCTCAGTGTGTGTGTGTGTGTGTGTGTGCGCGTGATTAAACCCAGCCACCGTTCAGGGCCGTCCTCTGCTGTGTGCACCCTGCCGCTCTCGGCCAAAATTACACAAACCGCTCGGTAAATAAAGTCGGTCGCTGAGTCTCAGTGGCAGCCTGAATGTTAGAAGATACTCAGCAGGTCGTGGTACGGAAGATTTTTGTGGTGCTTCAGAGAAAATTTCAAACTGTTTCATTTGAAATGTGACTCGTGATGATCCACCTTTTGTTTTTTGTTTTTGCGCCGCGGTCAGAGGTGATGGGGCCTGCAGGGGGACAGAGACCAAGTTCAGCTTCTCGCTCAAGGACACTCGGCGTGAGTTTAGCAGCCATAAAACCTTTGACCCTCCAACATCAGCGTGACTGGCAGCGCTTATTCTCCGCTCACAATGAGATTTTTCCCCCAATTTCTGCTTAATTCAGAGCCGCAGACGGGGAGGGATTGGCTGCGACAATTAGTAAATGGCTCGATTTGCATATTCCTAATCACTTTATTTTGATTAAAATAGCTGCAGAGCTCGCGCGAGGAAACCCTCTCAAACCTCCAACCCCGAGCGGCTGGAGCGCCAGCATCCGTGCAGCAGAAACCTGAACGAGCTCATCAGCGCAAACACCTGGAAGTCAAACATTTCCAGAGCAGGTTAACGCTCTCATTATGGAGCAGAAGAACACCGGGTACCGCCGCTGCTTTTCCTCACACACAAAACAAACTGTACTCTCAGTGAATATTAACCTCATTAACCTGAACCCCGCCGACCTGTCGCCAGGAGACTCCACAAATGCACTTTAATTGTGTTTCACTTTTTGTCAGGATGTCGGAGAAATGTGCAGACATGATGGACGACTGAAAGGATTTTCCATTTGGTGCAGACGTTACAAAGAGAAGGAAAGGAAACACAGTGTTCTCTGTTTAAATATTTCACTTCATTTAGATTCAGCCATGTTTAGAAAGCAGACAGATAATAACAAGTGACTTTAAGTGTGCTGTTTACCAGCAATTTGATTTTTTTTTTAGGCATTTTCAATTTGCCCATAAAAAATTCAAGAGGAAAGAGTGGAAGCTGAAAATGTTACTTTTTTTTTAAAGCTTGGCTTTGGTGGAAAAAGTTGGAGCATCTGTTAAAAACAAAATGTAACCATCATCAGTCGTCATGTGAATTAATATTAGCTGGCTGTTATTGTCGTCGTCTCTTGAGCATGTCTGAGTGTTTGTGTGCCAGACGTGACCATATTTGGATGAGAGGGTAGGCTGTGCAGGTGTGTCGCACAGGCACGGTGATGATGCCGTTAACCTCACAGTAAGCCACACTGTAAGGTTTTTTCTTTTTCTTCTTTCACCACAGCAGATCATCTGCCTCCATCGCACCTATACCCCCTCTACCTCCGTCACTGCATCCATCAACCTTCCCTGTGATCTCCCTCTCTTCCTCCTCCCCGGCAGCTCCACGTGTCTGATACACCATCCCATTAAAAATGTTCCAAAAGACACCAACAGCACAAACCCACAAGTCCAGTTCAGTGACTCCACTTAGCTGAAGTAAAGCTAGCAGCTACAGTCACTTGTATCAGCATCCACCTGTCAATCAAAGAGACCACACCCCTAATAATGCAAACTTTAAGCCTAAAGTTTGTCCATGTCCATGTTGCTGGCATGGACAGGTGGTCCATTGTAATGTAAACTCACTGTGGGCGAGTCCACACAGTCACAAAAACAGGCAGACACACAGACGTCTGCACGGACCCTTGCATTAACTGTCTGATGACGACCCGAGCGGACCCGAGCAGACCCGAGCGGACTCGCGGACACTGGAAGTGTAATTCCTGCTTAACCAGTAACCGAGTGGACAAGTTCTTTTCCCCACATGCAGTTTTGTTTTTTTGTTTTGTTTTGTGTGTCGGGCTGCAGACGTGTTCATTTCTGCTGTAAAGTCGGACATTTACCCTGGGAGTGTGCGGGTACTGACTCACTGCGGGAGCCGGCCTCAAGCGGCCATTAGAGGTGGTTCAGTGTTGGCTTCATTTTTCAGCCCTGGAGGTTGAAATTAGTGGAAACAGTCTTCTTTGCAGCAGGGGTTCAATTTCCAAACTGGTAAAGGATCCAAATCCGCTCAGAATGTAATTTAAAGTTTTAACTGCATTCCTGACAGTGTATCTGTCTCCCTCTGAGAGCCGTGATCTCCTCCGTGACTTATCGCCACATCTGCTGTTCACTGTGGTTTTGATAAAAAGCAACTTTTTTTTTTTGTTTTGATCAAAGCTTCCTCGTCACTTAAAGATCCGTTAAATAGATGTTCTGAGTCACAGTCATGTGATCGTTATCAAACTCTTATCAGTGATTAAAAGCTGCAGAGCACTTTTGCATTTATATGCGCTATAAAGGCGCCTGTAATCGGCACAGAGGCATTAATCAGAGACCGCAAGTGAAGAGGTAATACACGGGGGTGACAAACAGAGAACGGCACCGCTATGTTTGTCAAATGAGGTGCTGGACCACCAGGAAGCCTCATTCCCACAGGCTGTGGGACTCGTGAAAAGAATCCTTTTTCTGGAGTTGTGACTCATGTGTTACGGCATTCAGTCATTCTGATCGGCCTTAAACTAATCAACAAAATCAGAAAACCAGTGAGCGCATTAGTGCAGCCGTTAAAAAAAAAAAGACTTTTATTCGAGAACAGGCCAGAAGGTGAGTTTTCAAAGCCACCTGCTTAGGAGATGAAGTCATGCGTATTGATCACCTGCCTTCTGCACATGTGTTAGGAGTAAAAAGCTCAGATTAGCCCTTTAATGACCCCATAGGTGTTCCCCGCTGAGCCGAATCTGACCCAGCTGCCGCAGGTGTTATATAGTCAGCTGTTGCATTTGGTTAGCTTTTTAGGCGATCGCCATCACAGGGTGGGCTCTGGTTCCAATTTGGCGGAGTGGGGTCTGGTCATAATGACGTGTTTGGAGACATTAAGAGCAGATGTGATCCAAGACGTTTCTAAAGAACAGCCTAAAACGAAAACGGTGTGTTCAAGAACTCGGAGCAAGATGTGGTAAAAAACACACACACAAAGAAGTCTTCTTCTTCTGCTGCACAAATAATGATTGAAAGCTTCTTATTTTCTTCTTCTCTCTTCGTGTAAAGCAAACGATTACTTCTAGCTCAAAACGAGCCAGTGTTGAAGGTTTGTGGACGCTGCCCATCCATCAGCATTACTGTAAATGTGCCAGTGTTAGCCAAATGGCTAATTTTGAATGGTTGTGAATGGTTGGCCAGATGTTAAATCAGCCATTAAAACAACAACTAGAAAAAGCATTTCCTGAAGAAAATGCACTGTGAATGCTGAAACCTGAAAGATTAGAGCTGAAATGGCAAGA
>JAVDPK010000961.1:192060-205059 GCA_034780415.1 Cichlasoma orientale | reverse complement strand
TCATTATAAACTCTGAAACGGCCGAAAAACTTGCTTAAACTTAAACTGTCACTGTTCAGAAACTATAAAAGATATAAACACACCAAGTAATGCCTGAATAGATTAAACCCATGGCTTCATTTTAAAGCTTGAATGGCGTTTCTAGCTGAAAGTATGCTGAAGTTATTATGCTTTAAAGCTGGAATGGGCTTGAAGAGGATTTGAAGCTTTCCCCATTCATTTCAATGGGGCAAAATATTCACAAAAAAATTCATATTAAAAAAAGCTGAATAGTTTCAAAGCTGGAAAGTAATAGCCCAGATTACCTTAAGAAGCTGTACGTTTTGACACCAGAACTGTTTCTGTAGCTTAAGCGGTTTTTGAGTTTTTGATGACTGAAAAACGTACGGAAGAACATATAATAATAATATAGAATAAAGATTACAACAACTATACTGTGAATGCTTAACAGCATTCACAGTAATAAAACGACAACATTCGCAGAAGAAAGCGAATAAAATGAAGCAAACAGCACGCAGTAAACACACGAGACACTGCTGAGCAGAACATCCCCTCACATTCCAGATTAATGGGTAAGGATGGAAGGGACACAAACTGACAAACAGAAAGTTTAAATCAAAACCTTCTAAACAAAAGCTCGAAATAGTTTTTTGTGGAACTTTTGAAGTGCGCCTCGTGGCCTTCCTCTTTGTGAGTCGGCTTGACTCAGCTCTGAGAGCAGCAACATTCACCGCATCTCGATAACAAGGACACAGGCATGTATAGACATATTAACTCTAGCTGGCTTTTCATTTATGCGGCTGCATGAAACACATTTTTTGGGCGAGGTGAATTTTCCACATTTCTGCACAGACGTACCCTAAAACATCATCGGATTTTCACACAAGGCCTAAAAGTAAAAAGAGAGAGAGAGTGAAAGCAGCTAAATAGACTAAATGAAAATGTTTTGCTTCTATTTACTGAGAAAATGTATCCAATATTGCACGTCGGTGAGAAGAAAAAGGACCTGAACCTTTCAGTGTCTGGTTTGAAACTGAGTATTTTCATGCAAGTGTTGATCAGAAACTTGAAAAGAGAGCAGATGTTGGTGGGTTTCCTCACATGAACTCCATGTGGAAGTCCTTCCACAATGTTTCTGCTGGATTAGTATCAGGATGTTGGCTCTGGGTCCAGGTCTGTGAAGCAGCAGTCTCAGCAGAGATACCCAGACCTCCCTCTCACTGGTCTCCTCCTCCAGCTCTTCTTTAAGTACGCCGAGGCGTTCCCAGCCAGCTCAGAGACATCATCTCTCCGGCTTGTCCTTGATTTTCCCGGGAGCCTCCTCCTGTTTGGACACACCCAAAAAACCTCACCTACAGGTCAGCCAGGAGGCATCCCAGAATCCCGAACCACTAGTAGCGGTTCTGCCCTGATACAGCTCATTAATGTAACGCTGGCTGTAGATCAGTGCTGTCAGAAGAACCCAACATATATGTTCTGTACCGGGACTGGAAAAAGTGTGACTGGTGCATCCTTACTGAAGACCAGACTTTGATCCCTGGTTTTTGCATTAAAGTCGGGGCTTCAGTGATTCAGGGATGCACAAGGAGAACACTTTCAAGTTGATGTCATCAAATGTGTGAATACCCCCCCCCCCCCCCCGGCCATCTTTCTCACAGCCGTGGAACTTTGTGATTGTGTTTATGATCTGATTGTTGAAGAAATACTTGCAGAGAAAGTTTTTAATGCTATTTACAGAGCGAACCTGCAGAGAATGGAGTTTAAAGGTGATTTTACTCTCGATGGCGCTGAGCCGGCTCGGGTTTTGTTAAACAGGTGACGTCCTGATCTATAAACAGTCGAATTTGAAGGATAGAGGAAGTTGCCCGTCAGGCTGCAGCCCGTCGGTCCCGTCGCTCCTGAGTGTTTCCTGCTGCTGTCAGATGCAGGTGTTTGTTATGAGCAGGAGGAGCTGCCTCGTAGATTAAAATGTAATGGGGATAAAACGAAGTGAAAAAGAGCAAACGTGTGTGCGCTCCGTCACTGACCTCATGTTTCTCAATTTGTCTTCTCAGTCGCCTGCTCCTCCCCGTTTCCCTCAGCCCGCCTCCTCCTCCTCCTCCTCCTCTCCACCTCTGTCTCCTAATCGCTCTCCTCTCTGCAGTTCTTTCTTCCTCCTCCCTCGGTCCCAACTCCCACCTTCAAATCAAAATAAGATCCATCGAAGTGCAGCTCGGTGCACAAGTGATTATTTATTTGCCTTTCATTTTCTTTATTTAACTTTGATTTCCCCTGGTTAGTTGTTTGGGATTGAGTGGGGAGCAGAAAGAGGCTCTTCCAGGGAGCACTAAAGTATATGGGCATCCCTTCTTGCTTAAGAGCCCTTCAGCAAGGCACCAGCTACCTACCTTGACCTCTGACCTCTCTGTGCAACAAAAGGGCTTCCAGAAGGAGATTTTTCTCCTGTCTTTTGGATGTTTTTGAGAGAAGGATTAGAAGCAGTGGCATATTTGGCTCCAAGCTGAGCAGTTTTTTTTTTTGTTTTTTTTTAATAATAAGACTCCAAAATAAAAAATAATATCAGGGAGAAAGAATAGATGAGGGAGACTGGCGGATAGAGCTTTTTCAGAAATCAATGCAATCAGAGCATCGGCAATATCCGATTGATTCATACACGAATAAACAATATTCAGAATATTTCAGCATGGAAAAATCCTAATATTACCATGGAAACAGAGCTTAGGCAGACTGCAGAAGCCAAACAGTAAACAAGATAAGGTGTGTGCGTGCCTCGGCATCCCGGCTAATCTCGGGCGCGCATCTCTCTCAGGTTTCTCATAAGTGAGATAAGAGCTTGTCCAAGTTATTGCCAACCAGATAATATGTTTACATGCAGCCAATCAAATGTGAAATACCTGAATATCGCAGGTAATAATTGGATATTGACGTGTGAGTTAATATGGGAGAGAGTGACTCACAGTCTGCAACCTGTTGAGAAACAAATTTGACAATGAGGATCGGGCTTTTTGTCTGATTCTTCTTCTTTTTTTTTTAATGAGGTTTTTATCTGCAGCTTAGGGCGCTATCCGTGTTGACCACGACTGCCTGGCTACAGTAATTTATGTCTTTCTGGCTAAATAAAGGTTAAGGAGAGTCGAGACATAAATTTTTCCAATCGCATCCTCAAACTCTGCTGCCGGTTGTTTTTTTTTCCTGAAAGGTGACGTGTTGTACTCTTTTTCCAGTTCCGGATTTTTATTCTTGGAATCTAACAGAGTAGCTTTGTATGATTCATAGTTCAAAATAATCCACATTAAATGCAAGTTCAATAAGACTAGAAATGCCAGCTGAGATCATAAACGTCCGCATTGGCTTCCAGGATTTCCGAATGAGAGTGTAAGTGTGGTCGGCCTACATACAGTAGAGTCTGTTTCATGCCTCAGTAAATGAAGCCCAGTTTGGAAAATCGTTGTTCAGGTTCTGCTGAAACATTTCAGGTGTGGCACCAAAAAAAAAACCTGGCTTTCCTTTTCAGACCTGGAGGCTACGTCCATGTTACACACACTGATCAGGCAGAACTTTATGACCACCTGCCTAATATAGTGTTGGTCCCCCAGAACAGCCCTGACCCATTGACCCACGGGCTCCACTGGACCCCTGAAGGTGTGCTGTAGTATCTGCACCGAGATGTTAGCAACAGGTCCTTTAAGTCCTGTGAGGTGGAGCCTCCGTGGATCGGACTCATTTGTGCGGCACATCCCACCGATGCTCGATCGGATTGAAACCGGAGTCAATATGGGCCCAACCCACAAACACAACTCTGCAGCTCAACCTTACAAATAAACGGGGAAATAAACAGGATTTCCAGCAGTATGAGATTTATTGCCAAGAAGCACTGAAGAAACAAGCTTCCTTACTTTCTGTGCTAACTTTAAAAACTAGCCCGATTGAAATGTTTCGTATTTAAAAAAACAAAAGAAAAAATCAAATTTGTGCAGAATGTTTTTAGTTTTAGTCCATTTTAATATTTAAAAACAAACACTTGCACTGAAACTAATAAAATCTAAACATAAATGAAACATTTTCAGTCGGCTTTAAAAAGCAAATCCAATCCAGAAACTAAATAATGAAACCTAAAAACTAATGAAAAATGCAAAAATATGATGATGGTGATTCGCTTTTCTCCAAACATCATTCTTCAGTGCTAAAGTTCAATATAAAACTAACAACCTTTCCATCTGAATATTGAACATTCGGTAGCTTTTTTTTATTCAGGCAGCAAAGTATTTCTGCAGTTTCCTCGTGTGGCGGTGAGCGAGCGGGGACAGAGGAACCTGCATCAACTCGGCTGTCTGCCGTGTTTGTGGCGAAAAGGAACGTTTCCTAAATGTGACTGACGAGCGGTAACTGCTTACAGCGACTGATTGGTTAACAATGAGGCGAAAATTAAACGGCAAATCAATTTGATTAGCAGAACAATTCAGAACTTTTAGCGACTGCAGGAAAGGTCAGAAGGACAGAAAGAAGCGTAACTTTTACAATCGCGAAGCGTCGCCTTCTCTGATGTTAAGGTCTAAAAATAAACAGTTTGAGGCACTGATGAGAACATTCATCTAAAACTGTGAGAAAGGTTGAACCTTTTTCCTTCTTCACGCTCGTTGGACACGGAAGAAAAACTTCAGATCCATTCAGAAGCAAACAGAACTCATTTTTCGTTGTTTGAAGTTTAAATAAAGGGCAGATGAGCACAACTGTGAAGTAAAAGCGTACATTTATTTATTAAAAGCAACACAAGTGAAAAAGCAATTGTATCCCTAAAAGTCTGCCTCCCGCTCTGCTGCAGCGTTTGTGCAGCTGTGTGTTTATTCTTTTCTTGAGTATTGAGACATGTGTGTTCTCTGCGTGTTCAAAATCAGTCCAAAATAATCTGGGTTGTTATCAGGCTTAAAAGGTCTCCAGTTATCCAAGTTATTCACGTCTCGCTCCTTCTCTTCATCCATAAGCAGGCCGGCCGTGACCCGCCTGAGATCCAGACCCACAGCGCTGTAAAAGCAGCCATAAAAGACGGGGTGGAAATGGAGAAATGTGCAGGAATAAATCTGCTCAAAGCACTGTGACTGATAAAAGTTTATTAGAAGTGCTTTTGTGGAGTCTGGAATCCTGAGCGGGGGCTCCCTCCACGCCTGGCTCCAGAAATTTTTCTTGGCAGACCGTAAAGGCCCTCTGAGGCAGCGTTAGAGTCCGTGTGACAGTAAAACCCTCCACACAAACCAGTACTAATGGAATTCTCTTCAGCGAGGTGTCCCATCCTGCCCATTCAGAGGAAGAGGAGGAAGCCCCTCCATCCCCGCACCCACCCACCCACCCACCCACCGCTAAAGAATGCAGCACACCCCCAGCGGTGCCTTTATACTCAGAAGTACCATCGCTGGACGGTTATTTTCATTTACATTTGTATTTGAGGCGGAGCGACGCGCGATGAGAGAGGTGGCAGATGAAGATTCCTCGAATAGCAGCAGAACAAGTACACAGCAGGAAGGAAGCAGTCCGTGATATCACGGCAACCTCAGCGTGAGCGAGTCAGAGGGAAGTCCTGCGCGAAAAAAGAATCACCAAGAGGCAGATGGATGGTTTTAGATGGTGATGGAAAAGCACACTGACTAACACGGAGGAGCGCAGAAAGTGCTCAGTAATTATAAATCCTTTCCACTCAACAAAAAACAACTTGTGGTCCTGAATTAAGCCTCCTGGGGGGAGTTCCTCTCCTAGAGCGTGTTATAATGTGGCCACAGGTTTGAGCACTGTGCCTACATGTGACTGTTTAGGGTCAGTGTGTGAGTGTTTGTGAGTACAGGAAATCTTGGCGTTTGGTGCCTTGGAGACATTGCGGACTGCCCGTCGCTCCCCGATCAGTGCTCAACATCACGGGCACGCGTGTCTTCGGGACGGCGGCGCTAGCTATCGATCGCCAAGAAAAGAATGTGAGCAGACAACGGCAGCTGAAGCATTTGATGCTGGCGGTCTGCTCAATACAGATCCACATCATTCTTTTCACTTTCTCATCTTTACTATTGTACAACAGCAGTCGTCTCCAGGCACTTCATACTGCGTGAGAAGTATTAGAGAGAAGACCTCAACAGCCCGACCGTCCTGCATGAGCAGCATTTGGAGATGTTTGTATGTTTGGGGTCTCGTCCCTTTAAAGAGGGCCATCCGCCCGCTCTGACCCGCTGTAGGGTCAGGAGGAGACGGAGCAGAGAGGGAAAAGTTGATCCATGCTCGGTGCATCATTGGAAGTCTTTCAGCAGCCTGGGTCTGCAGGAGCAGAACTCAGGGATCCTTCGGGGTCATCTGATCCGGCCCGAACTATTTATCACAAAGGAAAGTCTGAAGTCTAATCTTGAAAGTGGAGACTGTGTGTCCTGAACTCACAGGAGAGGAGCCTGATAGAGATCACTGAATTCAGAAAGATAGCATCAGGTAGCACCTCCTCACATCCAATAGCTCATCGGTGAAGGAGGAAACAATCTTGGGCCTGGAGTAGTGCATTTTGGGAAATAAACTCTACATTTTTGCTTGGATATTTGGCTTACACTTATAAACAACTTCTATTATGGATGCCGTGATACTGTGTCAGTGGCAGTAATTCAAAATTAACCCGTGTGTCCAGAAGCTTTGAAACTCACTGAGCCTTTTTTGTGCTGATTAGTTTTTCATGGTTGACTTAAAGGAGAGCTTACTGTACATCTGACCTTTTAACCTGTGAATCCAGCACAGATTCTGGGTGACTTGCTTCACAGCAAATGTTCCAGCTCATCCCAAAGGTGTTGGACGGGGCTGGGATCAGATGGCCTTTCAGGTTCTTTTGCACCAAACCTGGAACCGAATGGGCTCCGTCCACTTTCTCTTCTTTGAACTTAAACCTCCACCGGTACCGGCCGCCCACACCAAAAGTATATGGACAGGTGTGCAGCATGTCTCAGAGGTTACCGATTCCCTGATTCGCTAACTTAACCATTTTCAGCAGAACGGATTGTTGTTGGTCTTCATTTAAAAAAAATATTCATTTTTTCGGGCATTCGTGCAGCGGGCGGAACCTTTTCTATCTGTGCTCCCCACAGATTTCCCAGCATGCCGCTCTCTGAAGAGGCTGGCACAGTTTTTGACATTGGCACAATTTTGAAGGAAGTAGTAACCACAGAAGAGACAGTTTGCAATTAAAACAAAACTTTTGTCCTTTTAAAAAGGAGATTTCTTTCTGTCCTTTCAAAGTTCTTCAAAGTATCAGGAGCCCCGCTCGCTGCCTCCAACGAGAAGCTTTAACCTTACAGGCAGAACCCACGCGTTCGTGCACCTTACAGTCTGGACTCGGGGAACAGGATCTCCCCTGCCAATAAAGCGTGCCTCGGCTCTCACTTTATATTTGGTGTTTGCTTTGTGTGGTTTGAAGTGTGCTGCATGAATAATGAGGAAATTCTGTTTGTGCAATAAGACGTCGAGGTGACAGTTAACAGTCATGATTATTGGTTTCAAATGTCACAAGAACTCAATATTGTGACAGTGTGAACTCCATACCGACAGCATTTAAAACAACACACGCCAGTGCTTTACAAGTATAAATGGACCCGACTGTGCAGCCCTGTGTAGATTCACTGCTCGCTCCCATGACTGTTATATAATAAAAGGAGGTTAAATGCCTCAAGAATATTCCTATTCATCAGAACAAACCAGGGGCTGCCTATGGGCAAGCTTATCCTATTAAAGACGGTCCCAAAATAAAATTACTTTTTTTTTTCTTTTTCTTTTTTTTTTTTAATAGAAAGCCCTTTCACTAAATCCCCATAAAGGATTTAACTTGCCAAATCAGCCATTTGGTGGAACCTTTTATCCAAAGCGCCTTACAGGAGACTGAGTGCATACGTGTGTAATAACGGCTGGCCTGGCTGAGCCGCATCCACACTTTATAGAGTCTGCTGAAAATGTGAAATCTAGGTGGCCTTATTCACGCTTTACGGTCTCACCTGCTGCAGTCGGTATCACAGTCACGGTCTGCGTTTAGACGCCTCGGCGAGGGGCTTTCAGCCGGCGCCATGTTGGGTGTTTGGAGCCAGAAGTGACCGCGCTTGTCGAGAGGGTGGCGTGCTAAATTATCAGCTAATGCTAACTGCTTTGGTTAGCACCACTTTGAACTGTTTCACTGCCGGACTGTGTCGCAGCTCACCTGTCACAGGTGGGCAGAGGCAGATCAGCGTCTCTGTGTCGTAAGAATTTATTGGGGAGCCATAAATAATTATTGTTATATATACAAATGGAAGCAACCGTGTGACTTTGGCGACTCTGAAGACTCATGTGGATCCTGCTGCGGCAGGTACCTCCATGAAGCTGCAGGTATCTGATGAGGGGAGAGGAAACACAGCTGGAAGCAGAAAACTAAACGTGAGCTCCAGTTAGCGCCTCATTAAATTACCAGTGTCATGAATAACCCCTTACAGGCAGGTCTGGAGGTGTTTCTGCTTGTTTGATGATGATGATGATGATGGATTAGTGTAGCCGCTCCGCTCAGCAAACGTTAAATAAGCATCAGCTGTCCGTCTTTTCTTGACAGCTGATCTTCATTAAAGCTGGAATAACGGCACCGTCTGCTGGACGTCCTTCTTGGACTTTGTGGCAAGAGAATGAAACTGAACATCCTTGATTGTGAGAAGAGACAACTGTGAGGGCAACTCACCTGACCTCTCCGTGACCCGGTTTATGACATCAGGAGGCAGAGGTTGTGACGGTGTGACATGTGAAGTTCACCGTGCAAAAAAATGAGCGCACATACGTGTAAACTCGCATACGTTTGTTGTTTATATTTGACAAAGCCGGCTTCAGTAGTCGTCTGAAACGTGAGGACGTGTGTGTGTCTTTGTTCACAGTAACCAAAGACAGACACGTTCAGCTCCTTCAGTGCAACATGATGTTTCTCGCGTTGTGAGAGACGGTCTGATTAGACCTCTGCTCTGCTTGGAAATGTCACCACCTGGCCACCTACGGCTCAGCTTCTGCTGTCACACTGCGACCACTTTCAGCCGTGTTTCCTGGGTCGTGCGTGAACCCTTGTGAGTCACAAACATCGAGTCTTTCCTGTCACTGGGTTCCCTTCCACAGGCCGTGGAGGCAGCTCTGTGACACAGTTCATCAATAGGCCTGCCTCCCTAAAACTTTTCTCCTCCTTTAATGCATTCTCTTGTTTTTCCTATCGGGGGCGTCTGCGGTTAAATGAGTGGAAGCCGTAAGGCGGTGGCGCCGCGGCTGTTAGCATGGACAGACTGCAGTGACCTATATACGAGTGAATATAAGTCTGTGTCGGAGCGCTGAGTCTCCCAGGCTTATAGCAGCTCATGGCTGGATGGAGACGGCGCCGTGTTAGCTGAGGACACGCACACACGTGAAGACACACACATCCACATATGGAGACATTCACGCACGCATACCCTCGGAAATATGTACACGTGATGCGAGGACACGGGAGGAGAAACCAGACATTAAATCGGACTCAGACGCACACACAAGATTAGAACCTATAGACGGAGAGCACACACACACACACACACACACACACAGACACACATACACACGCACGCACGATGACAGATTTTAAAAAGGATAAACTTGAACACACACACACACACACAGATGCTAATTAAACGCACACACTCAGATGTACACAGAGCGACTGTCTCATGCATGTTTTATTGACCCGGCTCGCTCCCTTTCTACACCTCCTCTGTCTCGCCTCCTCTCATCACTCTCTTCCTCTCTATATACCTCTGTAAACCTCTCTTTTCATCTGCTGCACTCTTTAATCTTCCTCTTCCTCTGCTGTTTTTTCCTCTCCCTGCCTGTTTCACCTCCTTTTGTCCTCCTCTGACCTCTCGGAGCAGAACAGATCAACCTGACAGGCTGGCCAAAGGAGAAGAAGAAGGAGAAGACTCCTGTAAATTTACTTCCTCACCTCCTTATCTCCTCATCTCCTTTCTCTTTTCCCCTGCTCCATCTTTTCCTCCTCTTCCTCTCCATCCGTTGCCCCCTCTTGACCTCCTCTCAACACCTTCTCCTCCTCCTTCTTGTCGCCTCCTCCTGACCTCTCTGCTCACTCCTGTTTTCTCTTTCTCCTCCTCCCTCCTGACCTCCCTCCTCTTCACCACCCCACTCCTCTTCCACCCTTCCTGCTCTCCTCCTAATTAGCACCTGAGCGTGCAGGCCTGGTTAATATTCGGCGGCGAGGCGCTGCGACGGCAGAAGGGCACCTCGCCGTCTCTCTCTCACTCTCCCTCTCTCTTGCGCTGCTGTTGCTATGGTAACGCCATGGAAATGAAGCACCGCGCTCTCTGTCTCTCTCCTAATTTTTTTGCCCCCCTCTCCACCCCTACCTGCTTCCCCTCTTCCTCCCCCTTCACTTTGTAATGAGTCACTGCATCCATTAAATTTTAGGATGGAAGGACGATGGGGCGCTCACGAGGGCAAAGCGGCGTGCTCGGAGGCAGAAAACTCAAATTTGAGGCATTAAAAAAAAAAAGTTTTTTTATTTTAAATAGAATAAAAGAAAAATGTGTGTAAAAATGTATAGTCATTGTGAGCCTTAATTATTTATCTGAGGCTCAGACGGATGTTTGCGATCAGTCGCTGCAACCAAGGACAGAGTTATTTTATTGTTGGTTTATTTATTTATTTTCCTCCTGACAGAGTTCATCAAACTGTGTGTGTGTGTGTGTGCGTGTGTGTGTGTGTGTGTGTGTGTGTGTGTGCGCGTGTGTGTGTGTGTGTGTGTGTGTGTGTGCGCGTGTGTAGAGGCGTGTGGGGGTTTCAGGGGGTGTTTGGACAGAGGCCTTGGCCTTGATGAAGTTCTTTAAAGCTGCTAATTGTATTTCATTCATATTTCATGGTCGTGGGGGGGCAGACAGTTTGCTGAGGGAGAATTGATAGAATGTCAGGTGTGTGTGTGTGTGTGTGTGTGTGCGCGCTGCATTACTAATCCATGTCCATGTGAAGCCAGTGGGTATTTGTGTGACTTTGTGTGTGTCTGCGTCCAGTCTGACAGCCGGAGGTCACGAGGATTTCGTATGTGTGTGAATCAGCATATTTGTTTGGCTCCTCATAGATATTCACACAGTGTGTGTGTGTGTGTGTGTGTGTGTGTGTGTGTGTGTGTGTGTGTGCAGGTGTGTGTGGTAACAGATCTGCCATTTTACCAAAAACAACACTCATTAAAACTCAAGTTTTCCAACGTTTCCCTTCAGCTGAGTGGTGTCGCACTTGTTGCTGATCTTGACCTCTGACCTCTGTGTAAACTCTGTGTGTGCGTGAGGCAGGAATACGAGCATGCATCTTCACTCTATAATATTCTGAGCGTGCAGCGATGAGACAGGGCGTCGCACTCTTTTTAATGTCTACTTTTATTTATTTAAATGTCAGCAGAATCGGAGCTGAAATGAAAGCTAATGTGAGAGTGGAATTAAAATCACATCCAGGCTTCGTAAAACTGCCGAGGCAACAGATTTATAATATCAGATTTACTCTTGTTTATATTTATATTAGATACGTCCAATCCTGAGGGTCGCTATGTGGGTCGATCTGGGCACATTTTAATGGATCGGTACGGGCTAAAATAAAGCCTGTGATAATCTGATCCTTTCCTTGCTGCAGCTCGTCTCCGCGATGGCTCTTCACTGCCGCATTTCACTGCACGAGAGGGGAAAATGACACTTAATTAATGGCAAGATTTTCTAAATTTCTCAGCTTACAGAACTGATTGTCTTCCTCTCCTTTTCCTTCTCATTTTAGCTGCTGATGATCGTCACCTACGCCTGTTTTTTTTTTTGTTTTGTTTTTATGACAAACACGGCTGAAGCAGCACACGTCAGCTGTCCCTAATTAGCAGCGATTCCATAAGTTAAGCTGATGGCAGAGCAAAGGAAAGCCGGCCGCGGTCGTGTTTGTGTTTGCAGAGGAAGCGTCATTCAGAACTCTACTGCCGTAAAACCACAACGTCTCTGTGGTCTCAACAACTCTGACAGACTGACGCTGACAGCAGCTTTTCCTGCTATAATTAATCATTTAAGACTTGTATTTGTAAGTATTTTTAAGTGTGCCAGTATTTGGGGGGATGCACTGTAAATCAAGAAATTAGGTAGGATTTTTTTTTTTTCCCAGAAATTCTGCTCATTTAGTATTTCTGGGAATTTTTGGAATGAAACAAATAGTTGAAGCTCGTGTGAATTAATACAGTTGAATTGCATGAAAAGTGGCAGCACAAGACTTCAGTCTTTGTTCTGCAAAGTGGTGAAACAAGTGTCCTTATCTGAAGTAACAATATAAGAATTTTAGCACCGTTCAGTCACGTCTCACTGCAACGAAATAAAACGCGCAAAAATGTTTGTTTTTAGTCTTCAGAAGCGTTGCATTCGTAGTGTACTGTATGAAAAACCTGTTTCTGTTAAGTGACACAAAGCGGATCATTAAAATCAAATATTCCCACAGTGAGCTCTGTGTGTGTGTGTGTGTGTGTGTGTGTGTGTGTGTGTGTGTGTGTGGCACAATCTTCAAGGTGAATAAATAAAAGTTACTGTTTGAATTTTTAAGTGACTCTCTGTTCAAAGTGACCTGCATTCACATCCTGTTGAAGGAATTCGATGGTGCTTCGCTGTCCGGCTCCTTTCACTGTAATGCAAAAGTTTACCTGCTGAGGCAACAGCGTCCCTCAGAGAGTTAACTTCAGTGAACAGCAGGTTACTGTCACGTTATCAAAGAGCAGATGGATGTAAAAAAAACAAACGGGTGCACACGTTTTGTTTTGTCTCACCCAAAAACGGCCGTGAAGCTGGAACCAGATCGTTTAACCTGAATTAAAAACACGTCCACGGCTGAGACAGCATAATTCATCCACTACACGAGGCATCACTGTAAATTAGGGGTTGAACGACTTCAGATTTTTTAAAGTCGAAGTCGACATGATAAAAGTCGAGTCGACAGCGACTA
>JAVDPK010000961.1:145076-159019 GCA_034780415.1 Cichlasoma orientale | reverse complement strand
AATAACGCCCCCCCCCCCCCCCTCCTCACTGAACTGCGTCCTAAGGATTATTCATTTCTCAGCGCGCCTCGTTCTTCGGGACGTGGTGGAGGCCTTGCTGCAGGTTTTAAGATCTGCTTCATGTGCTGACGGGTGGGCACAGAAACCTTCATTTGAGCTCTAGATCATTAAAGTTGGAAGAGCTCATCCTGGCCCGTGTTCCTTGTATTTCAGTCACTGATTTCCTGACTTTGACCTTGAAATTGTCAAGACTCCTTAAGGTGGGTGATTTTAACTTCCACACTGATGATGATGCTACAAATAAATCTGCAGCAAAATTGATCAGCCTGATGGAATCTTTTAATCTTACTCAGCATGTGTCAGGACATGTTTTAGATCTTGCTTTTATTCTGGGCCTGAGCATTGACTCTCTTTATTCTCAGGACATGTTTATTCCTGATCACATGTGGATCCTTTTTAGTTTATTGTCTGAGTCAAATCCTGTTACTGGTCATCGTATAATTTCTTCTTGTATTTTTCTTTCTGCAGATAAATTCCCTGCTGCGGTTTTAACATTGATGATGGGTTTTTTTTCCCCCTGAACAAAGACGTGAATTTCATGGTGCATTCTTTTAACGATCACAGTTTTAGACAAAGTGGCTCCTTTTAGAGCCAGAAATGCCCCCTCTGCTAAACCCTTACCCTGGATGAATGACAGTATTTGCTGTTTCAAGCATAGTTGTTGGAAAGTAGAACATTTGTGGAAATCCACAAAGCTCCAACTTCATCTTTACTACTTAAGAGAGCTCTTGCATTATTTTAATATTATGGTGAAAGATGAGGGCTACATATTTATCTAATTTAATCCACAACAGCCGAGGGAATGCTAAAGTTTTATTAGACACAATCAGAAATATTGTCACACCTGTATCTCCTGTTCTGTTCGCTCAAACGAAGAGTTAATGAGATCCATCACATCAGAGCGAACATCATCCCCCCCCCTTTTCTCTCCGGCCCCATGCATTAACAGTTTGGTCTCAGTTTGGTCGATAAAATGAAACTATGCTCCTGCCCACTTGACATTTTACCAGCCTCAGTGTTCAAAGAGGTACCATTGGACCGCGTGTTCTCAAGGTAATCAATAAGTCTTGTGTCCATTCATATTTTAAACAGGCTTTTATTCACCCTCTTTAAAAAAGCCCAACACTGACCCTTCCCTCCTTCAGAATTGTAGACCAATTCCAAAACTGCCTTTTATCTCCAAAATTTTAGAAAAAGCGATGGCCAACCGGCTAACAGAAGTTTTACCTGCGTGTAACATTTCAGATAAATTTCAGTCTGGCTTTCTCCAGGTGCGCTCTACTGAAACAGCTCTGCTTAAAATCTCAAATGATTTTTTAATGCGTGGAGATGCAGGTGAATATTCAGTCCTTGCAGTTTTGGATCTCTCGGCTGCCTCTGACACGACTGATGATGCGTCCTGATTGAGAGACTTAGAACGTGGGTGGGTATCTCTGGGTCAGCTCTGGATTTCTTCCTGTCTCTCTCACAGGAGCTTTTCAGTTGCTGCTGATAATGTTGTGTCCTCCTCTGCTACCCTATCTTGTGGTGTGCCTCAAGGTTGGGTCCTGGGACCTATCCTGTTTGTTCTATATATGCTCCCACTTTGACACATCCTGAAACGCTTCATCTCTGCGTCTCGTACCGTTGTTATGCAGATGATTTTCAGGTGTCTTTCAGACCCCAAAATGTAGCCAAATTATCTGTTCTTCGAGACTGCGTTCGTGTTATAAAGAACTGGATGGCAGTGAATTATCTGTATTTGAATACACAAAAAACTGGAGTTCTGATCTGTGCCCCCGACAGCTTTGCCCCCACAGTAATTGAAATCTCGGACCCTTTCATTTTTCCCCACTGTGAGAAATCTGGCTGTTACTTTGGAAAAGTATGTCGGCTGTCTTGTACAAAATTGTTTTTATCATCTGCGGAGCATTGCCAGTCTTAAATATATTGTGTCTCAAAGTGAAATGGAAATGGTGGCACATGTCTTTATCTCATCTTGCCTCAATCATTGTAATTCATTGTTCCTCTGCCTGAGAAAATCAAAATACAAAATGGTCCAGAATGCTGCTTTGAGGCGTCTCACCAGGTCCCCTATAAAGTCTCGTGACACCAACTCTGTTTTCATAAAATTTAGGGTTCATTTTAAAATGCTGGTGATCACTTTCAGAACCCTCCACGGTCAGATGCCTCCATATATCAGTGAGCTACTATAACCATACACAGCATGTAGATCTCTGAGGCCTGCTGATCAGTGCTTGTTGGCTGTACCTAGATCCAGGTTAAAGACAAAAGGTGCTTTTAAGGTTATGACCCCAAGTTGTGGAACTAACGTCCACTGGATTTAACATCTGTGGACACTGTTGATTTAAAAAGAAACTGAAGAGCCGCCTGTGCAGGCTTGCTTTTATTTTGCTTTTATTTTCAGAGTTTGGTTTAAACAGCATGACAGCGTGGCTCCATCCTGCCTGCTTCAGGCTGCTGCTGGAGTGATGCTGTGGGGGACATTTTCACACTTTATAGTATAGTTGCTGACCATGCCCATCCCTTTGTGACCACAGTGTACCATCTTCTGATGGCTGCTTCCAGCAGGATAACGCACCATGTCACAAAACTCAGATCATCTCAAACTGGTTTCTTGAACATGACCGTGAGTTCGCTGCACTCAGATGGCCTCCACAGTCACAGATCTCAGTCCAGTGGAGCACCTTCGGGATGTGGTGGAACGGGAGATTCTCGTCATGGGTGCAGCCGACAAACGTGCAGCAGCTGCGTGATGCTGTCGTTTCAACATGGACCAAAATCTGTGAGGAACGTTTCCAGCAGCTTGGAACACCTGAACTGGTGAGTGTTCATTGTTATTGTAGAAATATAAATCACAACTGCTTTAAATTACCTTAAATTTACCTATTTAATTAACCCTTTCATGCACAGTGGTCACTACACTGCTACCTATTGGCCAGTTATGGGAAGTTGCTTTTGTTGTTATTTATTTGTTATATCAGGATTAGTCGATGCTAGCAGTAGTGACAGTGGATCAATATCATCTTCTGTTCTTGGGTTTGTTAAATACAAATTTCTCAGGCTCACAAGTCAAACACATAGTGTCCGGCTGCATGGACATGTTTGCAACTCCATGAAAAATAGGTTCATAAACAAAATGTCAACTGCATTGTTTTTTTTTTCATGCCTAAAGAGGAATTAAAAACACCCTGGAATAAAATCTTGACTGAGGTTCTCATAATTCATGCACGAAAGGGTTAATAGTTAAAGGTCACTGCAGGTTTGGCAGCTCTGTAATGGTATTTAGCCCGAGAAGCAAAGATAATAATCTGATGAAGGTTTATTTGTTCAAGGACAAAACTCGAACAGAAATAAATAAATAAATAAATAATTCACCAACCATGAAATAAAAACGCCATAACTGACAGCAGGACTGAGGCTGAGCCCTCGATAAACAATGCAATAGCTTCATTTAAACTACTGTGTTGGTCTTCTGAAAATAAAAAGCTGTTGTCCTACAAGGTACAAGGTGCATAAAAACACGGATCTCATTAGCGAAAAGATGCTTGAATTTTTTATTTATTTATTTATTTATTTTTTTTGCTTGAAGAGAAAAGATATGAAACCGTTAAGAGCTCTTTCCATTCCTGGTTTTAATGAAAATGAGGCTTGTGCAAAAGTGGAGCTCCTTTGAGGAAATTTGTAAGGATGCAAAAAGGTGAACTTTTAGGGCCTGTTTATGAACTGCAGTTGTTGATATGAAAAAATATCATTGCATTCAACATATCCAAAAATAGGTGTATTTCATGTTGTCTTTTTGCTGTGCTGTCTGCAGCTAAGAGTAACATATAATGTTTGATAGTAAATATTTTGATAGTAAAAATATGTTTTTGAATAAATTCTGGCTCTGAGTCGCCAACACAGTTTCTGCAAACAAAGGCTCAGCTTTGGGGATCCGTTCGGGGTCATCCACTGTTAGAGCGAGGCCCCTTATCTCTGTGGAGAGCCGGGCAAAAGACTGCGTTTGACTGGGAAGCAGTCGGGATATGGAAGAAGAATGGGTGACAGGATGGATTGGAGGCCTGGGGTGGTGAGAGGGTGTGAGTCGGGTTGGTTAAGGAAGTCATCCGTGTATGTGTGACATGATGGTTCATGGAAATCCCAAAGTAATGGTGGAAAATCCCCTGCATGGACAGAAAAAGGTTGCCAACATGGGAAAAACCCGCCCCGGGGGATCAGGAAGTGCTTTCTCTTTGGAGTCAGTGTCTGAAGAAGATGCAGTAAACAAGGCTGATCATGAAGCAGCCTTGTTTACTGTATGTTGTTGATTTTACAGTAAATCTAAGCGTCTTCTGGTCTTTGTGTCCAAGTGGACAAAGAGACAAAAAGAGGACAAAAAAAATACTTCAAACATTCACCAGGTCAACTAGTCTAGGGTTAGGGTCAGGTTTTGATTTAGCCATATGCTGAATAGACAGATTTTCAGAAACTAGAAAAAGTTATATTTCAAATTAAGTCTCATAAATCTTTAAACTTAAAAAACATCCATTTCATATTTATATGCAAATCATCGCATGGCGTGAGGGGAAACTTTCAGCCCTGGCCCGGTACGGTCAACTGAAAGAGGGCAGCACGGTGGCGTGGGGGTTAGCACTGCTGCCTGACAGCAAGCAGGTCCTAGGTTTGATTCCACCTTGGCCCGGGTCTTTCTGTGTGGAGTTTGCATCTTCTCCTTGTATTTGCATGGGTTTTCTCCAGGTACTCCGGCATCCTCCCAAAATCCAAAGACATGCAGTTACTGGGGTCAACTGGTTATTCTAAATTGCCCATAGGTGTGGATGTGAGTGTGAATGGTGGTCTGTCTCTCTGTGTTAGGCTGGCGACCTGTACAGGGTGTACCCCGCCTCTCTCGCCCTGTGTCAGCTGGGATAGGCTCCGGCCTATTTTAAAATGTCAGCCCTTGATTTAGATCCCTTTTTATGGTTGAATGATTCAAAGTCCAGAGTTAAGTGTCTGTTAAGTATAATCAAATAAAAATGGTGGGTCAGGTACGAGGACTAAACTGAAAATGAGTCAAGAAGCAGCCAAAGTCCAAAAAACCTTTGAAAGACCTTCAGAAAGCTGGAGAACAATTTCTCAAGACCAAAAAATGGAAAAGAAAGTCTGACTTCTTGGAGGTAAAATATAAAGAAATGTGGGGTGAATCAGTACTTAGTACTGTGAAATAACTGGAGCCCAGTTCCTTGTATGTGTTTACATACTTGGTCAATAAAGCTGATTCTGATTCTGTATTTTGGGCATCATCTTTGTCTCCTTGTCTTCTTGCTTCTCTTTTTCCTCTCTTTGTCTCTTATTTCTGTTTCCAGTTTCACTGAATTCTTTAGCTGCTGATATTGACACAAGCCAACTGTACAGGAGGCAGTGCCAGAGTCTCCACATAACGATCACACCTGGGACCTGGAAACAAAAGAGAAAATGAATCAGAGAGCAGAAAAATTAGATCAGCAGAGGTCCCTTTTTAATGAGGAGACAGAAGTCGTTTGTTCTGGGAGTTTCTTTTCTTTTTTTTTCCTCAAACAAAGACGTGGAAGAGGTACAACTGGGTCAGTGCGGAGCATCACGGCCTCCATACCGCCAGTCGCCATCTGAAATCTTATTCGACCTCCGCCGACCTTAGTCAGCCCAGATCCAACGCCACAGGAGGAGCAGAAATGTCAGAGGCAGTGTGAGGGCGGCGTGTCCTCATTTGACGATTTAAATCAACAAACGAGCCGTTGTCCCGCTGCTTTCATGACTTCAGTGTTTACAGGCCCGCAGGCAGGTTGTGAGACACAAACCAAAACTGAGGCGCATTGAAATCCGCAGCCGGAGTTTTTCAGACGGCGAACGCAGAGCTGCTCGTGCTGCACTCAGTAAAAAAAAAAAACACCGGTTTTAATCCCTGATTGCTTCTAAAGTGACAAACTGAGGAGGAAAGTGGCTCTGACACCTTGTTATGTTGCTGGATAATTGTTTGTTTTGACATGATCATAAATTAACTGTTTTCCGCGAGACGGTTATTTTTGGACGTCGGGATAAAAGCTCGTTGTGTCGAGGTCGAGCGGCGACTTTCTTGTGATCACAGGAACACAACAAACAGAGGAGGAGTGCAGTGTGGTCTTAAAGGGAGAGCGGTTTCCTTTAAAGGCTCGCTCCGTTTGTTGCGGCCGGTTAGGTTCTGCTGGTGAAAGCTGTGTCACAATAATGTCTCGTGAAGGAGGTTTGTCGAGTTTAAGTAACGTAACATGACGCCATAGGGATTTGAGCTCAGGCTATATATTTTTAATAGAAACCTGGCCTATTAACTGAAGGTATGGGGAATATATAACACTAAGGTTATTGCATTTGGCTCTAAAATCCTTGAAATTCAGTGTGTATTCATCTGGATGTCATTACTTTGCCCCTGAATATTATGAGGAGCCTTGGAGCCTTCTTTTTCACGAGGATACAGCACAACGCCACATCTTTGGGACTAAAAATGGTTCAGTCTGCTCAACTAGATTTCCCCAGTTAGGCGACATATCCAGTGCTCCCCTTTGCCAAAAGAAACAACGTGCGGTTTGTCAAACTAGCCATGATTGTTGGCACTGGTCTTACGAAAAGTGCAGCGCCCCCGCCTCGGTCTTCATGTGGCTTAAAGTAATCTCCTCTGACGTGCTTTGAGAAAAAAATGGTGTTTTAGCCACTTTGACCAGTGTGGGTCTGATTTCTGTGGTGAGCTGACAGTGGGACATGTTTATTATGTACAAATGTGGATTTCTGTGGTCAAGTATTGTTAAACTTCAAGTGGTTACAATGCAACCCACGACATTTTGTTTTGTTAACCTTACTACATGGTTTCTTTTCTTTGTTGGTGGATCTGTTAAGGTTTCAGAAGAAGACTGTACTGTTGCTATCAGTGTTTAATAACTGAGAGTTTGCAGCACGGTGGAGGTCAAAGGCTCATCCAGAACGGGCTAAACAGGTTGGCACAGGAGGGAAAACCAGTAAATGTCAAAATGCCCAAACCACAAACTGTCAAGGCAACTTTTCTTAGTGAGTCAAGCGACCCTGCCGCCCAGAGTGGGCTGTGATCTGGCGCCGCAGCTTTGACCTTCAGGACAGTGGGTGATGATGATGATGTGTCTGGTGCAGGGTGTGGATGAGACTGCGATTCAAAGATATTTTTCCTTACATTGTTTTTATTTTCCATGTTCTTTCTGTGTCTCCATCAGTTCAAGTTAAAGTTTCACCTTTTGAAAGATGTTGGCGAGCGGTCCCCGTTTCACAGTTTCAGCAGCGCTTTGTCAGCAGTTTACAGATAATTCAGGCAGCCGTCTGCTAGCAACCAGTAATACTGGGGTCCCATTATAGCTCATCTGGTTGAGTGGGCAATCCATACAACACCGGCTTTGGGTCCACCCCATTCTCTCTATACTTTACTGTCAAATAAAGGCAGAAAAATGCCCCCATGTTGTTTTTTTGGAGCCAGAAGTAACCATATTTGGACGAGAGGGTCGAGCGGGAAGTTATTAGCTAAGGCTAAGCGAGCTGCGTTATAAAACTGTGCAGACACGGATATAAATCTCCTGATTAAGGTGCATAACAAATACTAGAATCTCACTCACCAAGCACACTTCTCAGATACTTGTACTGCACAGTAAGCCATAATATTTGTGAGATTATTCTATTTAAAATGCTCCAAAAGGCTCGCAGTGAATTCGAAAAGGTCAGGTCTAGAAGCAGACGTCTGTCGGTACGTCTGTCAGAAAAGTGACAGGCAGTTGTGATTTGGTGTCATATAAAAACCTGAACTGAAGAAGAGACTAAATCATCGCTGGACTGCATCAAACTCACAGTTTAACCAAAAAAAACCTTCAACCAATTTATTTTTCAAAGGATGCAAAACAAAAGAAATTCAACAAAGCCTTAAAATCTTATTTTATTGTGCTTAATCTTTGTGACATCAAAGAAGAATGATGTTGCCGAGCACCAGATGTAATTGAGTATTGAACTTGTTTCAAGGTAACTGGACTAAAAGGTTTTGTTGTAGTGGCAGGATTTTTATATCCAGATGTGTTGTATTTTTAAGAGGGAGCAAACTTGAATGAAATTGATTTTTTTTTCTTTTTTTAAGAATTGCTATTCTTAAAAACCTTTTTCAAAGGTTTCTGGCCTTTATTTGAAGATTTCCGACTTTCTAAACTATTTCTAAACTAAATAATAAAACACAAATATTCTGTGGCAACAAAGGTGAGCAATATCTGCCTGCAGTGACTGAGCTGAGGCCTGCATCCTGAAGACAGATGCAGGCTTGGGCAGAAAATTTCAGGTTTAACCGTAGAGCCTCATTTATTACCAGAGTGCATCCGTGTGGGAACTTAACAGTGCTAATAGAGACTGATTAAAGCCTTAAATTATTATTATTTATTTATTTGCAGAACTTCCCGGCCTTGACACAATATTGAAGAGGTATGTCAACCAGAACAGCCCCACACCATCCAGAGCAACCAGGAATTTAGGGTGAATCTCATCCACCTCAGGAGCCCAGTTGGCCCAGTCATCTACCATGTCGAGGTGTCCTTGAGGTAGATACTGAAGCCCAAATTGAGTGCATATGTGATCAGATAAAGTCCTGTGAGAATGTGTGTGTGTGAATGGGTGAGTGCACATTGTAGTGTAGAATGTGCCTGATTGTTCCTCCCCTCGTTTGGTTCCTGTGTCACACCTGTGCTGCCGGGAGCTTCTGTTCCTGGACAGAGAGTCGGTGTGAGCCGAGGGGTCGTCAGACTCACTTTGTAAAGTCTCAGATTTTTTGCTTGTTGATGCTTACCTGCTCCCAGTTCCAACTGCTTGGTCACAACAGATGACGTCCTGCCCTGCTGCATCTTCACTCACCTGCCTGCCCTCCCGGAAGCCTAACATCACGGACAAACACCAGCGCCTGCCCTCCTTCCTGGAACGGACTCGCTCTCCCTGCAAAATAAGCCTTAAAACAGTCAGACCTAACCCTACCACCAATACACCAGAGGACCGGGATCATTACTCTACCATAGCTCTCTTCTTCTGTCCAAAGTATTTGTGTCCAAAACTACGTTTGACCCCAGTCTGTTGCTTTCTTGTGCAAAGCCTCAATAATAGCAGAACTAAGACTCATACATGATGGTGTCATAATGGTGTCAAAACCTCAAATGCTTCAAGGATAAAATGCCAAACATACAGCACAGTAAGACTCACAAGAATCTCCTTCACCACCTTTGTCTGCACCTGCTCATGCCTTAGATGATTGTAGGGGCAGCGTAAACAGAACTCCATCCATCCATTTTCTTCTGCTTTATCCAATTCAGGGCGGCGGGGGGGCTGGAGCCTATCCCAGCTGCCACGGGGCGACCAGAACTACGCTGAATCAAAATAAGACACAGGCTACAACAGACAGACTGTCGAGTGCCAGTGAGTACTGCAGTAGAAGTCTGCGAAAAACACAAATCTGAAATATTTCAAATTTAAGCGAATGTAAAAACTCTCACGCTGCACCTTTAAGAGGAGTTATTAACCCGACTGCTGGCCTGGAGCAGGGACTTTCTGTTGGCCGCAGAAAGTCGGTGATTATCCCATTTTTCTCCAAAGGAAACCAAATTACTTAGAAAGTACAAAATACTTGGAAATGTGATTTAATCATGTGGAATATCTGCTAATAATGGCTTTAAAAAAAGTGGTCAGTTAGATAACTGACTTAACACAAGGATTCAACTTCATCTTCGAGCAGACAGAAAAAAATGCTGAAAACAAAGGCGCTGATGTAATAGTTTATTTTTTCTGTCTATCCTGGTGAAACACGCTCCTTTGTCTCGGCGGCATTTTGTCTCTTAATGTGGATTTTAGATAAAACTCTGGACTCATTCAGCGTTGAAACAAACAATCTACGAGCGAGGGGAACTCATTTTCTTTTTTAATTGCATCACAAATCGCTTCAGGAATTCATTCTTCGCTGAAGTGGCTGTATTTCAAATCAAGTGCGAGCAGCCTGATCACAAAATGTCAACACTTCATCTCAGCTAACACCTGAAACAAGGTGAGCTGAATTAAAAACACACCAAATTATCACTCCTGAATCTCAGTTACTTCATAAAGAAAATTATGACAATAAATAAACGAACAGTGTTTCTCTTTTTTTCTTCTTTTCTTTTTTTTTTGCAGTGCAACCAGCTGTGAAGAATAAATCTGATGCTGGAGCTTTGCTGGCAGAACTTTCTGGAACAAAGATGGTCTTCAGATCCTCAAAGGCCTCAAGTCACAAAAAACTCACATAAAACACCCGTACACACAGGCCCTGATACAAGTACATATTGTGCGCATCATACTGTATGTTCTTTGTTTGCCTGAACCACAGCCGTGACCCTGAATGTCCCCGTGAAGCTTTGAGCAGATGCTGGATCATCTGATCCAGAAAGTCAACGTCAGCCATCAGATCCTGATGAAGGCTCCTCTTCATGTGAAATCCATGATGAGGAAGCTGATCCGTTCAGCCGAAGCTTTTTCATACTGTGTGTGTATTCTACTACACTTCGTCCTCTGACATCGCAGTCGGGTTATGTCTGCTCAACAGGCCAATGAAACGTCCTCTTGCAGGATAGCATCTCTTTACTGTGAGCACCTGAAATCACTGGTGTGACTGAGGCCTTAATAGTTAATCACGCTGTGGATGGAACGTCGCAGATGTTCTCTTGCCTGAAGTTTGGTCCGTTTTTGGTGCCTTCTTCCTGCGACATGATGGTGTTTGTCTCCACCCGTCAGCACGAACTTTATATGAGAACAATTTAACCCTCATCCTCTGTCTTCCCTTAGACCAGCTATAGCTCTGTAGCTATCCACCAGCTAGCACATCATTATACTTCATTAACCCTCCAAACCTCGCACTGTCTATCATTTTTAGATGGAACCTAATAAACTGTAGACCTTTTCCATAGATGTCTGGACCTTAAACTTTACTATAACACCTGCGAGCACAGCCACACTCATCATTTTATTGGAGCTGAAAGAATTTGGACCCTTTTTAACTCCACTGGTTCCTCCTAAATACTCTGGACCAGTTTACAATATTTTATTACTTTTCTAACAAATTCAGGGCTGAATATTTTAATGTCTGCAGCGCTGTCACTGCTGGTAAACGAGCTTTACTCTGTGCAGTCATTTTTCTGATTTCGTAAGCAAAATGTTGTTTTATTTCCAGCCCTGAAAGTGCTCTCAATTAGAAGCGTTTATCATTCGGTGTGGTCAGCTGGTTGAAGGCATCAGAAAAATAAGCAGCCTTTAAAATTTGCTGAGGAAAATGAGCCTGTGTAGGACTGCTCACTGTCAGCCAACCTGCCCTTGATGTGTTGCACTCAGATTTGTCTCAGCGGCCTTGTTCACCTGCTTTGTCTGGAACTCTGCCAAAAGAAGGCACAAATATGCAAAGCAGCAAAATTAATGTTATCATCAACATACAAGTTTTCACTAAGTATGCAGTACCAGGCAAAAGCTTGGACACACTCACCCGTTCATATGAGGGCATAAGTATGTCCAAACTTTTGACTGGTACTATATTTGGATGCAATTTCATTTTAAACATCAGTGTGTTAATTAATAAATGTGTAATAAATATCTGCATGTAAAAGCTGCTGATTACACAGTTGCTTCATAATTCGAACAAAAGCTGCAGAAACTCTGATCTGCAGTAGGAACTGAAGGTGTAACTTGCACATGGCTCCATTTATCTAAGAACAACTCGGCCAGTGAAACCTGGAGTCCTGAGGGAGAGATTCATCAGGCGAGGGTTTATAGATAAAGTAGTTTTGGCGAATCATTACTCCCATAGTATTTTTGGACTGTGCCCTATATTTGCTCTTGTTACATCACTGGTTTCCAGGTGCGGAGGGGCTTCCGTCCCTGAAAGTCGGACGTTCACAAAGTCAAACTCAGTCTTTATCAATATTATTTAGAACTTCTACTTCCCCACCTCCAGGCCCCTGAGGTTTTGGCTTTAAGAGCTGAAGCAAAGAACTTTTTACAAACATTTATTATATGTTTTCTTTAAATGTTCTTACGTGGCTTCAGGTGATTGACTGACTATAACTGTGTGCGTCCCATTTATCAAGCGAAGGCTGCAAGTTAGTTCAGGCTTGAGTTGTGCCGCGTCATGCACACTAATGACTCAGTCACTCTACAGTAAAAATAGGACAGCGCCCCCTTCCCACTACGCAAAATCAGTGGTTGCCTGGTGATTGCACTGCCATTGGAGACCCATTGCAGGTAGTTGGGATCAACTGTTCATCTACAGTGTGTAAAAACCCTCAACCTGTGGTCTCCAGAGAGTCACGATCCAGCTTGGACTGCAGTCACTCTGCAGACAGATTGGTGAAGGTTTGGAAATAATTTCCATATGACAGACATACTGCCAGAACGCTGCAGTCAATCTGAATCAGCTGGTGCCAATGAGGGCATGCATGCTTCTGCAGCGGAGGACTCGGCTCAGCTCACTGCTAACTAGTTGTATTCTGGTTATATTCCTATTAAAAAGCAAGGTTTGTGTCATTTTGCCATCCTGCAGCAACTACATCACTATCTGTGGAGGAATTTCTGAATTTCTGTTTCAGATGTATGAGGTTCTGGATGGACTCTGAATATAAGTAGTTAGTATGAATTTAGATGGCAACAGATTTGCAGTTTTTGCCAGTTTATCACAGTTGATTGGCATATTATCACAATCAGATTGGAGGTAATTGCCAACTTTCCCCTTTCAGTCCTAAACTGACTGACATCATCTTATTTCTGTTTTATCGCTTTGCTGACGTCAACTGACTGTGAGTGGTCAAAACCATCTCACAGGCAGCGAGATCACAGGTTCAGTGCACAGAGTTTCAGTAATTTTGGTCATGCTGTGGTCTCGAACCGCTGCTTTTTTCCAAGTGTGACTGCAGCATAACATCCTTCACTCTCCTCACATCACACTCCAGCCGCATCCTCCCAATCTGCCGTTCTGTTTACCGCAGAAAAATTTCCATTTCTCCCTCTGATATATCAGATGTTTCAGCCCCTCTACCACCTCAGCTTCCACCTGAGGGCTCTATGTTGTGTTTACTCATCACTCCCCAATTTCTATGTGTATTATATTTGCATGGAGTGAGCAAAGACTGCATGAAAGATGGAGAGACCTGCCTTGATATCAGCCATAGCTTTTGGACCCACCATTGGTGTTTTGGCTGCCACCATGTTGGTAATGTGAAGGTAGATGTTACTGTATTTGGACTGGAGCAGTTTAGTGACTCCAGAGGTCAGAGAGATCAGATACCTGCCAGGCCTTACTTTAAGCCTTAGCAAGGCTAAACAAAAACCCACCATACAGTTAGAATGAAGAGAAAACCTGTCCATCCAAAAAGGTTTTTGTATCAGGCTGTAACCATGTTTATTTAAAGGTGGACATTTTAACATGGGAGTGTATGGGGACTGACTCACTACAATTTGGGGGTCTTCATAGTTGGCTTCATTTGGAGTGATGAGCTCTGAGATGAATCAGTAATTTCAAAGGTTAATCATCTGACTTGCTGAGCTGTATGAAAACATGCAAGTCACATTTATCAGGCTGCACTATGTAACATCTTATTTTGATTTTGCATCGACTGTATTTGAACTGAAGTTTCAGCAAACACTGAACAATCAAATTTGACATCTACTGACGTGTACACACACACACACACACACACGCACACACACTTGTTTTCTGTTTGTGTCACATGTTAAGTTTTGAGATATCCATAGTGTGGATATCTGGTTCAACTTCTTTACTCAAGTAAAAGTAAAGAAGTACAGGCTCTGAAATCTACTCAAAGTAAGAAAGTAAAAGT
>JAVDPK010000961.1:107504-118714 GCA_034780415.1 Cichlasoma orientale | reverse complement strand
CACACACACACACACACACACACACACACACACACACACACACACACACACACACACACACACACACACAGCAGATGGTAAGTGCGACTCTGTGCTGAGCCTGCTCCCTGAATATAGCACAGAGGTTTGAATACAGTCTTTGTGCACTGAAGACCTCAATAGCCTCGATGCAATTGTGTAACGGACCTCCTTTCAGAGAGATGGAGGCAGCTCGAGAGGAGGGAGGGAGAGAGATGCAGCACAGGGGTGAGAAGTGTAGAATAAAGTGGAGAGAGAGAGAGAGAGAGAGGAAAGGTAGGAACTTAATAAGGAATAGCAAAGGAAAGAATGGGATGAAAACCAAAGGGAGAGGAGGACTGAGAGGTTTAGAATGACAGAAAATGAGTGCCAGTTGAGTAAAAAGTGAGAGAAAAGAGGGCTGAAGAAGCAGAGGAAGACAGGAAACAAGGAACACGTATAGAGCCAAAAGTATGTGGACACAGAATATGTGCTTATGACCTCATAAAGTGCTGCTAAAACTTGTCACTGACAACTTCCCTTGAAATTTATTGAGCACCAGTTCATAACAGTCACCTCAAAGTGCTTTGTGTCATAACACAGACATCCTGTAATATCAGAAAAGCCCAACGATCAGATGACCTCCTGCCATCTCGTGCTCACGTGTTCTCAGAGGCCAAAGAAAGAAACGCGCTGCTCAAAGAATCCTGGCGGTAGAAGTAAAACTTATTTTTGTAGTATTTTGATGCAAAGTCCAGAAATCTTGTAGGGAATGTATACACGCACACATTCTGATGTCCGCAGAGCCAGCCTTGGTGCCGACAGTTCTCTGCGGTCGGGCTGTACTGTTTGTCCTTTTCTTCAGTAGAATTGTGTGCTACTGGTTCAACATTAGGTCAAGACCACCGCTCTGCATCAACAGATCCCTCGACCATCTCCACTGGTTCCTCTGGATGATTTCTGCCCCTCCAGCATAACCAGCCTCCTCGGTCTCTGTCGCAGATCCCAGACAAGCCTTTGGAGGAAGCTAATTTCCAATGCATGTTTTGTCTTATTCTGCCAGTCACTGCCCACAGCACGGTGGCTTTGTGAGGATTCAGTTTTATTTATAGCGCCAAATCACAACAACAGTCGCCTCAGGGTGTTTTATATTGTAGGACCCTACAACAATACAGAGAAAACCCAACAATCAAAACGACCCCCTATGAGCAGCACTTGGTGACGGTGGGAAGGAAAAACTCCCTTTTAACAGGAAGAAATCTCCAGCAGAACCAGGCTCAGGGAGGGGCGGTCATCTGCCGCGACCGGCTGGGGCTGAGGGGAGGGAGACGGGACAAAAGACACACTGTGGAAGAGAGCCAGGCTGGGAATGTAGATCATCAGTAAACCAACAGCTTCTGCTTCCTGCTCAGCTCTCTCTTCACCATTTTACAGTCACACCTGTCAGTGTCCCTCTTCCCTTTTCTCTACTTGTGCTCAAGACTTGAAAGTACTTGAACTCCTCCACTTGAAGCAGCAGCACCCCCCCACCCAAGCCCAGAGCAGGCAGTTCTCTCTGTTCAGATATTTGACTGAAAGTGGCTGTCAGAGCAGCCGGCACTAAAGCCACAGTGGCAGCACACTTTAAAAAAAAATAAAAAATTTACACGAAAAACGGAAATAAATCTTTGCGAGGTCTCTACCCTCAGGTCTCAAACACAATCGTATGGAGCGGCTTTCCTTTCACTGGAACTAACGGGTTTAGTCTAAACCTTGGAAGATAGCCCGAGGCCAAGATTTTGTTGAGGGGAAAAAAAAGTGTTTCCTCATACTTTGGGGCATACATTTATTCAGAGAAATAAAAGAACCGCAACTGCAGAACAGACTGAAAGGTGAGTCACTCACTCAGTCTCCCAGAGTGTTTTAGCTGTAAAATTAACAGGAATTTGTCACGCCTGGATCAGTGTTGTGTAGCATTTTATCATCTAAATAATTAACACGTTCACTTTGAATCACAGCTGTCACAATCAGGATTTTCCCCAGACATCACAGCTGCAGGAAACACTTCGAGCAAAGTTTTGAAAGTAAAGCAGTTCATGTGGCTGAGAACACCACAGCTTTCTATTAAAAGATTCCTCTGCTGTGTCGGGTTTTTGTGCGGGTCAGGGCCAAAGGTTTTGGCAGTGACAGCTGTTTCATTTTTGTTATGATTCAGTGAAGACCAATCATAAGCATTCAAACCTTTTATTGACAAATAAATGTATGCACAGAGTCAGTATTTACAGCGTTGACCTTTATGCTTCATAACGTCTGCAGCTCCTGCCCTGCTGGATCTCAGCTTCTGGGCCAAATGCTGAGCAATTCCTTCCTTCCTTCCTTACAAGCAGCTTTGGCTCCTCCCAGTTTAAAGGCAGCTGATTGGCTGCCCCTCATAAACAGAACATTGGAACAGCAGGGGGGTGGGGCTTCTGTGTTAATAGCAACCATATAAGCCCCTTTCTAAATTAAACATATGCTGACTTCCTTCTCTTCCCCCTCGGGCAAACACACCAGGATGAACTGATATATTGATTGTTATCTCAACAGCCAAGTATCTGCATGTGTAATATAGCTGCAAAGTGGCCACACTGAGCAGCTAAACTTTCAGTCTGACTCAAAAATAACCTGTTTAAATGGGGGGTGCACTGATATCCTGACTCAAAAAGCTGGACTGGGCATCAACTGGCCTTTGTGTTCAGTTCAATTCTATTTGGTCTGGAAAAAGCTGGATTGGTGTACCTATTTAAAAGGCTTCCCTGATGCTCTCTGTTCACATTGTGTCTTGTGTGGCTCCTCATTTCCCCACAGCTTTTCAGCAGACATGGAGTACAGCCGTAGTAAGACATACTGAGGCACAATAGCCACATTAATGGGAAACTCACCAGGTTGAAATAAACCAGAATTATCCTTTAAACCCTATTTTGGACGGGATTAACCTTACGGGGGAGGTGGATGAGGTTCCTGGGCGCTGATCCGGATGGGATTTTCAACTTCTCAAAATTACATGATCTTGTTTGTACAAGATAATCAGGAGCACAGTCCAAAACAGAAAGGAAAGAAACACCATTAAATCAGCTTAGACATGTCAAAAAGCCATTTCAGGACCTGCCTGTGAAGAAGAAGAATGCTGCTAACTGTCAGACTAATAAAGTGATGGTTTCCTGTACACTGTAAGGTACGGGACACAAAGATTATGGTGATAGATAGAATACTAATGTAGCTATCGACTTTCACCTAAAAGGTGTACAAAAAGCAAAAGTTGAGTAATTCAGTGCATTTGGTGTTTGAGCCCCACGTATATGTGGAAGGAAAATGACAAACAAACCCCATAATTTCCTAAAAATGAGACGTTACATCACTGATCAGCAGCATTGTTTTTTTATGTAACGTGGCTCTGGACTGAAAGTTTTCTTTTTTGGGGGGCAAAATCCAAAGATGTGGATGTCTGCTCACTCAGGTACGCTCATGTTAACCTACTGGCCTACTGGCCAAACCTGGATGCCACTGAAAGCCATCGAGGTCAGCTGTGGCTCAGGAGGTAGAGCTCCTCCAGCCTGAGGTATCCTTTGGCACGATGCTGAACCCCGAGTTGCCCCCGAGGCATCCATGTGTGAACATTAGGTTACAAGTGTTTAGGTACAGCAAAAAAGCGTTTTGTGTGTGTGAATGGGTGAATGATAATTGTAGTAAGAAAGATTTCCAGGTTCAACCAGTGGTTTGCAACTTGTGAGTGGACGAGTTCTTATATAGCGCTTTTCTACTCTAACTGAGCACTCAAAGCGCTTTATACAACATAACGTGTTGTATAAAGCGCTGTTGTTTGTGTGTTTGCAAACACAGTTACTCTGAGCTGTACTGAAACTGTAAAAAGTCACCTTCATAGTTAAATTTGCAGCTTTTAAAACGTGTCAGCTGCAGCGCTAACGCACAACTTTGGACTTCACTTTTTTAAGTATCACTGAGGCTCAGCATCAGCGTCTGCCATTCAAACTGTGGGCAACCGTGGCACTCTGCTCCACCTTAGGTACTGAATTGATTTAAAGCAGAACAACAAGGGGAAAATAGACTTTCTCAGATCAAACTTTAAACTTTCTGTACACAAAACATTTATGTCTGATCATTCTAACCAGCTGGGTTCTTTTATGGTACAGAGGAGGAGAAAGACCTGCTCTACCTGAGTAAAGGAAGCCAAAGGCTTCAGTTTGTAATGTGGAAACAGTAAAAATCGGAAGCAAACTGTGCAAGCAAGCTGTGGGGTAGTTTAATCACTTCAATTGCAGCTTTTAAAGGAAACTGGAAGCAGAGAAAATAGTGCCTCATTTTCTGCTTTGGTGATGTTTGGAAGTCAGAAAAACAGGCAGAGAGCTGAAATGAAAGGTTGGAGAATGAGGGCAGAGTGAGGCAGAGATCAGGTTATAAGAAGTGTGGAGGGCGTAAAAGAGCGAGTGATGAAAAAGGGACCGAGACGGAGGGAAAGAGTGTAGACAGAGGATGGAGAGAGAACAAAACAGAGCAGAGGGAGAGGCAACGAAGCGAGACGAGCAACAAAAAGAATACTAATAGATGAGAGAGTGAACACGCAAACACTCCTCCTCCTCCACTGGAGTTTGTCTCAGATCTTTACACTTTTCCCCATACCGAGGTCCTATATATATATGTGTGTGTATGTGTGTGTGTGTGTGAGAATACAAACAGAACGTGTGACAGGTGATCATCATCATCCTCCTGCTCGCAGCGTCCTCAGCTGCATAAATTAGACAAAGGCAGTAATCCAGTGGTGTTTGAACAGCGGTGACAGGTCCTACACTTTGTGAATTTAGATGACTGAAATGAAGCCGACACCGTTTCTGTCTGGTCACAGTTCTGCCTACACTCTCTAAATACTTAAACATGTGTTAGCAACTTTTTCATCTATTAAACTCTTCTGTTGCTTTTCCTGAATAGATTAGCACCAAATTTTAAAAACGAGACCTTCACCAACTCTTTGTGTACTCTAGAAATTTGTGCAATTCTATGTGATGAATTTGAAAAACACATTTCTGCAAAAAGTCTGAAAGCTCTGATGCTTATGCTCACTCCTGCGTGCCCCCCGTATCAACAGTGAGCAACACTAGCTGCCATTAGCGTCAGCGGGGCATTTGATTCAGATTGATTTTCACGCTCAGATCTGACCCTGAAACTTCTTTCTTCTGGCTGCTGATGGTCTGCACTGGCATGCTTTGGAGCACAGACCAGTCGCTGCCTCACTGTCTTCAGTGGAGCGAGTCAGTTAGGCCTCAGGCGCACAGGCCTACAGACTGCTTGATGACCATCCTTCAGTTACCAGTATTATGGTAAAGTGGACACATCATAGTGTATGTTTAAGTTATGGTTCTGTCTTCCAAAGCAAAGTATACATTTTCTTTCTGGACTCAGTTTTGCTGCAAATATTTAACAATTTTTCACTCCACTGCCTAAAACAGGCACCTTTCCTGAAAGGTTTTAGTGGAGAAAAAGATTTTTCTGTTTTTAATATAGATATACAGTCATGGACGAAAGTATTTCTCCCAGAAAATTATTGCCATCACACATTTTGTTATGCACATGTTCATTTCCTTTGTGTGTTTTGGAAAAACACAAAAAAAGAGGGAAAAAAAGCCAAAATCCATATAATTTCATGCACCTTGGCACCTTTTCAAAATTGTGGGTAAAAAAACTTTGTTTCATGCGATGCTCGTTTAAACTCACCTGTGGCAGAAACAGGTGTGGACAATATAAAAATCACACCTGAAACCAGATAAAAAGGAGAAAAGTTGACTCGGTCTTTGCGTTGTGTGTCTGTGCGCGCCACACTAAGCATGGAGAACAGAAGGAGGAGAAGAGAACTGTCTGAGGACTTGAGAACCAGAATTGTGGAAGAATGTCAACTAGTCCATCTGCAGAGATCTTGATGTTCCTTTGTCCACGCAACATAATCAAGAAGTTTACAGCCCACAGCGCTGTAGCTAACCTCCCTGGATGTGGATGGAAGAGAAAAACTGATGAAAGGTTGCAGCGCAGGAGAGTCCGGATGGTGGATAAGCAGCTCCAATCAAGTTCTAAAGAACTTCAAGCTGTCCTGCAGGCTCAGGGTGCATCAGTGTCAGCGCCAACTATCCGTCCACATTTGAATGAAAGGAAACGCTGTGGCAGGAGACCCAGGAGGACCCACTGCTCACACAGAGACATAAAAAAGCTCGACTACAGTTTGCCAAAATGTACGCAAGTAAACCGAAATCCTTCTGGGACAAAGTCCTGTGGACAGATGAGAGCAAGATGGAGCTTTTTGGTAAAGCACGTCATTCTGCTGTTTACCAAAAACAGAACGAGGCCTACAGAGAGAAGAATACAGTACCTATAGTCAAAGATTGTGGAGGTTCAAAGATGTTTGGGGCTGTTTTGCTGGATTCCTCGACTGTGTGTAAGACATACTGAAGATTACCAAAGGATTTTGGGTCGCAATGTAGGGTCCAGTGTCAGAAAGCTGGGTTTGCGTCCAAGGTCATGGGTCTTCCAGCAGGACGATGACCCCAAACATACTTCAAAAAGCACAAAGAAATGGATGGAAACAAAGTGCTGGACAGTTCTGAAGTGGTCAGCAATGAGTCCAGATCTAAATCCCACTGAACACCTGTGGAGGGATCTTAAAACTGCTGTTGGGAGAAGACACCCTTCAAATATCAGAGACCTGGAGCAGTTTGCTAAAGAAGAGTGGTCCAAAGTTCTGGCTGAGAGGTGTGAGAAGCTTGTTGATGGTTAGAGGAAGCGATTGATTTCAGTTATTTTTTCCAAAGAGTGTGCAAACAAATAATGGGTTAAGGGTGCCAGTAATTTTGTCCGGCCCATTTTTGGAGTTTTGTGTAGAATTATATAAATTTTGGTGCTTTTTTTTGTGTTTTTTGTGTTGTTCCAGTACACAAAGGAAAACACAAAGGAAAACATGTTCATGACAAAAGATGTGCAATTACAATAATTTTCTGGGAGAAATTTCAGGGGTGCCAACATGTTCGGCCATGACTGTATAAAATCAATTAACACACATGCTGTTGAATTGTTTTTAGGAATTTGTATATATGTAAATAATCCTTCTTTGGATTAGATTTTGTTTGTTATTGGTGAATGTGATTCATTTGGTGAGCTACACCCAGAGTTGGACTAATCTGAACGCTCACCTGTGGCAGGTAGAGTATAACAGGAAGCCAGCTGCTTGTAGAGGGGCTGCTGGTGGTGGTGATGTCAGTGAAATGCTCCTGCTTATTCCAGCCTCGTGCCTTTGCTTAAACACCAGTGCAGGCCACTCCATCCACTCCATCCTCTCCACTCCCAAATTCTGGAGGTTGTCTTTAACAAAGCCCGCTCTGTGGGGGCAAGACTGTGGAGCTATGGGATTGCCACTGGTTGCAGAATCTCAGTTTAATATGTCTCTGCATTGAGATTGCCTCCAATGATGACAAGCCTTGTTTTTCCAGTGAGGGAGATGACGCCCCACACCTCCACCATGCTGCCTCCACCAAAAGCTGCAATCAACATAGCATTCTCCACTTTGACCCTACAATCCAACTGCTGTAGACAGAATTTAGATTCATTGCTGAACATAACGTTCCTCCACTTGCCATGGTAGGCCTCCTGGCAGCCCTATGAGACCTGAGATGCAGCCAGTTCCAGATTGTCTGGGTAGAGAGCCATCGGCCATATTGTCCTGCAGACCTAAATGTGTAATAGACTGCCTGCAGTTACTAAGTGCTGAGAGGGTGAGGAAACAGTCTTCTTCCTGTTATATGGAACTTGGCCTTCAATTTGGAGATGATACTAGGGCTCACTCTAAACGCTCCTGCAACTTGGTTTTGTGGAGCACCAGCTTGAAGTCGCCCTGTGGCGCAGGTCCTATCCGGACCAGTCAGATTAAACACTGTAGACAGTGTGAATGATGGATGTAGCCACCGTGGTCCCCGTGGTGACGAAGTGTCAGGATGAGCGCTTTCCCTGTCATCGTGTTGGTGCTTTGAAATCAAATGTAAGCAGCGAGGATCAGACTGAAAGCGCACAAGAAATTACAGCTCGTGACATCATCATCATCATAGTAACGCATCAGGAAATGCTTACAGAGGTCGGAGCCCGAAGCCATTTTCCCAGGAGTCTTTTTGCAGCCGCAGGTATCGCCGTTAAAAAGAATGCAACTCCACATTGGCTTCACTTCTCAGACCCTAAAGCTAAAGGCCGTCTTTTATGCTGTCGGTGGTTAAAGCCTGTGTGGGAAGCACTGCGTATATATAAAAATGTATTCATAAATAATAAATACCAGCTGAGCTGTGGTTCAGTCAGGTCTGAATTAAAGTCTGAGTGAAGATGGCGAGGCGCACAGGTCAGAACAGAAGATTATCTGTAAATATTATGTGTATGAATATTAATTGATTGACGCAGGAGTGATAGAATAGCTTTGGTCTCTGAGTGTTCAGAGCAGTCTGGTTCAGGGATTACTTAAACACACGCTGACCTCATTACTTTGATGTTTGTCCATGTTTAATATGGAACAGGACGTATAGGGCAGGAAGTAAGGAAAAGCAGAATAGTTCCCTTTAAACGTGCCAACAACACATTAAACATATTTCCAGGTTGCTTTTTTCCCCCCCAGCTTTGCCAGCTGTCCAGCAGAGGTCACACTGCGTTCACCAGGTTAGTGAATCAACCAGTCGTTGATAAAGGTGTCAGTCTGACTGGTCGCTCTCTCAGATGGAAGCGCTTCTATTTAAAGCTGCTGTGCAGGAGCGGCATATGTGGGGTCACCCGAGGACGCCCAGCCTGGCTCTCACTCGTGCTCAGAGACGGTTTTTCCTCAGCGGAGGATCAGAGTGTGTTTGTGCGCTCATGCGTGTCCCCCCGCCCGCATCTGTGCATACATGTCAGCTAGCGTGTGTTTACGTTTCTCGATGCGCTGACCTGAAACTCGGGAGTAGGTAAGTGGATGGTTTTTAGTGCCTGTGAACAAACAGGAGTGATTGTATATAAGAGTCTCTCCTGACCAGGTGACTCACCGGCTGAGGAGTTTATTTATGTTTTTTTTAAAAAGGGAGGTCATATAGCCTCAGCGAGCGCACACGTGCCGGGCTGGAGTGTGTTTGTTCGCTCAAACGTGAGCACGTTGGAGAACATGAGGCAGTATGTACATTCAGCCGGCTGCCTGGTATCCTGGGAAGACCCGTCACACAGGCCGGGTTTCCGCCACATCACACAGGCACGCACACGCAGCCGTGCTTCATCACTTCTGAGGACATCACATACACTTACCCTCAACTTTACCCTTGCCTCAACCCAGTCTTCATCCTTAAAGTTAGGATTTCAATCATGAGAACGAGCTGTCTGTTTACGGCGGGATTCTGGAAACAGATTTGTAACACACACACGCGCACACACACACACACGCACACAGCTACAGCTGCTGAGCCTTCGCTGCATTACTCGAGTTAAATGGATTAGTTCTGCAGTCATATACATGTCCTCAGTTTGACCTTTGTTCTGACCTCTGGCGGTGTTCACACTGCAGCTGAAAGCTTCTAGACATCGTGCAACAGAAAATGAGGTAAGAAAGAAGTGACACCAATTCTGGCTACTTTACACGGTTCCCCAAAAAGTTTAGGGTTCATTTAAAAAATCTGATCACTTTCAGAGCCCTCCATGGTCAGATATTTCCATATATCAGTGAGCTACTATAACCATACTCAGAGTCTACGTCTCTGAGGTCTGCTGATCAGTGCTTGTTGGCTGTACCTAGATCCAGGTTAAAGACAAAAGGTGCTTTTAAGGTCGTGGAACTGACTTCTTCTACCCACTCTGCATTAATCATTAGTTATTATTAATCTCTGGCTCTCTTCCACAGTCCTCTCTCTCTCCCCTCACCCCCAACCAGTCACAGCAGATGGCTGCCCCTCCCTGAGCCTGGTTCTGCTGGAGGTTTCTTCCTGTTAAAAGGGAGTTTTTCCTTCCCACCGTCACCAAGTGCTGCTCATAGGGGGTCGTTTTGACTGTTGGGTTTTCTCTGTATTATTGTAGGGTCTTTACCTTAAAATATAAAGCTTCTTGAGGCGACTGTTTGTTGTGATTTGGCGCTATATAAATAAAACTAAATTGAACATCTGTGTTGGCTGATGTAACCAGTGATCCCCCTCTGGATGCACCAAAGACGATGTTTTCTTGAAGTCTGATTTACAAACAACTTTAAAAACCAGATGACTCCAACATACTTTATAAACATTTAAAATGTCGTCATTCTCAGTGCATGGCTACATTCAGCCTATAAAACTCCAACACATTGACACGATTCAGGCCTTCATCAGGGTGTTAACAGAGTTCATGGGACCAGCGGATCTTTTCTAGTTCTGTTCTACCTTCAGGAATCAAACCAAGATTTTACTCACCTGAGCTGTTTAGTCAGTTTAATCCTCCTTAGTGCAGTTTGTTTGTGCAGATGTGATCACGTCTGAGTGTGATTACACTCGGACGTGGGCCCAAACAACCACACAAAGATTCACTGCAGGAGGCGGTCTTGGTCCGGTTCCAAACGAACTCCAGAGCAGTTCATTCATGGCAAGAATGTGATCCAACCTAAACTACAAGGTGTACACTGCAAGCCTGGGATGCTGTATTTATTTTTGCTGCTTCTGCTTTAAACATTTTTGACCAGCACACTGAACATGTTTCTGGGGGTTGTAGTGATCATGGTTAGCGCGGGGGGTGTAGCATTAGCAAGCTAATGCTAATTAGTTTGCACAGTAATCACAATCCTTGCGGGCTGCATCGACCTGACATGTAGTTACATTTCTCGAGAGGTGCACGTCAGGTTGTATTAGAGGGGATTTCTGGTTATGTACATATGACCGATGCAGAACTCTTAATATATATATATAAATATATATATATCAGTGACATCAGTGACATGCATTTAGGGGAGGCAGTGCCTCACCTCTCATCATGACAAGTAAAATACATTTGACCACTTGACTGTTCTATAAAACTGTTTTCTAAATTACTTCAACACTTTAATGGTCAAAATCGCGGAACTTACGCATCACCTGTTCAAACACATGGAAGAAATGCGGGGTGAGGCAGTGCAGTGCTGTGCCTCACCTCTGGGGGCGCTGTGTCACATACAATAAATGAAGCAGGCGGTTGGCGCATGCCCA
>JAVDPK010000961.1:91965-106509 GCA_034780415.1 Cichlasoma orientale | reverse complement strand
ATCATTAGCATAATTAAAATTGAAATATAAGCTTCTATTTTGGGTTCATATATGTGACTCCAGACGAGTCTGTGCCTCACCCGTCACAAACCTCACCGCACGTCGCTGATATCGCTGATACATATATATATATATATATATATATATATATATATGTATGCAGATGATGTATTTTGAAAAACTGCAGCGGAATATAGACCGACTTCATGCTTTCAGGCACGGATCTAAATATTAGTGGGTTTTTTGCTGTGTGTTAGCTCTGACAAAGCTGTGCACAGGAAGGGGTGCTGGGAGGGGCTGGATGTTTTTATTATGTGCTTCCAGAAGACAAAGAGACACAGCAGATTAGGCAGCTAACATGGAACTGCAATTAAGCACTGCCCATTTATAAACACAACCACGACAAATACAGAAGAAGCAAAATGAACCAATAAAACTTCAATTATCTCTCGTGAGCGTGACAGCAGACTGAGTGAGCGAGGATGCCAGAACACGATGAGTGACGTCCTGCCTCGTAGTTTAGACCTCTCACATAATTTCATGTCATTTTGAAGCACAATTTGCCAAAGAGCTGTTTGTCTGTTTCTGAGAGTTCATAAGGTTTATGCCAGTTTGGTGCGTCAGCATTGATTTGCGAGCAAATATGTTAGAAAGTAGAACTAGAAAGTTCTTTAGCGGTGCCATCGGTGAAGTTGTTACATGTGTAGAAGTGCCATTTCTAGCTCGGCAGTTTCGAAGCTTAAAGTTGGCCTATTGCTCCACAAAAGCTTTAACGTTGGCCATAACTTCAGAATGATGTGGCCTACAATGTTCAAATTCACCCCATAGATGCATCAACTAAAAATCTCAGTCAAGTTCAAATCTCTGTGATCTTGACCTTAAGCTAAAGGTCAGAGGTCAAGTTTTCTGAAAATCTTGATAATCGTGACGACTCGAGGGTTATCTCACCTACACGGATGCACGCAGTTCAAGCCGGACCCATCAAACTTTGCACACTTGTCCAATGACCTGCTGTCCTGTCTGCCGCAGGGCAGTGCCTATGATCCATCATCCCAGCCGTGCAGTCCTCGGAGGACGCTTCCAATAATGTTGGAGACTCTGACTCCCATTTGACTGACATCTGCTGTGTTCTGTGTCCACTTTACCAGTTTGCACCAGGAAGCAAACAGTAACGAAGAGTCCAAACCGAGCCCGTCTATACTGTGCATAGCCATCCAGTCGGTCAGATTGGACTGAGTGGCCGGGGTCTTTTAGGACAGAATGCAGTCACACCCACAGCGGCTGCGCCCTTAATTATGCACACACCGACTCAATTTTGGAGTCAGCCTCCAGTGGCAATTAGAGAAACTGCAGTTTCTGGCGTCTCAAACCTGAGCTTCAGCCTTTTGGTGGGAAAAGGTGTACATAAGCTTTTTAAAGTACACATAATTTATACATGCAGCCCCTGGTGTTGTGTGCTCTGCTAATTATGCGTGGTTTGGGTTTGTCTTGAACATTTTCTGCGAGCTCAGAGTTCCTTGGTGTAACTCTCTTAAACCAGAATAAATCAGCGTTTCAGGTGGGTCTCAGCGGGCGAGCATGCATTATACATGAAGCCGGCTTCCTGATTTTGATTTGGTTTTAGACAGTTTTAATACCGGTGTGGATGCAGGTTTGTGAAGTAAATGAAGGCAGCTTAGCCCTGGTGCACAATTCAAAACAAAGAATCAATATGTGCTGGATATTTCTTACTCTGCTGTATGTTGAAGCTGACATTAGACTTTGCCTTTAGTGAATGCTGTCTTTACATTTTTGTTAAGCCTTGTGTTTTAGTGTGCGCGCGTGGACCGTCACCTTCTAGTTCAATTATCATGAAAAACTTCTATCAATTGAAGTTTTTGTGACTGAAAGGTGTTTTTTTGGTGCTTTTATTCATCAGCTGAGGGTATAAATACAGGAACAAGCAGAGAGACGGAGGTGGTCTCGCTGGTAACGCAGGGAGTGTATTTTTCCACCTGTGCAGCATTTTGTCTTACTGTCTCATGTTGCTCCTGTTAGTATCATCACACTGTCATCCACAGTGATTTGAGTTGAAGCCCCGTGCTGCAGTCGGAGGAGGAGGGCCGTCAGCGCGAGCGCAGCCTGTCAGGGGTCTTCTGAGGACACCGCGGTCCAGCCAAGCAATCTGTCAGAGCTGAGGCATCCGGGACAGGCAGCCATTAGTTCATTCAGGGAGGGGTGCCTGAGTGAGGGAGGCCGCGGCAAATGTTCTCATGTTAAAGGGATTATCCCAGAACAGAGCGAGGGAAGCACCGTGGGTTGCAGGGACTATATTTCACTGCGGCGGGATACAAAGCGTTCCCTCTGCTTTGAGGGTTGAAGGGTGTTTTTTTTTTTTAAGAAGTTTTCAGGTTCCTGCAGATCAGTAAAGCAGCTGCTTTTTAACCTGATGTTAGACTTATTTAGTGTTTCCTTTCATTTAAAGGTCACACGATGGAATCATCTGGAGAAGACATTTAAACCCTGAAAGTACCTCACAAAACAAAAGACTTTTTATTAACATATATCTGCAGTGAAGAAAACGTGTTAAAGTTTTTAGAGGCCTTTTAATGTCCGTCAGTGTCGATACGGTTCACATCTGTCCCGTTTAGATGCAGGTTTGGAGGGCGTCGGCGAGAGCAGATGTTAATGCCGTGCTGCCCAAAACCGGCCACAGTGAGGCTGTAGCAGCTGATGGAGAACAGCGGTCCAGTCACACCAGCAGAGCAGGAAATATTGTTCGGATTGTAGTGAAGAAATTAAATGCGCGTCTGTCTGTTGAATCCAAAAACATTTGATAACTAATTTGATCATGAAGCAGCTGTGATCGGATGGCTGCAGATGCAGACTGGTATTACCAGAAGTCCATTTTTAAAATACAAACAACACCTTTAAGCCATTTGTGTTTATCCTGCATCTAAATTGTGTGCGCGTGGCGTCTGGACTGTCACAGCCGTCGCCTCTGCGCCCCTCTCAAAACCTGAAATGTGATCATGTCACTGTCTGCATCAGTTAGCTCAGAGGGATAAGAAAGCCTGAAGCAACAGGTCAGGTCTGCATGTTTTTCTTAATGTTCTTCTCATGATCGAGAGTTTTTGGTTCCATTTGGCTCTGAGAGGATGAAACAATTCTTCGACACAAACCTTCCAAGTCCGCCAAGGTTGCCGGCACATCTCTGATGACGACTTTCATTTTGGAGCCATTTTTCACCCAAGACGTCTGTTAATCAGCATTGAAATGTTTACCGAGACGCATTTCTGACAGGCTGAATATATATGAACGCATTAGCACAGGGAAGTGCTGAAACAAGCAGAGAAAGGACCAAACTGCAGCCAGGACGTCTGAGAGGTCTGAGTCTGAAAACAAATCCCACCTGAATTTTACCTTCTTACTATAAATGCTTTCAGAGTCACAATCTAAAGTCTGCTGTTGTACAGTCTCTCTAACTTCAAGCCTCAGATGTTTGAATAAACTGCCAGAGAAATGGAAACGAGCTTTGGAGGCCTGGATCTTTGATAATTCACTGGAGAAAACATGAAGCTCTGACCTAAGGGTGATATCACCTTGTGGGATCGGTGGCTGTCTCCTTTTTACCTGCCTCTGGATACCGGGCTCATCTCCTAGACGTTTGTGGTGCTGCGGTTAGCGCCGTCACCTCACAGCAACAAGGTTCTCCACTGGCCGCCTGGGGCCTTCCTTCATTTGTTCTCCCCATGCCCGTTAGGCTAGCGGGTCATTGTAAATTGGCCAATCCCAAAGTCAGCTGGGATTTGCTCTGCTGAACACAATCCACTTCTGTTTGTCTGCGGAGCTGCAACCAGTTTTAACTGGGAAGACAGCATGGGTGTTTGCTGGGTCTGCACATAATTATCAGAGACCACAGACTTGTTTTGCTTTTAGGGGCTACTTATAGTCCTTATCAATATTATTAAAACACTTGTAGGAACGCTGATAAGCGCTGCCAGTAAATGAAGTGCAGTGTGCTGGACAGATAGCGATCCCCCCTCTTTTTATGACTGCAGTTTAATGAGTTGTTATCATGTGTTCCTATTGAAAAAATGACGTATAATTAAATTATGCGTAATTGAAGGAAAACCTCAGATGAATTTTAAACAGTTTTATTTTGATGCATTGTATTTAAAGCCTCGGCTCACACGTGTACAGTGGAGGCTGGAAACTTTTGAAATCCAGGGAGGAGAAAACACAAAAAGCTGCAGTGACGTGTCTGTGAGCCGACAGCGGTGAATTATTTATTCTCATGTTGGAGGGATTATGGAGGAGGAGGAGGAGGAGGAGGAGGAGGAGGAGGAGGGTGCTCTGACAGTTAATAGAGGAGTGGAGAGTGGTATTGTGGAGAGAAACGCTGTCTCGTTTGTGGCGTTTTTTCCCCCCTTTTCCTGATTGAATAGATATAATGAGAGGTGTGATGACTGTTAGCAGGTTGCCAGCCAGCGTGTTAGCATGAATAATGACTTCTCCGTTTATGAGAGATCTCCGCTGTTTGAAAAAAAAAGAGAAAAGACTGACAGCATAAAATGAAAAATAAATAAAGGACAGCTGCCACCTGGACTCCCCGCTCGATGATCAGACAGCTCAGAAATTTAAAGGAAAGCTCACAGAAGAGTGTGCGTCAGCGCTCGCTGCAGACGTGCAGCTCGCCTGGATGGATCGCGTACACAGACGCAGCAGAGGGGGGCTTCATTACACTCTGGGGTCAGCGGGTCACATGCAGTCATCTTCCTGCACATGTTTATGGAAAAAATGCTCTCTGTTGATCTCAAACCAGAGTTCAGGAGAACTTCTAGTCAATCTTAAAAAAAAGAAAAAAAATCACAGGAAAATATAAAGAGGTCGATCTTTGGTTGGCTTTTTTAACACTTCATAGTCTTTTTAGAGGATTTTGCAGATGCTAAAGACATTACAAGAGGCCGGGGGTGTGAAGAGGCTCCAAAATGGAAGTTCATGTTTGGGTCAAGGTTCTGCTGAAGACCACAATTTTGGTTTGTTCCTCAATTTTTAGAGATTTTGCTTTTTTTCCTTTAGAGGGGATAAATACTAAAAAAGGCTGAGGGAAAAAATAAAATAAAACGGCCTTAAAAGACACGGTTAACATTAACAGAAGGCTCAATCTCTGCCTAAACAAAGCCAAACTGTGACTTTAAGAAGTCTAAAAATAACAATACAGCATTTACTGTTGGTTTCACACAGGATATGAGGTCCTGTTCTGTTTTCAATCCTTTCATCCGCCACAGCCCGTCTTTATATGGACTCTTTAAGCCTCTTCGGTATTGTGACTGGTCAGTTGCGTTGATGACATTGTGGGAACAACACCAAACATGATGGTATCGGTTACTCCATCCGTGACCTGTGCGGGGGGTTGCTGGTCGGGGCCTCGGTGGGTCTGGTTCGTTCTGGTCGTCCCTGCAGGAGCTCGGTTAGATGTGGATCTGTGGCGTTTGAGGCTCGGGTCAGCGCCTCGAGCTCTTTGCCGTGCTATAATTCAGTGTATGGATCTACAGCGTGCCAGTTTGCGGCCTCGTTATTCGGCTTTTCTGTGACAGATGCACAGTTGGGATCCGCGTCTCTCTTCCTCATAATAGAAATGAGTGAATGCATGAATGAATGAACGGATGAATGAGCTGTCAGGGCTGAGCTGTGCGTTTGCGTGCAGCCAGTCATCCAGTCAGCAGCCAGGCATTTGGATATGTAGGGCGATGCAGCGAGCAAGCAGGGACTGCGGGCACAAGCTGGCGATGGGAGGGGTATGTGGAGGGGTATAGGAAGAGAGGATGGGGTAAAGTGAGGAGAGATGTCCTCAGAATGACCCACATCAGCACCAGACAGCTTCACCCCCTCCCCCTCTCTCTTACTCTATATCTCTTCATGCTGGCTCGCTTTTTGCTGTGTAATCGTCTCAAAAAAGAAAGGAGAGAGAAAAAAAAGAAGAACACGGGACGCTCGCACTCTTCAAAATGCTCTTATAAAAGGTCCAATAAGGGACCCGTGGGTTCCCCCAAATCCAGAAAAGGTCAGATTCAGTCAGACGGATGCAGGAAGTTCACCAGAATGCTCCTGAATCTGTGACCAAAAGCTTTTCTTGCTACACAGAAGTAAAGTGAAGATCACTGAAACCTCGAGCGTGTGCGGCGCAGTGAGGAAACCGTAACCTTCCGCACACCAGCGCATGGAACCACACGTCAGGCACGTTTCCCACTCGGGTTTTTCGATCTCTCTGAGGCTTAACCTTAACCGCGCAGCCACAGTGACGCCACAAGCCTCGAGCTCACATTTTCACTTTCACCATTTTGATCTGATGAGCGGGGGACGGATCAGACTGCCAACTGAGGGACTCTGCGTGCTCATTGGTTAATGACTTCTGATTGACAGGTTGCGCACCAATGAGCATGCGCTGGTTTATCCTCCTTTCTGACTCTGACCATAAAATACTAAATAAACTGATTTACTGATTTAGCAATAAACTCATCAGGAAACGGAGGTCCTAACATTCGACTGCACCGACATCAAACACACGTTTAGCTTGTTAACAAGTTACTGTAATCACATTACATTTTTCAGTAATGAAATGAGTTCCTGAGATAGTAATCACATTACTACTATGTTGTTACTTGTGTTCTTCTGCATGATGAGAGAATAGAAAGAAAAAACTCATCAGTCGGGTCTTTTTCTTCTCCTGTATTTCCACTGTGATCAGCTGATGTCAGTTCGCTCACACGGAGGATACAAAATTACTTTGATCTTTATTGCCTGAAAGGCCCGATGGTGAAGTTCAAACTGTGTCCAGGACAGAAACAGCTGCATTAGACCGCTAATACAGCGACGGCAGAGACACACTGACACAAAACTAAGCTGAGCGTGCGCCGACCCCCGCCCTGCCCACCAGGGCCCCAAAGGGTCAGCGACGTTCTGGACACGAGGAGGACCTGCACGATGTTCTCTGCATTTAACCCAGTCGGACGGAGGAACCGATTTTACTGATTTTAGTTTTCTGCATATTTGTCACACTTGCATGTTTCAGATCAAACAAATATCAGACAAAGACAATGGGAGTCAATACAAAATGCAGTTCTTAAATTACCGCCAGACCTGCTGAATGAAGAAATCACTTAAAGAGAACCTGTGTGACGAAGTGAAGCAGGCTGAGAGATCATAGAAAGCAGCATATCACACAAAGTCACTGACATCCATCAGTCTGGAAAGTTACAGAGCCTTAGAAATGACTTTGTAACCTCTAACCTCGGCGAGAGCCACGATCCACACATGGAGAACACTTGGAACAGTGGAGCACTGCATTAATGTTGCTGTGAAACTGTGACTGAAGAGGTTTAAAGTCCGCCTGACGACAGGACGAATCTGTACCCGTTTCTACGGGAGAGTCTCTGGATTGGTTTTCAGCTTTGTGTTCATGTGTACACACTAAAAGAAAGATCACATGTCATTGTTAGGATGTGTGTATGGGGATGTGTGAGTGTGTGGGTCTGCAGCCTCAGGTTTATACTGATAATCATGTGACAGTGCATTTCAGGTCGTGTTGCAGAGTAACGCAAAAGTAACGTAATGACTGTAACAAATTACTTTCTCTGGGCAGTAATTAAGTGATTACTGCATTACCTTTCAGAAAAGTAGCGTGTAATAGATTACTTTTTTTGAGCTGTGACCCCAGCCCCGGTGCTGACTGCTTGCAAACAGAGACCCTGTGTGGGATCGTGCAGCCTGAAAGCTGGAGCATGTTTAGGTTTCCTTTAGCGTTGAAGTCTTTCAGTGAGTCGTGTGTTCATTCGCGGGTGCAGTGCAAACAGGAGCTGCTCATAATGAATTCAGCGAACTTTTAATGCCTGCTCTGCAGAGCCCGTCAGCCTCAGAAAACCTGCGTGTTCTCCTGTGCATGTGTGAACCTAAAGAGGTTGGAGGCGGGACCGATTGTTGTCAGAGTGTGCTCCAAAGATGGCGTGTGTGCGTGAAGCATTAAACAGGAGATTTAGCCCCCGTCGGCTGGCTCTATAGATTCAAACACGTGTGTGGAAGTAGGTCAGTAGTGAAAGGGCTCTCGGCTGTCCTCACATGGCCTCTGTTCGGCCCGTCACACCACTCGTGTCGACTCCAATTTTCTCCTCCTCACCCCTCCTCCTCACTCTGCCCCCTTTCTCCTCCTCCATCCCTTTCTCTCTGCCCTGATTAGGAGGGGAGCAGGTCCCACCCCTGGTTCAGACGGGTCTCCTGTAGGTTAACTCTTCCCGCTCCGAGGCAACTTTTATCTCCCCGTGAGGGTTCCTCTTCACGTTCTGCTCGTGTTTTTACCGAGGCCTCTGCCAGACCATTTGCGGCGTGTAACTGGTGTTTTTGAGGGAGACCAGATGCCACAAAATGGGGCAGAGCTCGGTGTTGTGAAGGGAGGACATGAATCAGCCTTTTCTCCTTAAAGTTTGAGTCAAAAAAAAGAGGCCAAAAAAATGTGGGAAATTAAGGAGTGAGAGAAACGGAGCCAGTGAACTTCCAGGAAGGCTGGATGAACCCCAGATCTGTGAACAAATGGTGTATTACCTAACCCTGGCCAGCTTTACATGATTTACAGTAGAGGTTAGAGAGGGGTACGTGTCTGAGCTCACACCGCCATCTGCTGGAAAACAGCAGCAACGCGAGGACAAACCCCTCTTTAACCACACAGACGAGTCTAAATGCCCCATCATGGCTCCCAAACATGTGGCACAAATTCACACCAAACCAGAGCCGAGTGTGAGCAAAGAGATTTAAAAAAAAAACCCTAAACACGAAGCGACGAGGGTCGAAGTGAAGATGTGCAGGAGAACACAGCGGTGTGAATATCTGGAGGAGAACAGCGTGTTCTCAGGACTGGTTCGGCTGGTTTCTATGGTGCCGATGGTTTCTATGGTGGCGGTTTTTTGGCATCGGCACTGAATACCTTGAATGATTCAGGCGGGTCAGCGAGGAGGGAAAATGGTGCAGGGTGAACAATAGCCGAAGTTAAAGGAGGAAGAAAAATTAGAGACAAACTGGAAAATTTATCATTTTTGGGCAAGAAAGACGCTCAATGAAAGGCAGCCATGCGGGAAGAAGACTTCACAGCTTATCTGAAGTCCTGTCTTATAAATTAAGCAGCCAATCAGTAATAAAAAGGCTGAATGAATATGCAGCTATCTACACCCACTGACCACTTTATTAGGCACGCGTGTTCAATTGATCTTTAACACAAATATCTGATCAGCTAATCACATGAAGCAACTCAGTGCATTCACCAGGACTTTCCCACACGACCATCTCTGAGGTTTACGAAGAAGGTCTGAAAAAGAGAAAATGCCTTGTTAAGGTCAGAGGTCAAAGGAGAATGGCCAGACTGCTGCCAGCTGACAGGAAGGCGGCGGTAACTCGTTACAGCCACGGATGCAGAAAAGCATCTCTGAATACACAAAGCATCAAACCTTGGAGCAGCAGAAGACCACACTGGGCACCACTCCCCAGTTCAGTTTTATTGATATGGTGCCAAATCACACGTCGCCTCCAGAGCTTTATATTGTGAGGTAAAGAGCCCCCAATGCTGCCATCCTCCTGTCAGCAAAGCACAGGAAACTGAGGCTACAATTCACACAGTCTCACCAAAACTGGACAACAGAAGACTGAAGAAATCCTGCCTGGCCGCTTACAGCAGGATGACGCACCGTGTCATCTCAGCCTGCTTTCTCGAACATGACGGTGAGTTCACTGCACTCAGATGGTCTCCACGGTCAGCAAATCTCAGCCCCATAGAGCACCTTCGGGATGCGGCGGAACGGGAGATTCTCATCACGGATGCTGCCGACAAATCTGCAGCGGCTGTGTGATGCTGTCAAGTCAACATGGACCAAAACCTGTGAGGAACGTTTCCAGCAGCTTGGTGAATCTGAGCAGCTCTGAAGGCAAAAGGGGGTCCGACCTGGTGCTGGCAAGGTGTAACTAAAGAAGTGGCGGGTGGGTGTGCAGTATACAAATACCCACACCAGAAAACACCAGTAGCCTCTCAAGAAAGACGACCGCACGTCTCTTTCACCGTGCTGCTCACGGTCCTTTTAAATTCATCATGTTTAAGTTTGTCCATGTCTACACGAGAAAATCCTGATTTTTCCTGATCTGTCAAAACCTGATGAAGATTAAAAGCACCGGTTTGGAGGGACGTATGGTAACTACTCCCACATACAGCATTACACATGATACAAGCATCAGCTTCAGAAGGCTACTAATTAAAGCCATCATTTAACCAGGAAAGGTGCTGCACCATGTGACTTTAGGTGTACTATATAAAGAAAATAAAGTCAGCTGATTCTCGGGGGGGGGGGGGTCAGGTGTTTGGCTGAGGGCCACACTGGGAACTGAAAATCACATGAAGGGTGATGAACAGTTTGTTGTCACCCTGTAATTCAATCTAAAGCAAACGTCCTTCAGACTTCTCATAGTGTGGTCCTCATAAATATCTAAAGCAGTGCTGATAAAGTGATGGTGGAGCACCGAGAAGGTGCTCCACCATCACTTCATGTACTCTGAAAGCGGCGGCAGTACAGCGCTCCTGTGAGCAGTCTGAATGCGCCATCTGCTGGTGCTCTGAGGAATTAAAGACAAATCAAACAGCCTCACATTAAAATAATAAATCATTAATTTTGTTGTTGCTCATATTTCTACACGTCTTCCCTGATCTGTTCCACATCACAGCTCTGTGGAGGTTTCATCAAAAAAGGTCAGCAGGTTCAGTAAGGTGAGCTTTAAGCCCGAGCAGCTCCTGAGATTCCACTATAACACGCCGGCCTTCGCTCCTATTATCGCCTCACTGACTCGCTTCTGTTTCCTGACATTTTCTAAACTGCTTAATAATAATAATAATAATAATAATTACTTTATTTCTGGATCAATGAGTGCATCACTGGAGCAACAGAATCAAACAAAAGCGAGAAATGAGAAGAAAAAATAATTCAAAACAAATCAGAAACAAATAAAATCGGAGAAAGCCTTTCATGAAGGAATATTTTAAGAAACAAGCTTAAAAGGAAGCGACTGACTCCACGACCTTCGCCCTCGGGCCGGTTCTTCCCGAGCCTCTGAGCCTGAGGATCTCCAGGTGCGTGCTGAGAGGTCAGAGATGCAGCTGGGAGCGAGGCCGTGAAGGACCTTTAGAAGTATCAACAAGATCTTCAAATTAATTCTAAAACTTGCGTGCAAAAATGTCCCAGCGCAGCCGCTCATTCGTTTTGGGTTTTTTCTGTGCAGGTAAAAAAGCTGCTACAGTAAAAACCTCTGATTTTTATAAAGACTTGACTATATTTGGAACACAAGAATAAAATGTCGTTACACAAACACAAGAATCTGTGGTGAAGAGTAACACGCTGAAAACAAACCAGAACTTTTTTTTTCCACTTTTTTATTTTTTGCTTGCAGACAAAAAAAGATCCATGAAAGTCCAGATATAATAAATAAATTAACTACTAAAAACTGTCGACTATTAAAGCAATTTAAAGAAGAAGAGTGGCAGAAACGTTACAGAGATTTTACAGCCCACCTCCACCTGCTGATTGTTCTTTGATGTTTGCATATCCCATCAGAGTCCTACGAGGTTCAATAAACAGGAAGAGCACAGAGAAGCAGAATAAAAGCTCATTTCCCCCCATATGAAAAGTTAAAAAGCTCCTGCAGGAACTGAGCCTGGTGGTTTATTGTCCCTAAAATATCATCTTTAATTTTGGAGGAAAACCTGAAGGATATCGTTTAACTAGTTCACCCGTATTTGAGCAAATAAATGCACTAATAACTATGTCTTCTGCTTTTCCTCTAAAGTGATCCGCTGACTTTGGTGGCGAATGCAGAAAGAACGCCATCTGAAAGACATAATTATTACCGTGTACTCGTATTTTCATGCATACAGTAAAGAAGGAACCTGTTGTCGAGTGTAAATGTCACAATCTTACCGAGTTTGTAGCTTAACTGACTGAGGTAAAGTTGCCTGTTTCCTGAAGTAGCGCACACCTGCCTTTGTGTTGGTTTTCGGACGAGGAGACGAAACAGCGTTTCGGTTCAAACATTTTTCAACTTCGTCAGTTCTGATTATTTTTTAGAAAGACCCAGAAAGAATCTGAGCAGTGACTTAATGTGCTGCACGGCATTAAAGGAAAAATCCACTTTTATCAGAGCTTTCAGTTTCTGCTGACACCTCCACTTCCACCCTACAGATCCACTCCTGAGTGGACTGAAGCAAAGAAACCCTCCAAAGTCTCTGATCTCACAATTTTGTCTGAGCTCTGAACTAGTTCACAGTGTGTTAGGGATGCATCGATACTGTCCAAGTAAGATGTAAGATCAGGTTTAAGGACGTCCATCTGTCCTCTGCTGCTCATCCGTTTCCAGGCCACAGGGCAGCAGTCTGAGCAGAGACCTTCAAACCTCCCCCTGTCCCTGGAAAACTCCTCCTGCTCTTCTGAGGCCTTTGCAAGCCAGCTAAGATATATAACCTCTCCAATGCCTCCTGGTTCTGGACATATCTGAAACACCTCTCCCAGGAGGTGTCCAGAAGGTCAGCTGTCCGCCTCAGCTGGCTCCTTGCAGTTGGAGGAGTAGCAGCTTTACTCCAAGTCCCTGCTGAATGACTGAGCTCCTCATCCTATCTGAGGATGAGGAGCTTTTATCTGTGATCTCATTCTTTCTGTCACTACTCGGCTCATCGCCAGAGGTGAAGGTAGGAACGTAGATCATCTGATAAAGCTGCTCCATCCTTCCTTCACTCATCAACAAAATCCCAAGACACCTAAACTCCTCCACTTGGGGCAGCAACTCATTCCCAACCCAGAGTGGGTGCACCACCCTTCTCTGGCTGAAAACCACGACCTTAGACCAATGCACACTGCAAATCAGCCCAGTGTGACGTGCAGGTCATAACTCAAGGAAGTCAGAAGAACTGCAAAAAGCAGAGCTGAGATCCTGAGACCACCAACACCCTCCACCCTCTACTCTTAAACACACTTAAAAAAAAAAGGGGGGGGGGGGCAGCACCTCTGTTCAACGATGTCAGTGGATGATATTTGTCTGTTGCATTAATTAACAGATAGTTTGATTAAAGGCTTAAAAAGCCTTTTAAACAGTTTGTTTTTTTATAATGGAAGAACTGAAATATCATCAGTTTATCTCATGTTTTTGTGAATTATTGATGTTCGACCTGTTTTTAGTTTGATTCTCTGTGTTCAAGCTGCAGAATAATTATTATTTAGACTCTGTTTTAAAGTGGACTTGCCCTTTAATGGTGCCTGTCATGTCTTCAGCGTCCTGGTTGTTTTGGTTCAGACTGAACTCGTGTTGAAGCTGAATGAAGCCAAACGCCTAAAAACACAGAAATTATTTTTTTGAATGCAGTTTTTATGGATTCAGATTCCATTGTTTGTTTTATGTCCTTTAGACTTTAAGAAATCACCTGGAAAAATACAAAAAGTTAAAAGTCTGTGTGGATCTCCATCCAGCGCCGTTTCTGTCTCTATTTAAAACAAGCATAGAAACAGAATGGCACTAATCTGAGTTTAAAAACCTCTTTCCTTCAGAGGAGCTGAGTGTTTCTGGGCTGGAGGACATTCCCTTGATAAAAACGTCTGATGGTTCCTCCGTGATTCTGAAAAAAGTCCTTTTAATAAAGATGCGAGGTCTCACCTCTTAGAAATGTTGCGGATCTTTTTCTTTATACAAACGTTGATTTATTTATTTATTTTTGTATGAAAAACTGAATAAAAGCCGAGTCGCTCTCAGCAGAGTAAAAGCTTGTCATTTGTACAGGAGCAGAGCTGAACTCACGGCGCCATTTGGTCCCCGACAAACTAAATCCTGACGCTCCGTCCTTCATCGTCGTGATTCTCAGCTGCACCGCGACCCAAAGCTCACCCCCGAGGCACGATCCCGTCCACCCAAACATCCGTCTGAGCTTCGTGCGGCCGTCTTTAGGTCACGAACCGCCAGCTGAGAAACACAACGTCCTCTGTCCTCTCCACACTGGGGGAGTGACGGTAAACCTGAGGAAGTAAAGACAAGGATGAAAGAGGCAGTTAAGCCAAGAGAAGCACTTCAGAGGCTGTGACTGTGACGCTGGTTCAGCATATTGGATATATAGTGGTGTCTGTAACAGTGCTTTTCTAGAGCATGTGCAGCAAAGTCTGGCAGCTCTGATCTTTACTCAAACTTTATTTTTGTTGTATTTTTGTCACTTTGTTTTTGTCGAGTACTGATGGATCCTTCTGTGGGGAGACGAGTTTACTTAACAGGAGAGCTTTTTTCATTGAAATGGGGCAAATCTGGAAGACGCCGCCCTATTCCAGCTGAGATAAAGAGGTGCTTTGTGGTTGCTGTGGCGGTGCAAAGGTATAAGCCCTTTGTGCCCACAGTCATCCTGGGACACACCAACTCTCCGCCAAACAAAAGCGATGAGCTGCAGATATTGGTGAAGACAAAGTACAGCGCCTGTGCAGTCTGATGTGTTTTACTGAAACATGGTTGAAT
>JAVDPK010000961.1:61651-74028 GCA_034780415.1 Cichlasoma orientale | reverse complement strand
ACACACACACACACACACACACACACACACACACACACACACACACACACACACACACACACACACACACCTGCTGAAATCAAATGAAATCCTGGCATTTCACTCACCCAAATTGGAGCTCAGCCTTCTCGGATGGTCTGTTAGTATATTTAACCACACAGAAGCCGTATTATTGGTATTAAAAAAAGCTCCAGCAGCACAAACACAGGGACTCCGATGGGCTGAGGCAAAGCCCAGCTAACTGACACGTAGCAGCATGGATCTGGATTACGTATAAAAACACTGAATCTGCTCCAACTCACTTCTGCAGCCTCGAGTGGACATCGGAGGAGCTGCAGTTTTTCGCCCCGGAGGTCGTTGCTAGTTAACGCCTCCTGCTCTCAGTTGCACGCCTGGAGCGCTGCGGAGCCTCAGCGTGTGAAGCAGCAGCCTGTTGAAGCCTGTTCAGCAGCAGCAGCAGCAGCAGCACTCTGAAGCTGTCTGATGGAGACCAGTTAGTATGGCGAGGCGCTTGCACTGCTCGTGCTCACACCGTTGTGAGTCATACAGACCTAAACTGTCCAAGCTCTCCCAGTTCAGCATGGTCCCCGGGGCTGGGGGGATCTTAGAGGTGCGGGTTTGACGCCCTCCTGCAGGGGGGGCCAGCTGGAGCTGAACCGTCTCGGCGTGGTGGTGGTATCCATTCGCGAGGACTCCATTCTGCGCTCTTGTGACACGGTTTAAGGTCCGATGGTACCCGTTCAGGTGAAGCTGCTCGCCTTCACTGCTCTCTGATGGGCTGGATGAGTCAGAACCAGCAGATCCACTGACCGCTCTGGTTCCAGCAGCTCTGACGTCCTCTGTGCTCAACTCAGTGCTGAACTTGCTGGACATGGAGGAGAGGGAGGTGAAGGAGGAAGAGGAGTAGGAGGAGGCTGGGATGGGTGGCTCCTCTTTCTTCTTCTTCTTGGGTTTCTTAATGACACCGGTGCTCCACTTGGACTTTCGGGGTCGCCTGTAACATTTTTTCTTAATAGCTGGAAAAGAGAAGTGGGGGTGGGGGTGTAGGTGTGAGATTTGGAGGGGGTTAAAGGTCATCAGACAGAAAGTGCTCGCCACTTCAACTCCTCTCTTGACTTTTCACTTTCCTCTCGCTAACGTTTCCTCCTCTCTGTGGCTTCCTGTTCTCGCGGCGCTGCCTCTCGCCTGCTTTCGCTCTCGCTGTGGCATTTTGAAAACCAGCTTTTTGCTGCAGCCCAGCAGACGAACGAAATGCGAATGAAACGGTCTGTTAAATATTAGACGTCTGACAGCGTGAGCAGTACCGAGACAAACCCCAGAGACAAGGAAGAGGTCTGTGAAACGTCACTGACTGCTGTTTATTCTCCTTTCTTTAGAGAACTGTTCTAGGAGCGGCTCCAAAAGTAAAACTGGATTTTTGTTTATAATCCAGAGCTGAGGAGACGAATGAGGTCATCAGTTAGCTGGCTGGCTGACTCAGCATTAATAACTGATTCATTATTTGACTTAAAGCTCATGTTTTTGGGGTTTTGAGCAAGCAGATGAGCTTTAAGAGTTTAAGAAGAATGTTTTTGATCTTTTATAGGGCAGCCACATCTCCTAACACATGTTTAATGTCTGAGTCCAGGCTCTGAAACGCCTGGAACACCTCTGCACTCGAATGTTATCAACGCTGCCCACAGTGGCGGAGGACAAACTGATGATTTCTGACCCAACGCTGAAGGGTGATCAAACTTTAAAGTCCAGGGTGTGGATGCTCGCGGCGTCGGCTGTTTTGCTCGGCGAGCTCCTTTTGTCACGTCGGTCGTATTTCTAATAGTTTAGCTAAGCAGCTGGTGCTGTTATTGTACTGAGAGTGTGCAGAAGGGTTCAGGTAATGAGCGGGCTGATTTTCTCCAAAATAAAATCTCTGCTCAGTCTGAATCTTTTCTGTCCATGAAACAGAGAAATGCTCAAATACCAGTTTCGTCTCATTCAACATTGTTCTGTTTGTGATGAACTTACTTCGGGGTCCAGGACCGTTTCTGGAGAAGGCAGAGCTGCAGACGCCGTCGGCCTCTTCTGGGTTGGCCTCGATGAGAGCTGTCACCAAAATAAAAGTCTTGATATGAGAATTGATTGTAAACGAGCAGCAGCTGGATGAGGCGTGAACATCTGGCTGAGGCGTCACCTCTCTGGATGCGCGACTCTCTGATCTCCTCGCAGGCTCTCTCTAAGTCTTCGTTCAGCTCGTCTCTAATGATGGTTCGGATCATGTCCTTCAGGGCGCACGCGCGGTGGCGGATGTTTCGGTCTGACAAACACACATGCAGACACTCACAAACAGTAAAATATATTGTTGACTAGGTTTTTACCACCTCTCCACAGCAAGCAGGTGAGTCCAGGTGAGCAATCTGCTGCTGTTTAGTTCCTCTTTCCTCACTAAACGAGCACGGAGAGGCTCAACAGAAGGATTTTTTCATCCAATAAAACCTTCACAGCTCTGTCCGTAGTGAAAATATAAGCTAGAAAATCTGTGAGCTGGAGTCGCCTGCTCGTCTGTTTCATACAGACAGCAGAAGAAGAAGAAAATGAAAAGACAGAAGAGCCTCGAGTGGAGGAGCAAACTAAGAGAACAATCACAGCAACATCAGGGCTGCTGTTGAGTGACTCACCCATCGGGCCGCTGTACGGGCTGTACTCGAGAGCGTTCTTCCAGATGAGGTCAGCATCCGCCATGAACTCGCCGACGGTGGCGTACTTATGCTCGTCGATGTTGGTGAGCAGCGTGGAGAGGTCCATGGGCTTCTTGATCACCATCAGGTAGTCGGGGACCTGGAGGAGAGGAAGCAGAGGAGGAGCAGGGAGAGTTTCTGCTGACGGTGTTTGTTTTGGTCACTTGGGGGCAGCAGAGATTAATACTTTGATTTAAACATGGAGCAGACAGCGAGCAGCATCATCGTTGTCCTGTTTGCTTCCACTTTATGAACCCTGAACAGAAATCCAAGCGAGATGGCAGACGTTCCACCCCTGCCACCGAAGAGCCAATCAACAATCAGAACAGGTGACACAGGCCAATCACGATGTAACGTGCAGTTATAGCTTACACTGCAAAAATTGACTGTCTAATTAAGACTCACAATCTTAAATTAAGCCAAAAAGTATTTCTGATCTTGTTTTGAGAGTGATATACTAAGCAAGAGCTGAATGTGTAAGTTTATTTAACATGGTTTGTCTAAAAACCAGATCTTTACACTTGATTACAGACTATAATAATCTGCCAGTGCAGTAAAATAATTACACTGGGTAAGATTTCTTGAAATAAGAAGAAATCTTACTGCATCATCTCACCTCATCAAACCTGCAGTGAATGTGTCGCACACGGCGACCTTTGAAAAATGGTGCTGGTTGGATTTTACATGTCTAATGAATAATGTACTGAATAAGGTACCGAGGCCTGCAGGGAGGAAGAGGTCAGCTGATTCTGTTTGAACGTACGTGTGACCTTTTAAACAGACACACAAACCTCAGCGTCTGTTTCTTTCACACTCAGCTCGTCGATGTCGACCGGTTTGGTGAAGGCTTTGAAGCGGCAGTCCAGAGTCAGGCGCTCGGTGATGTTTCGCAGAAAGAGGCGGAGCTTTCGCAGCACATCCTCCTCCTGCTCCTCCAGGCGGAGGCGCTCCTGCTCTGACAGTTTGACAGGAGGAGGTGGCGGAGCCAGGGGGAGGATCTCCAGGGCCTGAGACACTAAGAGAGGAGGAAGAGGAAAAAGTGAGGAATTGATCGGGCTCTGGGCTAAACAAACGCCACGTGAAGCCGGAGTCACATACGTGTTTTTTTCTTGGAGGGAGGCGCCTCGGCCGCCTGGTTCAGAATGAGATCCTGGAAGAAGGCGGTCCTCTCCTGTTGGGTGGGAACTCCGAGGGTGTAAACCTCACCGTAGTCCTCCCGAAACAGACTCTGAATCTGGGAACAGCACAGGCGTCAAAGCTAAAATCCTCAAAAAATGCGTTTTATAAAAGTAAAAGCTTCACTCCTGACCTCTGGGTCCAGCTGCTGAAAGGGGGCGCTGCAGGTGGCGAGGAGGAGGATGGGAGAGAAGGAAGGGATGCTGCCCAGCAGGCTGAGGAAGGACGCCCTGAGCGCTGACCCCGCTGTCTCCCACCACTGCTGGATGTGAGGGACATAGAGGATGCTGGGAGACGTCCGCCTGGCCTCGCAGAACACCTGATCAGCAAAAAGATCAATGTGTAAACGAGCTGGTTTTCAGTGTTTAAATTCAGTGTTTTCTGGTGTTATAAAACATTAAAAAAAACATTTTTTCTGCATAAAATAAATAAAATCATTCATGCTGCTGTTTGCAGTCTTGACCACCAGGTGTCACTAACAAACAGATGAGCCTGAACCTTCTTCTTTTGTATGAACCTTCACTTTCATTCAGAAAGTCAAGGCTCAAAGAGTACGACAAGCTAAAGTTTTAATAACTTCATCTTTACTGTGTCCATGTCCAAGCCTGTTTGACATGAAACATATTTTTAAAACAACTTAAAAAAAGGAAAAGCTTTCCAATGAATCAGCTCAGAATAAAGTAAAATAGTAAAAATATGAAAACATTTGAAGCAGATTGCAAGAATAAAACTGGCGAAAAATCAAACTCCAGAGTCAGAAACAGAGGACAGAAGAACCTCTGAGTGTCTGAAATTGATCAGGACCACTAAGCCATCAACAATTTAAAAATTATTGAATAAAGTTTTAAGTCACTACGTGTGTGTTTGTGTGTGTGTGTAGTCACCTGTGCACAGGCTTCCTCTGGGGAGGTGCTGCTGACGCCAAACAGCACCGCTGAGTCCAGGCTGTGGACGGTGAAACGCTCCAGAGCGTGCAGGATGGCGGGGGCCAGGTGGGAGGTTTGGCCAGCGCCGGGACGCCCGGCCAGCAGAATCCTGGGGCGGTGAGATGTCGGGTGTTTGACGGCGCTCCTGCAGAGGGAGGAGGAGAAGGAGAGGGATAAGGAGGGAGAAAATCTCCTGTTTGTGAAAATATTTTTTCTTCTTATGTGATGAAGTCTGACCTGTTGAAGTGCAGGAAGTTTGTGTTCTTGGAGGGTTTGGAGATGCTGGGGCCCTCGTCTGCTCCACACATCAGCCCGTCGTCGAGGATACCTGAGGTCAGATCTGACACAGGAAACATGAAATAGGAAATATGTTTGTAAACAGGAAGTGATGTGTTTGCCCAGCAGGTGTTCCGTTGGCCTTTGGCTCTGACTCACCTGGCTCTCTCTTCATGCCCTGCTCAGCATGTGGAAACATCCTCTGCAGAGCATCAAGGGTGTCTTGCAGGGCGCCGCCCAGAAGTGGGTGAACCACAGGGGACAGAGGTTTGGCCGGGGAGGCGGCGGAGCGGTGCGAGGCCGGCGACATCTTCCTCATGGCTGCCACAAAGTCGCAGCTGCTGACGGCAATGGAGGAGACATCCAGCAGGAGCTTCTGGGAGGTGCCGTAGATCTGTGGGTAGCGTCGGCGCAGAGCGCACAACGCCGCCTCGGTGCACACCGCCCTGATATCAGCGCCGCAGTACCCTGAGAGGGAGGGAGGTTCAGGAAGTTACATAACCAAAAATAAAGAAACTCCTGAGAGACAAAAAAGCTGCTGAAGTTTTTCTCACCAACACATTTCTCAGCCAGTTGATCGAGAAAATCTTCAGAAGGAGGCGGTTTCCACTGCTGAGTGTGGATTTTCAGAATCTCTTTACGAGCCTGAAACACACACACACACACACACACACACACACACACACACACGAGCCTCGTTTAAGGTTCATCTGCAGTTCCTCTGATGTCCAGCAGAGGCTCCAGCAGTGAGCAAGTCCCCACAGACTCTCATGTTAAAATGTCCCTTTCATAACAACTGTGCACCAGTTAGTTCTCTTTAGCATGAACCCATCTGGACACCGGCAGCTGTTAAAGTTAACAGGAATCTGTTTCTGTGTGATCCTCCCGTGCAGATCATGGACCCTCTGGTCCAAATATGGTCACTGGCTCAAAAAAAACCCAGCTGATGTCAGAACAAGCTGACAAACATTTTAAATGAAAGAGACAAAAAAAACTGAGATCAGAAGAGAGCATCAGTGCCTGCAGTTGCAATACGTTGGACTCAAGAAAAAAACGCTTTGGTAGACGCACTCACAAAATCAACAGAGATAAAAAATACAAACAAACTCAAAACGCTCCAAATGTCAAACAAAAGAATCTGAATACAAAGATTTGCAGCTTTAACAGAATATAAACTAAAGAGTCACCTCTCTGTCGGGCAGGCCGAACATGAACTCCCGGTCGAAGCGTCCGGGCCGCCGCAGCGCCGGGTCAATGCAGTCGAGCCGGTTAGTCGCTCCGATCACGACGACCTCCCCTCGACTGTCGAGCCCATCCATCAGAGCGAGGAGCGTCGACACGATGGAGCTGCGAGCATGTTGACACACACCTTCCTCAGAACCTGTTCTGTTTGCCTCCGTGTTCAAGCAGGTTTGATAGCTTTGTTTTTATATGTGCTAAACCAAACTGACTTCAATTGACTTCAAGTGAGACTCTGCAGGCTAAAACAGAGGGCAAAGGTCACGATAAGCTTTGTCTCAGGAATCGGGTTCATTTGACAAAGATCTGAAAACCGATTATTACTGAAGAGGTTTGGAGCGATTCGGTGGACTGAATGACCTCAGTGCCTCAACTTTGTGTTGTTAAACACCTCAAACTGGGTCGCGACCTCTGGGGTTAAATCTGTACGGGTGACGGAGCATGGTGCTGACGGTGTCGTATGGTTTGTGTGGGAGAGGCTGAAACAGACCTGTGGATCTGGTCCTGCCTGCTGGATCGGATCGGAGCCAGGCCGTCGATCTCATCGAAGAAGATGATGGACGGGCGCATCTGGTACGCCTGCGGGTGACGAACACACAGAAACACACACCAAAAACATCACTTTAAACCATCTTGTTCAGGATGAACATCGAGGGTCATTAATTTCATGGCTTTTGTTTGTTTGACTGAGGTTGAGTTGGAAGTTTTCAAATAATAGATACAACTTCACACATGGTTCACTGTCCACTGCCCAAAGTACTGCAGACAGCAAACTGCACATACATTAATTACTGCTGCTCATCTGTACTCAGGCAAGCAGCAGGAAGTAGCCAGCTCTCCTTCCTGCTGAGAGGCAGACGTCTCCTCCTCTGCTCAGGCAGTGCAGTTAGAACCCACTGGAATGTGACAGGTGAATCTTTACCTGCTCAAACAGCAGCCGCAGCTGCCGCTCCGATTCGCCCACCCACTTGCTGAGGACGTCGGCTCCCTTCCTCATGAAGAAGGACACCTTCCTGTTGCCGTGGCTGCACTCGTTGGCCAGCGCCCGAGCGATCAGCGTCTTCCCCGTCCCAGGAGGGCCGTAAAACAGGCAACCTCTGGAGAGAGAGAGACCAATGGCGCGTGCTCACTCTGTGTGATCAGATTTACCTTTGACCTCTCTGCCTGCTGAAGTGATTCTGTCTCATGTTTCCTGTGAGCTGCAGTGCCAGCAGGACTAAATAAATATCATCGTCCACACTTTGTGCAGAATGTGAACTCATTATGTTCCTATTTTCAGCATCACTCAGCTGTGATGGTTTCTTTATGCACATATAATCTACTGTATATACATATCACACAGAGCTGCATAAATCCTGTGTGTGCATGCGTGTGTGTGTGTGTGTGTGTGTGTGCATGCACACCTGGGAGGCTGAATCTTGAAGTTGTCAAAGACCTCAGGGTAGAGAAGCGGGAAGACGACCATTTCCTTCAGAGCTGAGATGTGACCTGACAGACCTCCAATACTGCCAAAGCCCACCTGAGGAGGGAGGGAAGGAAGGAAGATGAGGAGAAGGAAAGGACGGAGATGATAGGAAGCAGGAGAGGGAGACAGAAAATAGCAGGATCACATGGAGGAGAAGATGATGAGCAGATTTTTCTGTGCATCACCTTAAGTGTAAAACGTGTGGTCGCAGGAGGCCACATTTAGAGTTTAATCTCACCGACTGGTCGATGGCCATGGGATCGATGTCTGCAAAAAACGCTCCTGCAGCCATCTTCTCTTCCCCTGTTCGCAGGCTGAGTGGGAGACTGCTGAGAGGGAGGGATAAGTCTGAGTAACATTAGGAGTAAAACACAGTAATCTAATCTAATCTAATCTAATCTAATCTAATCTAATCTAATCCATAAAAGTGCTGACAGCAGTCATGGTTCACAGTGATGTATCAGGAAGCTGTTTGATGATGCAATCAGGCTCAGGAAGTGTCTCTGACCTCCCAGGGGCCTTCTCCTCTTCATCATCAGAGTCTTCATCAGACTGTTTGGACCAGGCACTCTTAGTGGGTCTGCAGGAAGAAACAAGCAAAGAGAAGAGGGTGTCCCAGATGATGGGGCGGGGTGTGTGTGTGGGGGGGGGCTAAAGATAGGAAAGGCCTCCAAGTCTCCATAAATTTGCTGGTCGAGCCTTTGAGTGAAAATCTGAGTTTTCCAGCTTCAGGTTAGAGAGAACCTTCACTGGACCATGTTTGTGCTGTTTGTGCCTTCTGGAGCATTTTCAGTGCAATAATACAATAATATGGCTCCTGTGTGCTTCATTGCACTAACAGACCGTCCGAGAACTAAATAGATACAAATTGAGGAAAAATAAAAAATAAATAAATAAAATAAATAAATAAATGTGACCTCATTTTTTTAGGGTTTATTTTCTGCAGCTGATTGTTTCCTACAAAGGTTTCAGGTTATTTAAGGCAGACAGAACAGGTTGTACAGTAGGACGCGTCCGTGCTCTGACCTGAAGGCTCCTCTGCGGTTCATGTTTGGTCCTGAGGCGCTGATCCTGAAGGTTCCTCCCAGGAATTCTAATCAACACCAGAAAAAAGAGAACAAACCCCTGGAGCTGATTTTGATTCCTTGCTGATGTTGAACATTTTCAGGCTTTAATTAACGTGCACAGATGTAGTTCTGCTGTGAGCACGCTGCTGTACTGACCGCTGCGCCGACCTTGGTGCAGCGACGAGGCTCGGCTCAGTTTGGCGTCAACATTCTGCCTGATGCTGTCTTCGTCTGCAGCTCCCTGCCTGCTGTCCTGGTCAGCGATACCAGCTGGAGACACCAGAGTAGACATTTGTTACAGCATCTTCCTCCCTCCTCTCATCACTCCTAAATATCTGCACAAACCTCGGTCGCCCTCGCCGAGCTCTCTCTGCAGTGGGACTGGTGTTTTACTTCTCTGGGCTTTAGAGTAGATCTGCAAATATATATTCAATCGTTAGATGATGAAGTGGGCGCCATCGTGGGCGTGTGACCCTCACAGACCAATCAGTATGCACTAGCAGAGACTGTGTTATGGGCAAAATCAGCTTAGGTCAGGAAAACTAACAGAATTTGAATTCAGACATTAATCAACGCTGAATTAGTTAAAACTAAAATATAACGTGGGCTCGTTCAGCTGTTTAGCTCCATCCTCTCCTATTCAATGTCTCCAGCTGACTGGGGGCTGATTTCTGTACAGTGGGATGAACAGGAACTGGAATGGTTCTCCTGGACTGAGGTCAACCTATTCGGCTCATTTCCAGCTCCATGTTCTCATTCGTGAGGGTCATCGAGACAAGAAGGAACCAAGAGCAGAGCCCAAAGTCAGCGGCACTCAGTGACTTCACGAGATGACGGGCAAAATGACACAAAGTGGGCGGGCCTCGAGTTCAACTATTATCAACTTTTAGGCGAGTGATTAGAGCGCAGGATACCACTGATTAACACACGACGGCGTGGTAAATACATTAGAGGGTTGCCTAGGCAACCAGAGCCCGTCAGCTATAAGCGAGGCTCCGATGAAAAACTGCTTCCTGTGTGAACGCCCACCTGAAAAATACACAGCTCAAAATAATCCTTATTGATCTCACGCTGGGCCTCAGTGCTGCCCTCACTTCATCCTCTGTCAAGGCGTTGTACCTCCACCCCCTTTAAGGTGCACCTCCGGGATTTCTCTGTGACATCACACAGAGCCAGGAGTAGAAAAAAACTGAGCTTAGAGCAGGCTGAAACCTGAGCTTTAGTTCACTGGGATTACCTGAGGCCTGATTACACTGGCCTCATTATCAGAAGGCTGACTGACATGAACATCCACGGCTGGAACAGAAAATTAGGAAAAGCAGGAAACGTCCACAGTGAAGACAAACTGAGTCAGTCCTGCTAACGTCTCAGTCTGCCGGATGTAAATATCCATGCCACAGTCCTTTGATTGTAAACATCATGTGAGGACACACAAACACAAAAATAAGGGCTGGTTCTTGCGGGCTGTCGGCTGCTTTCCAATATGGTGGCAGCTGATAGAGATGTCGCCCCCTCCCCATGAGCCGCGAGCAGAGGGAGGGGGGCAGGGTGCAGCCGGGTGCACCGCCCTCATAAAGACCTGATAAGAGACGACAGGCTCTGAGCTGTGGGTTTACAGCTGACACAGGATGTAAACAGTCTTTATTCTCAGTCGTCTGTGGATTATCAGCATAAAACAGTTTCTGTTCGGTGGCGAGAGCTCCACAAACACAACACAAGCAGCTGCACCGTGAAGGCAGAAAGCACAGACACACACACAGCTTAATATATAAACATCAGCACTTTAAGCCTGATATTAAAACACTGCACTTGCCTTATGTGTTTATACCGCAGTGCAGTCTGGGTAATGAAGGCAAATGGTTATAGTGAGACAATATCTTAAGAAGCCTGAGACTGTCATTGCCAGCAGTGATATTGTTACAGCTGAAACATCTTCAACTTGATCCTTAATGTAACCCAGTGGAAATTACTCAGACTGGATATGATAATGGAGACATCCACAGAACACCGTCCATAATTACTGACTCCAGAACATCTGGGGGCCCCTGCACAGCTGTATCAGCTGGAAACACCGAACAGACTGCTGCACCCGCTGTTCAGGCAGATGTCACCTCCTCTGTGATCGGGGTCGTGACCTTCGATGACCGCTCGCTGCCTGAGGCAGTTTAGAGTCCTTGTGGCAGAAAATTGTTGGCACAGTCCTCACTTATAAAAATCAGCATTTTTGAGCTCTTTTAATCACAATATGTACAGTATTGTGCAAAAGTCTCAACCCTCCCCTCATCTATTTATATTTTTCTTCCAAAGAGCCAAGCGTACACCTTGAGGCTACTGCTTGTTGTGATTTGGCGCTATACAAATAAATAAATTGAACTGAATTAAACTCCAGTTTATCAGAAATAATAACAGGCAGAATTGTGCAGGCAAAGCTGGAGCGAGTACTCAGAGCCTACTCAGGCCGACAGGTTTCAGTCAGGGACTGAAAGCTTAACTCGAAAAAAGTGCTGACTTAAATAAAAGCACTGAGGCTCCTGACATCATACAAGAGACTGAAAACTAAACAGAAAAAGGAAGCATATCGAACTGACTCAGAATCGATGGATAAGGGTGAACGAGCACGATACATACTGACAAACACAGAGCCACTAACTGCCACACTCACTGCTTCCTTGTTGTTACTGAGCCGCCTCCTCTTCATGCTGTCCGTCCTCTTCAGGACCGACCCGGCAGTGCTGCAGAGACAACAGCGTGGACACCTGGATTGAATCTACCGTATTATAACAGTCATTGTTCATGATGTATATTTGTGAGATAAAAATCAGTGCAAACACAGTGACAGCCACACGTGACTTCATTCAGCACGTCACACTGAGATCAAAAGGTTCCACTTCAGACTTTTATATATCAAAGACTAGTGAAACCAGCAGAGAGGATGAAACCCAGTTATTATTATTACTGCAGTCCACCTGTTTCTTCAGTCAGTGACCAAAAATTAAAACTATTCAGCGTACCATCATAACTGTAATGAGTTACATTAAACCCAGCTTTTTCAGTGATGGTGAGCTCTGTGTAAGATTTATATAAACAGGGACATTTTAAATTTGCATTCTTGTCACCGTGAGCTCCACACACTGCACCTCCTTCACCTCAGATGTTTGGAGGTGGAGGCAGAAACGTCTCAACATAAAAAGCTGCCTTTGAACAGCGGATAAAAACTGTCAGATATACCTGGAAGAATCAAACACGATGCTTTTTGTAACGTTTGCAGATTGACTCTGAAACACACCACAGAATTCAAACTGTCTCTGCACGCATAAATTAACTGATCGTTAAGTTTAATTGACTTTTTCTTACTTGGTGATGATGCCGTCAATCATGCTGGAGGCCTCGTACCTGCTCGTCACTTTGCTCGGCCTCGTGCTTCTCCTCAGCCTGCCGCCTGACACACACACACACACACACACACACACACACACACACACACACACACACACACACACACACACACACACAC
>JAVDPK010000961.1:10419-21387 GCA_034780415.1 Cichlasoma orientale | reverse complement strand
AACAATATTATCGTTAATCGCAATAATTTCTGAGACAATTAATCGATTAGCAAAATTTGTTATCGTAACAGGCCTAGCACCATCCAACTCATGTACTGGAGAAGCCGTTTTCCTGGCAATTAAAACGTTAAAGAAAGTAAACCTGTTTACTGATGATCAGGACTTACATTACTAACATTAACTTTGAGCAAAAGCTGAAGCTGTTTTTAAAGAAAATAAAGAAAACTCTGCCAACAACTCTTACTCCACTCTAACCACCACCACTAAAAAACTAAACTTGTCTAATCCAGATGGTACATTCTTCTAGCATTTGTTCATAGTACATTATGTATAGAGGTAAGATGCAAGGTTATTGTAATTAACAAAAGTAAACCAAGAAAATTTCTTTAATTCTTACAAAACTATCTAAAATATAAAAACTGTAAAAGGACTTGACGTTATTTATTTATTTTTTTGTGTTTTTCAGTTTGGTTATCAAGCCAACCAGCCCGAGGCAGCCTTCTCACATCTGCCCTTCACAGCTACCACTTCATTTTAATCATAAAGAAAACCCACAATAATACTGAAACAAATACTCAGCAGACGGTGAAGTGGAGACTGTTGCTCGTCGCTGTGCTAGCATACCTGCTTCAACATCTGTTCCAAATGACTTTTCTCCCAGGTCGATCGCGCCCCACCTGTCATGACCCTGCACCCTACCAGTGGGGCCTGCCCCACAGTTTGAGAACCACTGAGTTAGCATTACACTGATTTAAATACATTTACTCAGCATTTAGCAGCTCTCTTGTAACAGGTAAAGATATCTTTTTTACATTTCTGACTGTGTGCAGAGACATGCTTTACACACATCTGTCAGGTAACAAAAATGTGTAACTTTTTAAAAGCTGTTCTGATGCATCAGATATGAGAAAATGTCCATTAAAACTTCAGCTCACATCCTCAGAGACTGAGAATATATTCAGACTAATATCACATAATACAGAAAAATGTCGATAACCAAGAAGCTGGAACCCAAAATAATATCAACTTCCCCAATAACGTGTTTTAAAGTATTCTTTCAGTTTTAATCAGCAGCTCTAACCACAGGAGTTTCGAGTGACACAAAAACCAGAGCGAGTCTTCCTGTCAGAGAAAAAAAAACTGTTGCAAACAAAACAAAAGCTTCAGCTTTTCTCACGAATGCACCTGCAGAACAGAAATACCTCAGGTATGTTTACTGTGCACCTGTCTCAGGTGAGGAGGTTGTTTACAGCTGTTTATAGTAAATCATGAACTACTTCTGACTGTTCGTCATGTCACAGGTATGATAATAATGTGCTCTGTCCAGCTCTGCGACATCGGCTCATACGTCACAGCGGCACACCTGTCCCTGCCTGTTTACTGTGAAGTAACAAGTTTCATGACTACTGCTAACATGAACAAACCTGCCATAAACTCAGATAACTACTATTATATTTTATTGTATACAGTTAATCTACACACACACACACACACACACACACACACACACACACACACACACACACACACACACACAGCTGTGAGTTTTAATCAGCTTTAAAACAGTTTTGGGGTTTTGAACTGCTATAAAACTCTCTGCGCTTCACAAACACCGCCGACACCGTGATATACAAAAAGAAAATAATACCGTGTTGAATAAAAGCCTTTTGTGACGGTCTCTGCTTTGACATTCACACGGTACCTGAAAACACACCTGGGAGGATTACACTGGTTTCCTCAGGTGTTCTTTCACACACAGCCCTGCAGAGTCACGTTACAGCACTGACCCGACCTAATTCACCGGTTTATATCAATAAATTAAACTAAAATCGTCGTCTGAACGCTAATTTGTAGCGACGTCACAGCCGCGTTTTACTTTCGATTTCACCAGCGGGCCATGAACGTGTAAAAAACGGAAACTCACCGCTGTTCACCGTCAGCCCCGTCCCCAAAAGGACAAAAACTGCGATGAGGATCATTCTGAGTCCGAACCAGAGCCTTCTTTCGGTAATAAACTCGGATTTATCGCCCGTTGGTCGGAGTTTCCTCCCCGCGTCCTTCTCTCGCTCCTCTCCTTCTTCCTCAGTCTGAGAACTGCTGCATTCAGGAGCCGCTAGTAAACTACAGACGCGCTCAGGACACGCCCACCCGCCGCCCTTTTTGGTGTTTACGCAACACAAAGGTAACAGAGCCAGGTAGAACCAGCAGAACCACAATTAATGATGGTAGAAGCACTACCTACGCTTACTTTGGAAGGAATTAAACTAACAGATAGAAAGTGCAACAACAAATATATACGCCGGTGCTTTCAAATAAAGATCAGTGTTGTTCTTAGGGGTAAGTTCTATTGGAGAGCTCAAATTGAGGAAATAAACTGGAGAAAGGCCTGGCTCTTACCTTATAAATATTATATTCCCAACAAAGCCAAAGAAGTACACTATAAAATATTGCATAACATATATCCTGTGAACTGTGTTATTGCTAAGTTTACTGATGTTAATGACTCTTGTACTTTTTGTAAAAAACGTCACATTTATTTTTTAGCTGTGACATATCCAAGAAATTTTGGTGTGACCTCGAATCTCACCTTTTTTGCTTGACAAAAGTTCTGTGTACACTCAGTCTCAGGGATATTATCTGCTATTACACCAACTCTGAAAATTGTAATTTCGAACATATGCTTAATTTCATTATTATATATGCAAAATTTTTTATTCACAAGCAAAAGTTTGCAAATTCAACAACCAACATCACTCAGTTTCTCTCAGAACTTAAGTATATGATTGAATCCCTTAAACTGATTAATAATTTTAAAAAACAATATATTTCTTTCTAATTACCTGGGATATTTTCCCGATTCCTCTGACTGAATAAGGATTTGTGTTTTTGTATTGCCTCTCCTTAAATAGGTATATCTTCATGCTTCAGCTTACTCTGCCATACTCATATTGGACTCATTAGAGATTACATTGTTCTTGTTCTTGATGTGCTGCTCTTAATGCACAACGGGCTTGTTTTGTAAATTCTGTCCTACAAACTGCATTTATTCCTTTATCACAGAAACTGCTCGCTGCAGTCCTCAGTGCTTGAAAATAAGTAAACTGGACTTGACTGGAATTATATCACAAAACAAAACTAATCCAGTTAGTTTTTTCAGCAGTGACTGAAGACCTGAGAACTCACAGACATGTCATATAAATATATTAAAGTATTTTAACTAAATTAAAATGAGCCTCTTGTTAGACTTCATGCTGTGAGGATGAAAGACTTTGACTGCCTCTGCCTGATGAAGTGTGTTCACGTTTAATCTCTTAGATCATGTCACAGAGCTTCCTGGTTCCTGCTCTGTTGTGCTTCCTGGTTGCAGCAACACAGCTCAGCTTGCGTCAGCTAATTCCTCTTTTTCAGACCTTACTACAAAAACGTTTCATCTGGGCACATTAATTGTGTGACAGGATCCAAAGGAACTCACAGAGAGTTAATATCGACTTATTCAATTGTAGGAAATGTTGGATTTGCACAGAAACACATTCATGAAACAAAATGGATGCGTTAATGTTTTTTAATATGCAGTTACCTCGTAGCTATAAAAAATTTATGATCTATTATAATGCAATAATTACATAATTCTGAAATACATGGTGTATTTTTCTGTGTTGTATGAAGGCACTAAAACACCAACATGTTCCCTAAATGATAAACAAACTGCTGTGTCCATCCATGTACCCGGATTAAAGGTCAAACTGATAACTGAAGTCTAAATTATGAGATAAATAGAAAATAATCAGATAAGCTCAAAATGTGGACTCCAGGTTGGATTTTATGTTTTCAGATGTCCAAATAATCGATCAACTGGAGGAAGCAGAATCAGACAGTGAAGTATCAAGTGTGAGGCCGTGTTTACAGCGTCTGAGCCGTCACTGAGGAAGTCTTATTTATGAGGCGGCTGTGACACCAAAGGGCACCTCTGCAGTTAATGAACTCTACAACCCGTTTCAATAAGTCCAACTTTATTTAAGGCTGATCTTTGAGGAAACACGAGTAATCGATTAAGTTAAAAATAAATAAAATAATTCAAATTAACTTTTAAACGGTCTTTTTTAAGCTCTGACTCTGAGGCCCGAAACAGGCCTAGGAAGTATGAGAGTGAGATTAAAATGTATGCAGAGCATCTGTTTTATAAAATATACATAACACATGTCTGAATGATCGGAATTAAGCAGCTATAGTTGTAAAAACGAGCCGCCAGCGTCTTTTAACAGCCAAAGCACGTAAACAGGAAACAGGAAACTAGCAGCAAGTTTTAGCTTTCATTTGATGACTCACCGCCCCCAGCCGGGTCCACGGTCACCCACAGGAGCGGCAGGAACAAAAATATCCACATCTTTGGAAAACTCGTGATTTCGATCAGAAAAAATCTGTTCAGAAACACAGAAATCTGCTCCGGACCGAACTTCCGTCTGTCTGCCGACCAGCTTCTTATTATTGTTATTACCGCTGCTGCGTTCAGGGGGCGCCACAGCGCCTCAGCTGCCTGCCTGCGTTTCTCTACTGCGCCTGTCGCACCAACAGCAGCCAATCAGATAATTAGTCTGCGGTTGCTAGGTAGATTACATGAGAGAGGTTTCCATCCTGACAGGCCGCTGAAGCTGAAGACGCAGGAAGCGCGCTGTGAGCAGCCAGAGATGCGCACACTGAAAAGACACACAGGCTTTGGTGCTACAAACACTGTTCAGTCACAAAACTGAAACTTCAGAGCCTCTCTTTAGTTTGGTGCTGCTGCAGACGGTAAACCTGGAGCCACAGCTCTGTTTTAGACCTTCTGCAGATTATTCCAGGAATACCTCACTGGGACATGTTATACTTTTAATCCAGCTGTCACTCTTGTCATCCTTCTGCACCCCTTCTGTTAGCCAACTGTTGCATGCCATGTTGCTTTATTTGCCACTGGGTAAATACACCTCCATAAAGGAAACACCTGTAGCTCCTCCAGGAGGGTGAGCAGATCCCCAAAAAAAACCTGGGATAACAGGAACAATCATTAGCATCAGCCGTGTGAGGGACAGATATACTATTATTTATTTTTGCTTACATATTTTTTCCTAAATGTAAGATAACCTTTTTTTTTATGGTTTTCAGGAGCTGGGCTCCCTGCTGATCTTCTCTCTTTGAGACACTCAACTCTGAGATTCCCATGTAGATAATTGTAAATGAGAGCCAATCCAAATGAATATTGTCTCAGTATGTGGGAGAGCAGAATGAGGGATAAAAATGCTGTGCAGTCCTACATAAAAACCACACGTGTCAGCCTGTTCTCCACCATCCTCCCCTTTCTTCTCGATTCAAAATCATTTATTCAAAGAGAGGAAAACTACAACAAAGTAAGAATCAAACAGGTAAACTGCATAATAGAAAATAGAAGATCTAAACGCTGGACCACAGACCCAGGATCATGACATGTCTGAGTCTCTCTGAGTCAGGCAGCTTTAAAGAGAGAATATCCAGGAAGTCCAGCCAGAGTCACAGTTTTAGTCACACACGTGATAAGTGTGAAATTTCCTGTTATTTGGATTTTAGTAGGAGATAAAGTGACAAACTAACAGAATTCAAACAGACCAGAAGTTCAGTTCTATGAATTTAACAACAGACTCATTAATAAACCAAAGCAAGGACAACCTGCAGTTTGACTTTATTAGAACAATTAATTTTATTAGAGTAATTAAGCACTTCAAGTTTTTGTATGGATGGTTTCCAATCTTACAGTACAGCACAGAGCACAGAGGGACAATATATGTCATCAATATATGTAATCAATATATGTGATCAATATATGTAATCAATATATGTAATCAATATATGTCATCAATATATGTAATCAATATATGTCATCAATATATGTAATCAATATATGATGCAGAATGAACAGTATAAACTGTAAGCTGAGTGTGAGGCTCCTGCAGGACATTTTGTTGGATTATTCAAACATTTTAATCTCATATTTCACATCCCTCTGTCATCAGTCAGAGCACGGCATTTCTTTCTCACAGATCCAGAGTCTGTAAACATAACTATATTCAGGTAACTGTGTCCATTTCCCATAATAATCACAACATACTCCACGGTAACCTGAACTGGGATTCCCATATCCTGCTGCCCAGAACCTGTCAGACAGATACAATATGATATTATTATTAATATTATTATTAATATGATATTAAACTGGACTAAACTCATAACTGTTGTCACATTTGTATACATATGACTGTCTTTCTGAATATTTCAAATATTTCCTTTGTTTCTATTTCAGGTTTTACTCCACGTTCCCTCCTTTAAACTTTTCTCTGAGAATCAAAACTAATGTCTTACTTTTCTTTGAGTGCTGATCCGTCCACCCATTCCCATTCCCATGCCTGTGCCCATGCATATCCTCCTGATGTCTGTTTATATTTGGCCTCTAGACCAATCCAGGACTCTTCTCTCGGGTTCAGTTCACTGACAAATTCCTAGTTGAGAAGAGACAAAATTATTTCCTCCAGTCATAATTCAGTATTTCTGCTGTAATAACATCATCTTGTGAATCTGTCTGAAGGAAGAACTAAATGTGATGAAACTTTTCAGTTCTTTCATTGTGCAGAAATCAGAAATCAGTGAATATCAGCTCCTCCTGCAGCTCAGCTAGAAAAACTCATTCATTTTATTATTTACAACACAAAAGTAATCTTGCTTTTAGTTATAATTTTTAGGACATTGATCATGTTTCACTTTTTGGGGATTCTGAATCCTGTTCACACGCATTAATCAAAAGTTCATAAAAACATTTTCCTGTGGAGACAGGAAGCAGGTCACAGCCTGGCAGCAGGTCACAAACACAGTAACAGATCAACGGCAGTTCCATCAAAGATCACACAGACACACACAGACACACACACCTGCTCCTCTTTGCTGTTTATGATCACCAGATCAGCTCTTTTATTCCAACAGTCTCTCCGGCTCTCAGACCAAGTTTTCCATTCAGTGGATTTAAAGTAGCAGCTGCATCCAAATCTGCTCCATCCTTCAGGACACTTCTCTTAATGTCAGACACGTTTAAATAGATTTTCCTCAGAGCTCATCGTTACGACCTTTACTGTGTGATACATATGTTTTCTAACAGTTTTTAATAGTTTCTCACCTTCCATCATATCCTTCAGCCGCCTCACTTCTCTCTGGAGCTGACTTTTGTCTGCTGCGATGGCTTTACAGAAATAAATGAATTTAAAAAACATCAGAACAACGGAAACTGGATTCTAAATATTGTTGTATTTACTTTTCTTTCAAAACTGCTTTACCTGACAGCCTGGCCTGTAGCTGGCTGTAGATTTTACTTAAGATATCATACCTGCTCTGTAGCTGACTCAAGTTCAGTGCGTGTGGAGAACAGAAATCATAAAACTAAAAGTAACTGTGAAAAAACAGATTCTGAGCATTTAATACATTTGCATTTGATTTAAAATCTTTCTTACCTGAACGATCAGCCTGCAGCTGACTGTAACTGATGCTCAGCCGCTCTTTTTCCAAACTGGCTAAAATATCTGGATAGAAATGGAACAAAACAGGAAACTGATTTAAAGCTTTAAATCGTTCCCTGATGGAGTGATATTGCTGCCTGCCTGCTTTGTTGAGAGAATCACAGAATCGCCGTGTTGAGTGAAGCGTTTGATGCGCAGGTGCACACACCTGCTGATCAGTGCTGAGTGGCAGACTCATGAAAGAAGGTCAGTCACCAGCACAAACTGTACCACACAGCGGCTCATGTTATTTATCAGAGAACTGCGTTTAAAATGTCAGCGAAGAGTTTGTATGAAGATAGAAATGATCGTTAGAGACCCAAACTAACTTTGTACTGAATGTGAACATGCTGCTCATTTGAACATGGGAGTCTGTGGGGACTGACTCGCTTTGGGAATCAGTCTCCTGTGGCAGGAGGACACGTTCTGGTTCTGAAGCTGCGTGTTTGTTGGCTGCTGGGATTCAGTATCAGTGACACATTCATTTGCAGGAGAAGTTCAGAGGTTGTATCTTATCTTACAGCATATGGACAGGATGATGATCCCAGCTAACATCAGGAGGCACAGCACTGCTAGACCCAGTGTAGCACATGTGAAAGACCGCTTCTGGACTGAAGGCGGGTTCTGAGGCTGCGGTCCTGTCAGAAAGAAATGTGGATGTTGGTTTGTGCTCATTTCCTGTCACTGTGCTTTTAATAGACCTGCGGCTGCATTAGCTCAGCTTCTTAAAAGGGTTGATGCTAAAAACAAGGAAATATTCCATCTGCACTTTGACTAAAATGAACAAACTGAGTTTTCTGTGCAGAGAGCTCTGTATTCAAAAGTCAATAAAACAACACAATCCCACCAACTACAGGAGAAAAAAAATATCTAAGTGTCAAAGGTTCATCCAGCAGATGGAGAATCAGATGGTTGATGGTTGCAGTTATTTGGCATTAAAAGCTGACTAAAAAAAACTGGAAGTAAATTTTAGTATTTTATAATTTATTTACCTCCTCCCTGTGACTGAAAATGAGCATAACTCTCTGTGATGTCATCTGCAGTCTCATAGATGTCCACCTCCCTCTGCTCCCACTCTGCTCGGTCGTCCCGCTCCGTCCTGCTGTATCTCACCTTCTTTGATAGATCTGGTTTGGCATAAACATCTGAGGACATCCTGAGAGGACTGAGACAGCGGAGCAGCAGCTGTACTCTCACGGTTCTGCAGCACTGACCCTGGTAGATAGAGAGCTGCTCTGCACTGATGCTGCTCTCAGAACTCCTGCCTGCTCTCACACAGGAAGAAGCTTTGAGGACGTCACAAAGAAACACAGACCCTTCGATTAATTTGCATAAAAAAACCTTTCACTGTATTTTGTGTTTTTCTTAACCACAGATAGAACTGTTTGTTGTACAATGTGTGCACTTTGTTCCACTTTTGAGGAAAATAATCTAAATGTGTGTGCATGAAGCAGACAATATATAAACTCTTCTGCTTCTACAGACGTTGAATTCTCGTGAATAGAAGCGCAAAGCGATTCGCACCTCAGTGTCACGATTGGAACAGCCCAGGAAATGTCACTTTGTCAGTTCCAGTTATTTCTGTTGCCTTACAGAGAAACGGCTGGTAAACAGTTTAAGATCTGACAGCTGTGGAAAGTGTTCAACCATCTCTCAGCCAGTCCTCCAATTTACAACAATACATTTTCACTTCAGGGACTGATGACCAAGAAATTAACGAAGCACAAGTTGTTTGTGTTTCTTTGTTTGTTTCGTTTTTTTCTTTCCTCTTTTGGCTTCATTCAGCGACGCCTTCCAGCTCGCAGTGGGTCGGTTGCAGTGTGACAACAGTTGGGATGAGAATTAGCGCCTCCAAGTGTGAGGCCATGATTCTCACCTGGAAATGGATGTCGCGCCCACTCCAGGTTGGGAATGATTATCTGCCCCAACTGAAGGAGTTAAAGTATCTCAGGATCTTGTTCATGAGGGAGGGGAGAAAGGATACTGACAGCCAGACTGGTGCAGTGATCCGGTCTGTTGTGGTAAGGCGAGAGCTGAGAATCAAAGTGAAACCACTGATTTACCGGTTGAGCAACATTTCTACCGTCACTGATGTAATAGTAAATGGACCGGTTCTTAGGTAGTGCTGTTCTACTCTGCCTGAGCACTCAAAGCACTGCAGCATGTCTCATTCACACACATTTATACAAGTACTTTCTACACCTAAGTGCTTTCTATCTAACTTTTGCACACATTCACACTCCAGTGAGCAACTTGGGGTTCACTATCTTGCCCAAGGATACTTTGGCACACAGACTGGAGCAGCCAGGATTAAACCACCAACCTTCCAATTGGTAGATGACCTGCTCTGCCTCCTGAGCCACAGCCACCATAATGGCCACAAGCTGCAGTGACTGAAGGAATGAGATACAAGTAGCTTAAATTAGAGTGTCTGCACTCATCCTCAGAAAGAGAGTCATTTGAAAGGGGCTCAGAGTAGAGCTGCTGCTCCTCCACATCAAAAGGGTATCTGAATAGGATGCCTCCTGTGTGCTACCATACTTTTGAGTGAATTAACCAGAACATGAAGTGTATGTAGCACAAATGGTTTAACATCAGTTTTTAACAGCAGATCAGCACGTATACGGGAAACACTGCAGGGTGAGAACGGGAACTAAGCAACAGCAGGTCTACAACATCAAAGAAAAGCTTCAGTGGAAACATTTTTATTGATCAAAGACAAAACTGACAAAATGAAATGTCTTGGCACGTTTATCTGTGGAGTATACACGTGGATAAACATCATTTTTAAATTAAGCGATGCTTCACTGCCGGGTGGAAAGTATGAACTGGACTTTAAAAGAAGCTCAAGTCACACACAACACACTGGAAGAAGTGTTGTGAAGTACTGCTCACATTAGACTGTCAGTGTGGCTGATCCAACACCAGAAACCACAGGTTCAACCACCTTAAAGACAAAATCAACAAAACAAAGTTCCTATATTAAAAACATCAACTGTTAAAAAATTAAGATAAGATAAGATACGATAAGATAAGATAAGATAAGATAAGATAAGATAAGATAAGATCACCCCTGGTCTACCCAGTCCAATTTAGTGTTGAGGTGAACACCCAGGCCCACTTGATGACCGAGCCCTGGATGTTCACTGGTGTGTGAGGGGAAGGTTTCCTTTGGAAATCAATTACAAGCTCTCTGGTATTGCTGGTGTTCAGGATCAGGTGGTTCTGTCTGCAAAGTCAGAGATCATCCTCCCGTACTCCTGCTCGTTCTCCTCCGACACACAGCCAACGACGGCAGTGTCATCAGAGAATTTCTGCAGATCACAGAGGGCGGAGGTATAGCTGAAATCTGAGGTGTAGAGGGTGAAAAGGAACAGTGACAGCATCATTCCTTGGGGGGGGGGGGGGGGGCAGGCGGCCG
>JAVDPK010000960.1:125712-146097 GCA_034780415.1 Cichlasoma orientale | reverse complement strand
TACCATATATAGTAGTGCCCACCAATCACCCTGTGATGCAGAATACTCAATACACAATTCATATTTTGCTCCTACACTCTCCTCTCCATGAACTTGATAATAATTTATGCCAACTATGTGGCTGAATGAATGAACATCTTGAAAAATCCTTTATATACATCATATTAAACTGGACATATTTTCATTCACTGCCTGTGCACACACATTTGACAAACAGGGGGCAGATCTTTCAGTCCAATATCATTAAATGAACTGTGTCATGTAAAAATAAATATTTTGAAATGGGTGAGAAGGAAGTGTTAGAGAGAAAGGTTTGCATCCTTCTAATCAAAGCTCACTGCAGTCCTTTTCTGCTCTGAGCTCTCTCTCAACCAGCAGGTGACAAATATTACACTAGCATGCAGCTTTTTCCGTACATGTGCTGCCATTTTTGAATGAAGACACGAGGGAAGCTTGGCAAAGCTCGCAGTGCTATGTCTGTTCTACCTAAATGTGTGTAGTTAAATACTAAACAATTCAAATTTCAAATGAAATTGTCACTTACATGAAACAAGGTAAACTCCGTGTCAATAAATTAAAGCCAACATACAAGTTCTATCATTTAAAATAATTTTAGAGCCAAAAGGACCAACTATTAAAATGACTCACTATACTTGGGTTTTTGATCAACAGCATCAACAAATTCCATCATCAGCAAAGAGTTTTACCTTTTATATAATTTTTTAAAATATTATAAAAGGTAAAACTCTTTGCACAATATCCATCCATCCATTTTCTTCCATTTATCCGGGACCGGGTCTCAGGGGCAGAAGCCTAAGGAGACTTAGCACAATAAATAAGGAAATTTGTGTTTGGTCGATTATTTCTTTGTTGTAACAATGCCTCTTGGCAATAAATCTTATATCATTGGAATAATTTTTTTCCCACTGAAATGGAGCCACATTTGTAAGGAAAATGTATTTGTGGGTTGAGCAGCAGAGTTGAGCATGTGGGTTGTGCCCATCAAAAACTTGCCAAATCTTCTCTGCCAATGCCAAACTGCTCATTCTGTTGACTCTTGTTTGGTGGCGTTTCTTGGATTGGATCATTGAAGTGTGAAGAAACAAGACATTTGATCATTTAACAATTTATTAATTTAACAAACAGGGGGCTCAGTAGCATGTGGAAGAACCATACACAGCCACAACAGCCTGGCACCACCTCCATGCTGTTCACCAGCTTGGTCACACACCGCTGTGGGGTGGCATTCCATTCTTCAACCAGCATTTGTCACAAGTTAACCAGTGTGGCTGTGTTGGTCACTCTGGCACGAACAACATGCCAAAGCTGATTCCACAAGTGCTCAGTGGGGTTGAGGTCAGGACTGCTCTGTGGGGGTGAGAACTGTCATCTTGCAAGTTGAATAAGAAAAATCTTAAGTTGCCCAAACCTGATTACTTAGTTGATTGCAGGAAAAAAAAATTAAAACATCCAAGTAGCCTAACGTTAGCCATGTAGCACAGCTACTCACCCTCACATTAGAAAGTGTCTTTGGTGGTTTGTTGCTGCTTTTGCCAGTGTATTTAAGAGCTGGCTGTTTTTGTGTGTGTGCGTTTAAAGTTTATATTTCAGAGACTCATTAGTGCAGTTTTGTATTTCTCTTTATTTTTTCCTCAGTCCTGTAAGTATGTTATATTGCCACCTCCAACTTATAATTTAATTAATGAATTAAGATAGTAAACTGTACAAAATAACAACTACTTGTTTGCAAGAGAAACCTCTGGTCTGGGGAAGCCCCATAAAATTCTAATGATAATTTTAAAAAAGATTAGAATTATCACTTTTCACTCCGACTGTGTACACAGGATGATATATTAAGAGGATGTGGCAATAGGCCTGACTCTGCCGTTTGTCAAAGTGGGCCGAGGCAGCACAAATGAAAAAGTACAAAGTCAGAGCTCTTTTGCGAAGGATCAGCACGGAGCAGTAACAGAATCAGCAGCGATTTCTTTCTTGCTGCAAGGTTGGCAGCTGCTTTCATCTAAATGAGAGTAAGAAGCACTAGCTTAGTGGTAAAAACATTTAAATTACCTGGAGTCTATGACTGCAGAGCCCCTACTACATGTACCCATAGTAGTATATTAGTATACAAGAAAACCAGTGACTTAAAAGACGTGTATATTCAGTCTGCAAGAGCTGCTCGGTTAGGTCAGTAAGGCACCGCTGCATCTCTTCCTCTGGTGTGTAGCTGTTATTACAGAGTCAAATGCTGGGTGTTGGCTCTATTTGCACTGCTGCCAAATGATGAATGCATTCGTTTAAACCTATTTCTGATAGAACACTAAAGATACAGCCAACAAACCAAAACTCCAGAGGTGTCCTGGCGCTACAGCCTCACAAAACTGTCACCACGAAATATGTTCAAATAAAAATGTTGCTCATTATCCTGTAAAAGTTGACTAGCCTAACTTCAAACGAGACTAACAGGCGAGAGGGAAAAGCCATCCAACACACAGTTTTATAGTCAACAATTAGGTCTAGACATCAACTTGAAGTATGTCAGCATATCGCAACAAGGGGGTGAACCTTATCTATGTGGTTTTTGGTGACCCGTGTACTAGCTTCTTTAGTACAGCACACATTATAATAGGAATGTTGATCCCATTGGCCATCCCCTCCCCCACTGACAGTGTTGTATAAAGCTGCTGGATAACCTGCTGTGAAACTTGGATCTGTATTAGCTGGTCCAAGAGATTTCACCTCTTATGTAATCCCGTGTTTGCAGTCTGAGGATGAGTCTGCATGCCTGTGACAGTGAGCTGGTGTCTAACTGTGTGCGCTATGTCACAAAGACAACATGCAACTACATACGCAGCAAAAGTGTGTATGCGTGCACACACTTACAGTCTTTCAGTTCAGTTTGGGAAAGTTAACTCTACTCCTTGGCAGCACTTTCTGTATCTTATAGGAAAAGCAATACGAGTAACTGTGCCAAAGAGCAGATGAGCAGAAAAAGAAAACAAGACCATGAGGTGCTGTAAATACAACCTAGCTATTACATAATAACCTGTCATCATCCAGAAATCACCCACATGCATGTACAGTTCAGCTAGCAGCATGCCCAACAGTCATAGTTACTTCATGGGGTTTCTGGTGGAACTTTAAAATGATCATTTTTGTAAAACTGCTATTCTGGATCTCCAGAAAATGTAACAGTTTAAGGTCAGTCTGTGGAAATTATTCTGGGATGTTAACTGCTGAAGAACATAATCAGTCATGCCCAATCTAAGAGGCAAAACAAATTGTTTCTAGGAAGTTTTGCATAGTACTGCACTGCACTAACTGGCATATCAATGTGTATGATTATGTCCGTATACTGGAGACCCACTGCTCCTAACCTGGGAACAAGATGCAGGACGAAGTGTTGTTAAAAAAAAATCAATAAAAAAAAAAATCAATATGAAGTTGACTCTCATGCTGCATTCTGAGGACTAATAACCTCACTTGACCTCACCTGGTCCTGAGGGCTGATTTTTAGTCCTCTCTCCTCTCTAACTAGCAACATATTTTTATCCTCAAATGGGTGTGCCAGTCATAAAATGGGTTTTAAGAATTACTGTTTGTAAAGCATTTTCTGAGGTCAGGTGCAGCATCTTTGTTATGAAAGCTGTGACTTTAATTTTGAATGGCGATGCAACAACTGTGACATTTTGGGCTGATATGACAGCAATGTTTAAAATTTGGCCAAAAGTTGATGAAGATATTTTACTCTGTCTTTTGTCTGTATCCATCCATCCAATTTCTATATCCTTCGATCGCAGGAGGGCTGGAGCCCATCCCAGCTGCCACAGAGCGAGAGGCAGGGTACACCCTGGACAAGTTCCCAGCCTGTCTCAGGGCTAACAGAGAGAGACACGCAACCATTCACACTCACATTCACAAATATGGGCAATTTAGAATCGCTAATTAACCTAACCTAACCTAACCTCACTAACTTTTATGTCTTTGGCCTGCGGGAAGCCAGAGTACCTGAAGAGAACCCACACAGACACGGGAAGAACACAGAAACTCCACACAGAAAGGCCCTGCCCAGATGATGGACTCGAACCCAGGACCTTCTTGCCATGAGGCAACAGTACTAACTGTAATTGTCTTTCAGCTCTCCGCTATCATTGAGGAGTGGCCAGAACTAACTATTATAAGAACTAACAGTCATATTATCACACAACAATCATGATGAAGCTATGACGCTCATTACATAACGGACAAAAATGGTTGTACTGTAGGAGGTTTTGTTTTTTTTTTGTTTTTTGAAGGACAAGATGGTATCCAAACGTTAGTCTGAGGACTGCATCACCAGCACGGCCGTGTTCCCTAGATGTCCTAAATCTGTTTCCATTGGAACACATACACGCCATAAAGTACAAGGTAACAAGACACAAATTCCTGTAACTGCAGAGAGAAGAAATGCAGTCCAATCAGCCTATATTCACATTTGAGGTAACCACTCAAGAAAAGCTGCAATTTATATTATTAAACCAAAACCCTGACTAATAAAAAAAAATAAATTTGTAATTTTTTTTCACTGGCTTGCAAAGTGTATATAAAACGGCTGTAAAATGAATTGCTCTTTTTGCTTGCATTTAAGCTTTTCATTGTCAGCCTAATGAAAACTGAAAGTGAAACAAGAGCGCAGCAACACCCCAGGCAGACATCAGTTTCTGAGGAGTCAGCCCATATCTCCACCTCGCCTCACCAGTGGTGAGAAGAAAATAGGCCTAGCAAACATCGAGCCTGCGGCAGATTCTGGGTTAACATGGTCAGGAATGATCAGCATCACCATGTGCTGCTCTTGGAATAAAGGCGTCAGCATGCATTTACTTATAGCAGGAAATAATCTAAAATAAAAATAAGATACTCTGCCATAACCATATTCACATCTTCTGCACCCTTGAATAATCAATCTTCTTAAAGTTATCTAACTGAATATACACAGATGCATATATTATTTCAAGAGAAAAATGGAAACAAGCACAGATTTTACTTAGGCTAGAGACTTCAGTAATTTCCCATTTACAACACAAAATCATGAGGGGTGGCTTGAGACTTTTGCACAGTACTGCAAGCACAATATCATATCATTTTTAAGACAACTAGTCTCATCCATACCATAACAGGGCTTGAGAACTCTGAAACAATGGGCAGGGCTGCACTTGGACTGAATAAGTAATATGAAACTGAAGAGGGAAGACAGTTATCTCCCCAACTTATCAAGTTCCAGAAACGTGATATTCAAGATTAGTCAGTGAGCTAGGATAGCTCACTGACCAAATGATTTGCTAAGAAGAAAAGACAATGCTACTGTTAGAACAAAAGAAAATTCATGAATGCTTCATAAAGGCAAAGGGCAAAAATTATTATTTTACCGTAGAAATATATTTACAATGCAACAGCAAATTAATCACAGAAATACTGGGAAGAAACATTAACAGTCAGACCACAAACAAAGCTCTCATTATTCATTCTCCCTGCAGTTTTCTAGGACCGTGCAATCCATGTTATCAGTCCAGAGCAAAACCAGCAGAGATCCATCAAAAGTGCAGAGACCCATGGGATTGCTATCTGCACAAGAGGCTTTTCAAAAAACAGAACATAAGGTTCCAAGCAACCTGCATGGTAATGAAGAATGATGACGTTTGTGGGAGTGCAGAGTGAGTCAGCAGGTCGAAGGTGCGTGTATAACACTGACTAATAATAACAACATGCCGTTTTTGGATAGTAAGCAATCTTAGCATATAATCAGGCAATTTTGAGATGCGGCAGATTTTATCCGTCACACTGGATCACAACTGAGTTTTTAATATACGCTGGAAGAGCGTGTTTTCATTTGAAGTGATAGCCTACCAGTTCTGTCCAGCAACACACCAGGTACAATAAGCCAAGACTGCAGTCCAAATATTACCACATTATTAGACTGGATGCATCTATCAAAACTAGAGCACTAGCTGAAACAACAAATACAGAAAAACATGCATGTGTTTTTAAACAGACTTTATTAAAAACAATGTGATGGTGAACATGCCATGTTAAACAATTGTATGCCAAAGAAAAAGCAGTTTGCAAAGTCATGTTAATAAAATCACCGCATGTAAAGTCAGGCACTGCGTGAGGCTCTCTCTATGTTAAGTGAGGTGTGTTAGGGGTCAAGGAACTGAGAGGAAGAAAAGATTTGCTTATATTAATATGATTAAGCTGTATCTGACGCTGACACTCCTGAAATAAGTGGGAGTCAATATCTAAAGTAAAGAAAGGGGTTTATTTCCTAGTCTTCCTATTTTGTAGAGAGCCTAGTGTTACTTGATCACTGATACATTTGGGTTGTGCACCATAATTTCATCAACACAGTCAAATCAGACAGACGTTGGCATCTGTAAAGAGATGAAAACACCCCGCCCCTATGATATTTAAGTTTATATGGTCTAGAAAAGGCATGATGCTGATGTTATCACACAGTATTTAGGTCTGTGTTCAGTTCTTCCTCCTCTTCCTAGTTCTAGAACCCACTTCTTTACTTGCCCTTGCTTTTACAATGCTGAGCTGTCTCCTGAGTGTCCAGCGAAGACATTAGATCAGTGCACCAGTCTCCATTCATCCCTGCAAAACAATGACGCGCACACACAGTATGTAACAATGTATGCTTATGTTTTGACGTTTAAAAGGGTTACTTTAGCTCAGACTTGGCCAAACATGAAACAAAAAAATGTTTTGCACGTGTCACACATTCAATAATACAAACTAAAAAAGGCTACAAGGCCTACACTAAAAATAATACGTTAAGTTACTTCATCGACATGATAATATAAAATAGCCAAAGAACGTGATTCATGATTAAGTTAGCATACATTCTGCTTAAAATGTAAATGTCTGATGATTTTCCACATTTGACAGTGAGAATACAGTGCAACTTACACTCCTCAAAAAAATTAAAGGAACACTTTTTCACCAGACTATAGCATAAAGTCAGTTAAACTTCTGGGATATTGATCTGTTCAGTTAAGCAGCAGAAGGAGTTGTTAATCAGTTTCTGCTGCTTTGTGTTAATGAAATTAACACCAGGTGCACTGAAGAGGCAACAATGAGACAATCTCCAAAACAGGAATGGTTTTACAGGTGGAGGCCACTCACATTTTACCCTCCTCATCTTTTCTGACTGTTTTTTTCTCTAGTTTTGCATTTGGCTAGGGTCAGTGTCACTGCTGGTAGTATGAGACGATACGTGGACCCTGCGAAGGTTGCACAGGTAGTTCAACTCCTCCAGGATGCCAAATCAATATGTGCCATTACCAAAAGGTTTGCTGTGTCTCCCAGCACAGTCTCAAGAGCATAGAGAGGATTTCATGGGACGGGCAGTTACTCTAGGAGAGCTGGACATGGCTGTAGAAGGTCCTTAACCCCCCCATGGAAATTAAAATTATCAACCTACAGTCAGCAGGATGGTTAAGAAACAGACTTCATGAAGGTGGCCTGAGGACCAACGTCCTCTAGTGGGACACTAGAGCTCACTACCTGGCACGGTGGAGCCCAACTGGCATTTGCCATAGAATAACAGAATTGGCAGGTCCACCACTGGTGCCCTGTGCTTTTCACAGATGAGACCTGAAATGGTCTGGAGAAACCGTGGAGAACATTTTGCTATGTGTAACATCGTTTGGCACGATTGGTTTGGTGGTGGGTAAGTGATGATCTGGTGAAGGATATCCACGGAGGGTCACAGACCTCTACAGACTAGGGAACAGCATCCTGACCACCAGGAACTGGAATGAAATTCTTGGACCCATTGTCCGACCCTACGCTGGCGCAGTGGGTTCCTCCTGGGGCCCAACAATGCCTGGCCTCACGTGTATGCAGGCAGTTCCTGGAGGACGAAGGAATTGATACTACTGACTGTAGGTTGATAATTTTCATTTCCATCAGGTGATGTGGCATCATTTCCTTCCTAACATATTGATGTAGATATCCAGCATGATTTTTTCCACATTCAGTTCTGTTTTCAAAGTGTTCCTTTAAATTTTTTTTGAGCAGTGTATTTAATGTATAATGAATTCTGTTTTAACATATCTTTGGTTCTGTCTTACACTGGAATTGTTTTAGACATGTTTTTACATCTTATCATCATCAACACTCTGACATAACTATGTGTAACAGTCACACCCTAAGGATGTTGTCAACTTCAAGGCCAACTGTATGCTTTATTAATGAGTCCTCTGTCATGCACACGTGCCTTTATAAAACACATGTATCTACTCTTTAGCCTATTGAATTCTATGCAGAATTAACATTTATTGTGATTTCCAATTTTAAACATATGGTACATTTGCCTTACCTTTAGAATCTGAATTCCCAACTCTCATCCATCAACAGGGATCCGCCTTTTCTTGTAGTCGATCAAGACTGACGAGAGCCAAGCCAGATCTACATATGTGATTCTTGCCATTTGCTTGTCTGTCAACAAGATGAACTAAAAACTACCAAGCCGTATTTCTTGAAGCTTGGTAGAGAGATGGAGCGAAGAAAGGACCCATTCAGTTCCAGTGTGTATCTGGATAACTGACTTACAAATTGCTAAATAAAGCATTGGCCTTGGCTGAGGATACATTGCTCAAGTGCCGTTTTGGGTAGCATACATCAGATGTGTCCACAGCCCTTGACAGGTATGAACAAGTGTTACAATTTTGGTTCAAAACAAAGAAAGACTATTAACCAGTCAGTTTTTTAAACAGATACATTTTTTAAAGTCCAGCTTTGTCTCATAGTCCAAAGGCATGCATGTTAGATTAATTAGTGATTCTAAATTAGCCATAGGTGTGAATGTATCTGATTTTCAGTGTTGGCCCTATTGTGGCCCTGTCCAAGATGTACCCTGCCCCATGCCCTGTGACAGCTCGGATAGGCTCCAGCCCCCAGATGGATGGATGTTTTTTTGTTTGTTTTTTTTGTTTGTGGTGATCGTAATGCCCCCACAATCATATCTACATCTAACATGATGTCACCACATATTGCAAAAGACTAATTACAAAATCCAAAATCTGCTAAAAAGTGACATGCAATAGCCTTCAGTATATTTACCTTTTCCAGTTCAAATATGTCAAACACTGCCCCAGACCTAAAAAACATTTAACACAATACAAAACTATATGTTAACATCTAAACTTAATGCTAAGTGACCCATTATTTTAATTATTATGTGCCCCAAACTGAATTAGTTCATATTTGCACTTGGTCCTGTTGATGGTTTGCAGGAAAGACAGAATAAATACACAAAAGCAAACTGTGCAAATTAGAGTAAAGTCATTGTGTGAGAGAAAATAAGTGTTGCACTGAGCTAACCATTAAACATAAACATTTTTTTCCAAGTCACATGCTTTCAAAAGAGTTTCTTCTATCTCACCCTTAAGCCATAAAAACATGTCACCCTTTATCAGTTTATGTTATAAATGCTATAAACAACTTATAAAGTCCCTATTTCTCCATTAGCCGTGTGCACTGGCCCTATTTGACATCTTCCACTACAGGAATAGCAGAGAGGGGTCATCACAGATCAGCTGCAACGTGATTGGCTAATGCTCTGTCAGCAGACATCAGAAGATGAACGTTATTGGTCCGTTGTCAGTACCAGGGTATGGACAGCTCCTACACACTGCTCCCATGCTGTCTCTCACTCTCTCACTCTCTCTCACACACACATGCACAAACGGTGGTTTAATTTCACTGAATAAGAATGAAACTGTTCTAAGACTCATTCCAACAACTCAGGGAAAATTTGCTTGAAAAGTAATTTGCTAAATGTGGCCTTTCTACAGGCGGTTCAAACAGATGGAAGCTAGATAAATGCCTCTTGCTCTCTGTGTGCTGTGTGCTTTCTAAAAACCCAGTGCCATTGAATCAAGCTCATAGTAACTTTACGCATGAGTCATTTTGTTTTGCTTGGAACCATTTCTTGCTCAACCTGGCGTGGTCCTGGACAATAATGACCCTCAATGAACTCATGCAAAAGATGGGTGGGTGGACCTGCACATGGCCTACAAATGAAATACATGAGTGCACACAACCACAAAGCGATATTTACTCATCCATTAGCAGCAACAGAGAAATTTCAGTCTAGAATAATGTTGCAGTTTGTGCAAAGCCTGGCAGACACCACCCTGGGTAAACCATTTTAAATATTGACGCTTCTTACCAATGTCCAACAATGCCAGAGGGTGATTTCAAGTTATGCAGCCATAATTTGCAGCATACTCTGCCAGTACAGGGTAGTTTAAGGACAAGCCTCCTCACTCTTATTTTGAAAATTCAATCACTGCTTCCTGCCTCATGTTTTCCCTATCCTCTAGCTTTGGTGGTCAGGTTGCTGATGTAGCAACCTTCAAAAAGTATTCAGCCGCTTCCCCAGAGAGGATCTCGTCCTGCTGTTGGCTACAACAGTTATTCTGCTCTGTAGATCAGCTGCAAGCTGGATGGTCACTCTAACAGAACCTGCAACAAGTGGGGAACTGCGCCCTGTGCCGCAAAGCCAAGCTCACAAAGCAGAGAAGGGACTGTCCAAGAGGAACCAAAGTTTCTGTTGGAGGATGAGAGACTCACTAGAGAGCAGCTGATTACATTGCTCATTTTTCCCCTCACAAGGTGCTTGGAAATATCTGTAGAGGTACAGCCAGAGGAAGAAAACATTTGATTTATAGTTAAACTGTCCCTTTTTGTGATTCTCCATCTATCATTCCAATTAGGTTTGTATAAAAAGGCTTTTGCTGCAATTACTCTCTTAGATCTTGTGTAGTAGCTACATTTTTGGTCAATCGGGAGTGCATCTTCTTTCCTTTGCAAAAACTTACTGTTTAGAGCTGACAGAATTGGGTTATTATCGAATCACGCAATAAATCAAAAATGAAACAACAATTCTGATAGGGGATTAATAGCAAAGCTTTGTTTTTGTTTACATAGGAAATTTATTGGTCAAAGTAACCCATTTGTCAGCTTAAAATCTGGAGGTTTGTGATGGCCAGCTTTGTCATTTTTATAATCTAAATTATTAATTGAAAAAAAAAATCAATATATGACTCTTAAATTTATATATATATTTATTTTTTTTTTTTAAACAGACCAAATACCCTTACAACAATGTCCAGTAGCCTATTTTACTGAACTAACGACAAGGCCATCTATTTCAAAAGGATAAAACTAAACCATAACTGGTGTCCAGCAAAAGAAAAATAAATCAATCAGTGAATAAAAAAAATATTGGCCCAGTGATTGAATAGCGGAATGGCAGCTGGAGAAATGGATGACCTTTACAATACTATCGCGGCAGTGATGCCGGGAGAATAAATCACAGGAATTCAAGGACAAATCCTGCTCATGAAAGATGCAGCTTGTAGTATCCAAAGATAGCAGACAGACTGAAATGTGGCAGAGCAGCGTATTCGCACGCGGCTGAAGGCCTGCGTGAATTTGTTCATTTTACGAAGTACCATCAGTAATTTGCGGATGATGACACGGAGCCTGATGTAAGAGGATACGGTCAGGTTTAATCCCGGTAAACGAGGTGGATGCATGTTCCACGCTATATTCACATTTAGCACGAGCGCCGCGCATTGAATGTGCAGTAGACAAATCGCTCACTGCTGTATGGGATTAAAAACAGGGCGCTAACGTTACAGTGTAGCCTCACCAGTTCTCCTGCATCCATCGGATAGCTTCGTCCTCGTTGAACTGTCTCTCGAATTCATACTCTTGCAGAGCCAGCACCGACATGCTCACTGCACCGTGTTTCTCTTCACACCGCTGAAACAAGACGATACCCGGCACAAGTGTTTCTGTCTAGTCTGTTTCCTCGCAACCCTTGACTCGCATCGCTCGCGCCGATGTCTGGACCTCGCGGTTGTACGCGTCACTGCGCGAGCAGCTCGCCAGGCGCAGCACCTTCCTCCTCCGCCGGCCGACGCCCTCTTCCTGAAGAAGAGTGACGTCAGGGTCCTAAAGCCGTCAGTTTGCCTCTTTGAAAGTTTAATTTGATATACAGGTATTCATCATTGGATAGTGCTTTCGTTTTTACTACAGTAAGTTTTCTCTGTAATTTAAATAAAAAAGGAAGAAATAGTTGATACTGGTAATATTGTTGCTCAGTGGTTTGGAAGTCGGTTTTAGTTTCAATCAGGAAATAAAGATGGTTGTTCAAATAAATTTTCACTATTTTATGTTTCATACTTCTTTTCTGTCATATTTTGTCTGTGCAAAATTTTACATTTTCTTTCAGAAATAAACCACACATAAACATTATTTCATATTCAATCAGTTTTGTATTACTTAAGGCTTAAATGAAATGCCACTTTATTCTGTTGTCACTAGACCTGTGGCTGTTTCCCAATATTTTGAAAGGCCTTATCAGCTTATCTACAGTAGGTAGGAGCAATTTCTATATCTTACAAAAAGCAAATAGGCGAGGCGAGCTATTATCTTAGCGGTTGAACTCTCACATAGAAACAACAAAGCTGATACTTTTACATCCAAGTGCCATTTCATCAGCTACATGCAGACAGAGGTCTTTCATAGACTTTGGATTGTGGGCTGATAATAGTTTTATTTGGACTTCCAGCACATTCACCAGTGGTCTCATAGGGAAGCTGGAAAACTCCCCAGTACTGATGAAACATTTAAACAAGTTATGGCATTTAACCAGTGAACTATTGAACAGCTCATCTTTCAACCAAATGATCATTCACTCTGATCCTCTGTTTGAAAGTTTATAAGAACAGTTTGCCACTTGTTCTTTCATGACTACAGACAGTTATATAAGAATTGCTGAATTTATGAATTTGGATGGAAGAATAATAGCACTAAAGGTTTTCTGCAGACCAACTCAGAGTCATTTTCAGTGATTCATTAACTTCTAAAAGCAGAGTATCACCTCAAATTTTACTCTAAAGGTGCAGGTGGCATGGTGGTTAGCACTGTTGCCTCACAGCGAGAAGGGAGAAGGTCTGGGTTCAAACCCACCTTGGCCTTTCTGTGTGGAGTTTGCACGTTCTTCCTGTGTTTGTGTGGGGTTTCCTCCCACAGTCCAAAGACATACAGTTACTAGGGTTAGGTTAATTGGTGACTCTAAATTGCCCATAGGTGTGAATAGTTGTCTGTCTCTCTCTGTTAGCCCTGTGCCAGGCTGGTGGCCTGTACAGGATGTACCCTGCCTCTTGCCCTGTGACAGCTGGGATAGGCTCCAGTCCTGAAAAGGGTAAGTGGAAGAAAATGGATAGATGGATGGATCTAAAGGTGCTCCAACACACTTAGAGATCACAGGTGTCTGCTCTTAATACTGACTGAAAAAGAGAGAGAATCAGTCAGAGTGGTGGAAAGACTTTAGAACAGAATGACTGACTCATTACAAGTAACGTGGCAGAACTGGTGACCATAAAAACTGTCCACTGCCCTCATGAAAGTCAACTCAGTTTACAGCACGTCCACAGGTGAAAACTGGGATTGTGTATGACACATATATAATGCAGCAGCTTAGCAACATGTTGTTTGTACATGGTGATATAACAGCAGGGAAAGGCCTGCTAGTAAAATATGTATGCTGCCATTTAATTCACATGTCGTAAAGATGAACATGGCCATTTAATTACGTTTCCATAATTTTTTAAAGTGATAGTGATGAAAAGTTTATTTTAATGTAATTGATCAAAATCTTATTATAAAAGTCTGACTTATACTTTTTAAATGTACGTTTTCAAATAAATGTATGCAGCACTTACACGGCACCGATCTAGACTGCAGGTCAGTGTCCTACTTTTGCAGACGAGCTGCCCCATTAAACCTGAAAAACCCGTCTGAAATAGGAGGTGGTTGGAGCTTTTTCAGACACTTACACAAACATGTTGAGAAAGTTTGTGCCATTTCAGCAAAAGTTAACTGTGTAAGTGAATATGGCATCGATGTCAAATTATGGCCAGATCCTCGTACCATAAGGATTCGTGATAATATTACAGCAATACTGACAGAATTCTTTTTAAATGACACAAGTTCATCTTTCTCTTTGTTTTTCATGTGTTTTGTCTCTTTTTGTCAAATGAGTCATCATTTTGAAAAAGGAGTGTAGGGAGTCAGAGAGATTGTCTGTATCCTTGCAAAAGCATACCCCGTGTACAGCAGCAAGTCTGCACATTTAAGCACAGCAGATGTCGACTAAAGTGCTGCACGACAAACAATAACGCAATTGCAATCAATAAAGCAATTAGGAAAACAAAATTACAAAACACCGAATGTGCCCGAGTCACGATATGAGTGACTCACTTTTGCAGCAGCTACTCTGTAAAATTTCTTGCTTGTTTTGTTTTGTTTTGTTGGTTGTGTTCCTTTTTTTGACATTTAGCTAATTATTTGCTGGAATGATGAATGTTAAGCACATTTCCTTTAAATTTAACAAACCACCCTTGTGATGGCGATTTTCTGATGTGCTGCTGCAACACAGGTTATAGCTCATTAAAGCACCTTTTTGCAGCAAAGCAGTACATTTAAACTGGCAATGCTCCGACCACTGCGCTGATCTGCTAAACTGCTGCAGGCTGGAGCCTTAGCATGTGGGCTCACACGCTAACTTAAAGATAACAAAAGTCTTTATAGACACACTAAAAGATGAACCAGATAGATAACAAAAAATATATATTGTTACAAGCAAGGTATGCAGAAGAGCATCTCTGAACAAACAGCACATTTAACCTCGAAGCAGATGGGCTACAGCGACAGAAGACCGCACTTAAGTGCAGAGTAGGTGCCACTATTCTCAGCTAAAACAGGAACCTGACACTACAATTCACACAGGCTCATCAAAAAACTGGAAAAACATTGCCTAGTCTGATAAGACTGTTGCGACTTTCAGGCGATACGGTCAGAATTTGGAGTAAACATCATGAAAGGATCCATCTTGCCTTGTATCAGCGGGTCATGCTGATGGTGTAATAGTTTCTTTGGCACACTTTGGGCCACTTTGTACCAAATGAGCATCGTTTTGTTTGGCACTAAGGGGCCCAAACAGCTAGGCCCATGACTGGGTTTGGGGTCTGCCAAATAATGGTCACCCCTGCCCAACCTTGTACTCATGTTTGTGGAGAACAGCCCAAGTAATAAATGATAAGGTACATGTATAGCACTTTCTTACACACACATTACACATACAAACACTTTTGTGTATGCTTTTTAACCTAACATTCACACACACTCACACCGATGCACCGCGGCCGATACTTACACATACAGACTGGAGGAGCCTGGGAATCAAACCACTGCCCCTCCAGTTGGTAGGCAGCCTGCTCTGCGCTCTGAGCCATAGCTGCACCTGTTAGGTACACCTTGTGGCCAAGTGGCAAGTGAGTGTATATTCTTCATGTCTGTCAGCTGTTTCTTCTGGTGTTACCTGACTCCAGCGAGGTCCGCTGCGGCTGGCTTTTGTGTGTCACTGAGCTATTAGGTTGATAATGTTCCTGCTTACAGCTTATATATTACTAAGTGCTAACTATTAATCTGTGTCCTGCTCTGGTGGACAAAATAATGGAAAGACAATTCATCATCTTTTTGTGCAGAACTGCGTTGCACTGCAGCTGAGTTTCCTTACGAAGCACCGTCCCCTTTCACATTTATCTTTATGTAACTGGCTGCATGGTATGCCTGTAATAGCTTTTATGACATACAGGAAACGTTTTTATAGCCACATTTTCTTGAGTGATTGGGAAATGGTTCAACTCAAAGGACTCAAACGGGTTTAACTTGTCAGGTTGTTTGTAAATGGATATTTTTAATAGCAAAAAATATGACTTCTTGGTTGCACCATAGACATTTTCAAACCCATTATACCTGTTTCTGGAAAACGTTTGACATCTATAATAGGAATATATGACAATATTTTCAGTAATGCCCAGCCAAAACTACCTGAAAAGAGGCCAGTACCACAACAAATACAGCAAAGTGTCCTCAAGATGAAATATGATCAATAATGTGCAGGACGTGATGCATTACTTTGAGTTAAAGTGAATTGCATCAATTTGATATTTTTGTTCTACATTAGTTGCAGTATTGAAGTTTATGCTCCTATTGAACTCAGCCAGCCTCATATCTACTCTAGCTGCCTGCTGATTATTAGAGCAGACAACGTTTTGCCGATTTTCGGCTCTTCTCATCTGAATATGAAGTGAATAATTGTTTGCTGTGTTGCTCCCATGTCTGGGCCTCTTGCTGCATATTATGTGGACTGTTGGGTTTTAATGTATTTATCTCTGTTGTATTTTCTGCAGATCTTTCAGGGTTGTTGGGGAATGGCCAATAGCAATAGGCAGCATCGACTCACAAATGCTGTGATTCCTCTTGGCTGGCACTATACTCTATAACCTAGTTTCATCTAAGTTGGGCATACCTAAGCTTGTGGGGAGTGGAGGCTAGATGCCAGATATCGCTGTATTTTCATAAATAAATCTATCCCCCCTGAGTGAGCTGACTGAACTGCACTTATGTTTCTTCACCTTTTCCCTTGTTACCTAATATAATACCTACACTTCCTAAAATATCTAGCTGTGGTTTTTGTCATTAGTTTCTCACGGGTATTTTTGTTTCAGTCTTGCTGTGAAAGTGGAAGGTGCGACCTCTTGCCTGTCTGTTTAAGTGTATCATCTTCAAGTCTCCCAGTGGAGTATCTGAGGAGGACAGGTGTGCTACAACACCGGAGGTGGTTTCATCGTCACAGTTCGCTGCCTCTGTATCAAACAGATGTATTGTGTGGCTGTTATCTTAGTTCCAAGAGTCATAAAGTTAAAGATGAAACCTTCAAAGTAACGGTTACTGTTTTATTTCAATATTTTACAGCTTCACAATAACAAAAGAGGAAAAGGCCTGAAGCAACAGTTTAGCAGGCAACAATGGTCATGAGCAGTAACACCCCTTAGGCAAATATTACAACTTGTAAAAACTTCTTGTTACCGGCTAAGATTCTTGTTTACGAGCTCTTCATGCGAATAGCTCCTAGAATCAGTCTGGAAAATTCTTGAGTTATCGTGCATGCTCTGTTCTTCTGATTTTTCTTTATGGATTTACAAAGCTGAGCTGTGAAGGTTGTTTATTACGGAGTGATTTCTTTAAGCCTTTAATTGACAGCACAGTGGAGATAGTGGGATGGCTGCGCACGGGGAGGGTTGGGGGAGATGACACACAGGAAACGGTTCAGGGGTGGGTGGATCAGAACACAGGCCCCTGCGATATGGATTGCCTGTTCAACCAAGGGAGCTATATCTGTACCCCGTGGTGTGATGTTTGCCAAATGTTCTCTTGCTGCAATACGAGTCCGAAGCATGATTGATGCGCCCGTTTGTTTAAATGTTGGAGAGAAATTTGGTCTCCCCTGATTGCTAACATGTTTAACTAGGCAGTTAAAGCTCAAGACCTTGTTAGCAATATCTGAGAACTCAAATCTCTTAAACTTATGCATGGAGATGTTTTCTTTTTAAGATCTATTTTTGGACATTTAGCCTTTAATTTGGACAGGAAAGAAGGGCGCGAGAGCAGGGGGGGAACAGTCACACAGGAAAATGGCCCCGGGCAGAATGGAACATGGGCCCCTTTCAGACTCATCTGCTCGACCTGGTGAGCTATACTGGCTCCCACAGGGTGTTTCTAAAACTGTGCAAAAATAATACACTGATCTGTGTTTCATTTTAACTTTATATGTTTGGGAGATCAGCACTTCTAATAGTCACTTTGATAGATTAACAGAGGGCTGGGGCGTTTGTGTCTGTTGTTGCACTTGCTTACTTGTGTGTCTGCTGTTGTGTTTTTGTAACTCTGCGAGTGCACCTGTGCAGTTCGGCTACCCTCAGGGTTTCACAGGCATCTGGAGCAAAGCTCAGTTGAGCTCAAGTTCAACAAAGAGTTAATGTGTGTGTGTTTGCTCCACTTTCTCCAGTTCTTCAGTTTACAGAACTGTAAATTACATCATTTTAATTTTGGGGGCTAATATGTGATTTAAACGCATTTTGACATTTTATTTTTTTCTTACATTCTATTATTTATTTATTTAAAACAAGAATATTATAAAAAGGTAACAAAAGCCATGAACTAACAAAACAATGCTCACTTTTTTTTTCTTTTTTGGTAACAGTTTAACCATGACTCCTGATCTTCATCCTCAGAGACTTCAATGAGAGGCAATAACATCAAACTCATGCACATCTTAGTCACACGAAAGGCTTTTTTGTGCGCTGCCACAGCCTCGTGTTCAGAATCACAGACAGGTTTTTGGCAACACACGCAAAATTATTCAGGAATCAAAAAGGGAACTGATAATGATAATATGCAGCTCTTTTATAGTAATGTGCTAGATAAGAGTGAATAATTATGCAATAATTCATGTGATAATCTATCACCTGTAATGTAATAATTTTGTGCAGTTTGTCAGATGTATTGTCCCTGATTAGAAAATGATCTTACATGTTTGTTCAAACAGTGAGCAGATGATGTTTCACTGATAACCATCCATGTTTCATTTCAGTATCACAAATCACAAAACATGAGCTTCTGCTGTTAGCTACCTTTAGATCAGGGATCACACAGATAAGCACAGTTACAGTAATCCCACTCGATCGCACATGACCATGAAATGACCTTCAGCTCTTTTGTGCATTGTTCCTGTAATTTGCTGATGTTTATCTGTGCACCAATGTGGTCTTTTCTTTTCTTCTTCTTCTCATTTTAACGTGTTATGTAATGGTTTTCCTTTAAAATAAAGACAGCTTCTTCACATGACCCCCACACACGTCGCACCATACATCATTATGACGCGTAGTCCCTTCTAATATCCTCACACGGTGCCTTTGTAGACTCAGCATTTCCTAGAAGTAACACCTTGTCCTGCTCATTTGCTTTGTATGCTTTGAATCCACAACGACCTCGAGGAATAAAAACAATCTATGCTGAAGCAAAACTTTGTTAATGCCTTTCATAAGCAATCCGAATACCTCGCAGCAATCTATGATGTATGACCTCACAGAAGCGCGCCGCATCTATTATGTTCTTGAACTGTAAATGGAATATTTTGGACTAACTGACTTGTTTTCTACTCTGTATTTCTTCAAGGCTGCACAAACAGCGTTTCTGCCATAATAACATTTTTTGGTGGAAAACTGTAAATGTTTTGTGTGACTTTATAATTTTGGTAACAGTCTTCAAAGCCACTTTCATATCCACATAGAGGACAGATATCGGTACGCTAGACTCACATAGCTTTAGTCTAATCCCACTAAAAGCCAATCCAAACACAATGAAAATATCATTTTTTTCATTTTGTGACAATGCTACTAAGCTAATTTTGAGACTGCATTTTTCTTATTTTTTGTTCATGTTTCTTTAGTTTTTTAATCTAATTTTTGCCCGTCCATGTAATTGAACTACAGGGCAGAAACAAAATAACAGGAACATCTTAGAAGACACACACAGCTTAGTTTATAAACTGTATCCTGCTGTTTTAGTTGCATTTGTGTTGCCTGGATCCATAGTCACCAGCATGTTGCCATCTAGTGGTCTCAGTGTGAATTTCAGCCCAGCAGAGCCATCTTCCACTCCAAATACCCGGTCTCGCCCAAACAAATTGGATTCATAATGTATGGCTTACATTACACGCTGTTTATATCATATCTGAGGCTGCAGACGAGCCCTGGCAGTAAATCTATTCAGTAATATCTCCCAGTCCTCTGTGTGACATTGCCAATAAAATGGAGAATTTGTGATATGATGTATGAGTGGCCAAGGTGAATGTATTGTTTTAACCAAAAGGGCACCAGCTGCATTCACAGAGTTGTGGCGTGGAAAGTGGAAATCTGACCTATTGGTTTAGAGCAGATAACAGCACATTCCCCCTGACCTTTCCGCTTCATTACCTGCCATGATACCTCATAAATTGAGGAGAACGCGGCGCTGCTGACACGTCAGAAGAAAGCAGGTAGTTCTTTTCTTCTGTTTTCTTGATCTCAAAGTCGGACAGACAGTTATTTTCGCTGCGTGTCTTTTCTGAACCTGAAGGTCAGTGATACCTGTTAAATTACCACAATGCCGCAACACACACATGAAGAAAGCTGAAATCATACAATGACAAATAAAAACAGTTCAATTATGTGTACTGATGTAACCACTGCTGGTAGAAGAGTGGAAACATAATTGATAAAACTATAAAGTTGATAGACCTATTGTTTGATATAATGCACACGCACGCACTCACGCATATTAGCCCTTTTTAATTAGTGCTGCAAAGATGGTGTGTTATTTGGGGATCAGTCTATCGCGCTGTCCACTGTAATTAAATGCAAGTGGAATATTTCCCAA
>JAVDPK010000960.1:107094-125702 GCA_034780415.1 Cichlasoma orientale | reverse complement strand
TGAGTTAGCTGTTAACATATCCAATTACATTTGGCGACCTCTGCTGGCTAATGTGGATTAAAGTACAAGACTAGAAGTTTGTTTGTTGGCGGTGCAGTTACAAAATTACAGCCTTGGAAAATCAGAGGTTCATTGTACTGTAGAGAAAGAGCGACAGCGTCGCACGGTGCTGCGGGTCTCAGCGCTGGTTCAGACCTGGCTGTGGCCTTTCTGTGCGGAGTCTGAATACAAGCTGTTTTCTTGCATAGTCAACATAAAAAGTTCAAATGCTGGCACGAGTGATACAACAAATCCAGTGATTAACATTAGATGCATGAAGATGAACCTGTTTTGGAATAAAGAATAGTAGGGCAGCAACAGTCCCTATTACCCCCCCCCCCCCACACACACACACACACACACACACCACCGCCCACTTTGTTTCCAAGAGATATATCTGTGGTTGTTGTCTTTTTTTGTTTGTTTGTTTTTGTGAGATCCCTAAGAATAATTAAAATAAAATAAATAACAAGGAAGAGCAACTCCCACCTACATGTTACTTTATTTTTAGGGCTCAGGAGTTTGGCTGTAAAAATCTCTTCTGAAATACTAGCGATTTTTTTTTTTTAACAATTTACAAAGACTTTGAGAAGATCAGTGGATTATAAGGAAACAACATTAGGCCTCACAGCAGTATCACATATTTTACGTTGTACAGTATATGAAATCAACAACAAATAAGAACAGCCCATGCCTGAAACTTGCTACAGAGGATAAATCTGAGCTTCCATAACATCTCCTGCAGAGAGCTATAAACCTTTATCTATAGTCTACAATATGCTGTTACAACAACTAGTCATGGCTGGAGATGTATACAGATCGATGTGCATGGATGGGCTCCGTTTCAATAATGGCAGTATGGTGACGCCTTCCAGCAGGGATCACCCACTCACCCACTGTGCACGGTAATGAAGGAGAGCTGACTGGAGGCGCAGGTGGCAGGTCGCTTTACATGGCAGACGACGATTCTGGACGTGACTGTATTACCGGAGATTAAAACTGTCTGAGAGAGACATATAGAGAGAGAGAAACAAGGGGAGGGAGATGCTTTGCTTTATGCACTTTTTCCCTTCAACCTGTTTGTGCAATTTAACAGCAGATCACCGGCTAACAGTCCAGGAAATCAAAGGGAAGCTATGACAAAATGGGTTGTTTTCAAGTGCAACAGCCCCAGGTGAATGCAAACTTGCACCAAAAGCTGAACAATGAAATTGATCAACCTGCAGACATTTACCCTAAAACTCAAATCGCCGTCTTTTAAGATGGATGCACAAGATCTTAGTGGATGCTTGTCAAAGATCAAACAAACAAATAAACAAGCAAACAAAAATAATCTGGATTTGGTTTCACGGGATCCAGATTGAAACTTTAATCATAATTATCAACAAGATTTTTGTCTTATATAAGTTCGGTTCCTGAGCGTACTTGATAACTCATGATCATTAATTATCATGCAGTATAAGCACTGATCACAGAGATAAATAAGGGTGTGTGGGATGTAGGCGGGGCGCTGAACGCACTGTTGCTTTGACGTGAACCAGGTGATGTTTTGTCTGGTTGCAGAATGCCATGCATTTTACAAAGAAGTCCCAGTTATGTCATTATCTAACTTTATCATCAAGGAGTAATCTGCAAGGTTATTGTTTTTCATGTTGGAGACATCTTTGACACAAACCTATTATTACTGCTGTGGTTTTGAGGTTGATCTACCCAGAGATCAGTTGGCAAGCAAACAGTGAGTCAACAGTGAGTTTGGACTTTCTGTTGCTGTTTCAGTTTGAGTTGTTCTAGGTGTCGTTTTTGTCTTTTTCGCCATTCAGCCATTGTTTTGTGTGCTGCTGCTCGGTTCTGCTTCAAATTATTTACAGCCATTGTGAAATGAAACATGCATCCGCCTCATAGGATGGTAAGATTTGTGCATGCAACATTATTTATGTGACAGTGTTGCACAGCATTACCTCACCTTTAACTGTTAAAGATTTCAGCAACTCCGCTCCCCTCTCAGGTCTCTGCAGACGGTGAGATCCTGTGGAGATCAGGCAGAGAGAGCAGATCTTAGAAAGATCAATACTCCTTAGTGGATTTCCTATATCAACCACACTGAAATCCTACCATCTGTGACATATAGGTTGAGAGTATAAGTCACTGCTGGGTGGAATCCAATCCAATAAGGCGCTCTCCACACCGTCTGTTCTTGTAGGGGTGGAAATACTGGAAGCTGGCAGAGGTGGATGAGTGGAGATACCAGGTAGCTACACCAGGTGGAGTGGTTACTTTTTTTCATCAGTTCACTGTTTGCTTCACATTTCACTTTCTTTAGATAGAGGTTATTGGTCTGCTTATTTGACACATATACTGATAAAAAAAAACACCAATCGGTAACACAGGAAGTAGCAAAGATGTTTAACATTGCCATGAATATGAGACAATATAATCTCACTCTCTTTTTACATGTGTACATCATGTATGGTATGAGCTTTTCTACAAAGATTATAAGGACTGGCTGCATAAGGCAGCTAGGTAGCCTAATTGGCAGCTAAAGTGAAGGCAGGTTATTTTGTGAATGCAAAATGTAAAGTTAGGCCCAAAGCAACACTTAAATACATCGCTGTCATGTCCACACAATAAATGAAGCTAATACCAGCAACTTTTGGCTTAGCACAGCATAAAGATTAGAAAAAGAGGAAACAGCTAGACTGACTCTGTCCATCCACCAATGCTCACTAATCTGCAGTTTATATCTTGTCCAACATTAAATGTTACCGTTATCATCACTGTGATGTTTCCAGGCAACCAGTGGCTCCAAGGAGATATAACAGGGCAAAATGTCTTTTTTTAATTTATCAGTTTCACATGTTTACCACATGTTTTACTGCACACAAGGAAGAGTGCATCTGCCCGTGACAAGAGACTTGTGCTTGTCACAATGTGACAAGACTAATTGTGTCCCCCTAACTAAGCTGCAATGTTAGTTAACTGCTTACTTTGGTTGGTGGATTTTTAAAAAAAACTTTTTTTAAAGTAAGTGGGTCATGAAACATGTATGAAAAGACACATTTTTAAATTTGTTTATTATTATGCACTGACCACCACAAGGTGAGTGTCATCTATTCCTATTACACTTAAGTGAAGGGAAGCATCCCAAACAATCTACAAGACTAAGTAGAAACAATACATTTTGAACTGTCCCTTTAACTTAAATTCTTTATCGTAGAATATTAGTTTGCAAAATAATAATAACAAATATAACAATATATATAGCAATGCTATTGTGTGTGTAGTATTTGCTCTCTTTTTGGATTATATTAATAATCTTTAATAATGACGATGCACAGATATTGCAATAAAATAAACAGAAACAAAACCCCAAATCAAAGATGTAGCCTAAATGTGCAGTGAAGGCAATAAATCAGCAGCATCACATGGAGAAATTAGGAAAGCAATCAATATTCATGCCATTACCTGAAGCACATTTTATTTTTTTGTGGTTTTCATTTTTCTGTATTTAACAGTTGCTTGTTTCATTAGAAAAAAAAGTATATATATATATATATATATATATAGATATATATGTGTGTGCGTGTGTGTGTGTGTGTGTGTGTGTGTGTGTGTGTGTGTGTGTGTGTGTGTGTGTTCACACCAGGGAAAATTGGAGATTGAAACATCTGTTTTTAATAAAAGAGGAAGTCAAATAAATGTTTTTACAAGGCGTAAACATTTTACACAGCCAACACCACGGAGACTTACGGGGACTTGCATGTGTGAGTGGGCTTCGATGGTTTGCTGTTGATGCGCTGGCTGTTGTGAGGTAAAGGCTGGTGTGCGATGGTAACAGACAACAGGCCCTAGAAGTAGTAGAGAAAGACATATTCATCTTGGGTGAAGTACATTATTAATAAAAGCTATAAATGACTCTTTCTAGGTGATGAAAACAAACTCCTTTATTTATCTGCAAGCATGGTTTAAATTTTCTCCTCAGATGCGACCCTGCATAGAGACGGATCCATCAGCCCACTCAGACATCAATTTAACACAAGAACATTGTTTTAAATCGTACTGTTTGATTTTATTTCTAAAATGTAAACATGTTTATATATCGTGTCACGCTCTTGAGTTGATTGTGTGCAGTAAAAATGTAACGGCAACTCAATGGCTCAAAAGGAATCCAACATATAAAACGCCACAAGCAGCACCCTGAGGTCACGCGCAACAAAAAAAAAAACCAAAACACACTAAGTGTACAGTGGGGTGTGCTTTCATTAAGAAGTAATGTGTAAGTCACTGTAACTAAAGCTAAAAGAAATGGATAGGGATGCATAAGTATTTGCCCCCCCCCCCCCACACACACACACACACAATCTAAAGTTACAGCATAGTCATTGCTCCTGCTCTTTCAGTTTGCCCCAAGTAGCAGCACAAAAAGGAAGACAGCCACAGTTTTATTCCAAATCTGCAGGCCTGCTTGGTTTTCTTCAAACTTGTTGTTCACAGCCACAAGTAACAAACAAAGGCTTCACGGTCAGAGAAAGGCCTGTGGGTTAAAATGATTATCAGGTAAGTGCAGTTAAGGCTGAGCTATGGCTGTGGCAGAACACTATCCACATTCCACATTATCTCAGTATAGAACGCATTTTTGTTAAACACTTAGCATCGCACAAGCTGGTATTTATAAAAAAGCACTTAAACGTGACTAAAAGGGCAAATATCTTTGAATTTAGGTTAAGAGACGGAGCTTACGATGTATAATTGAAGTCATGTGGATATCCATATTCTTCCTTATTTTCCCAAGCTGCGCCATATGAAAGCCCAGAGGTTTTATTTAGGAAACACGCTAACCACCAGCTTTGGACTTAACAAGGCATTAGATGAATAAAAGATGATATAAAGCATCTCCCTGAGTGAGCCTCTCAAGAATATTGTGCATTTTATGCCCAAAGATGCCATGTTTGTACAGCTGGAAAGTCAAATCAGCCTGTAGAGTGTGACATTAAAACGGCAGGAATTCTGGCTTTTATTTCCACCAGAGCTCTCTCAGATTGTTGTGCATATAAATTTTCATATAATTTCATATATTCTGCTTTATCTGACACGGCTATTTAGAAACAGATTCACGAAATGTCCTAACTGGAATGTTTAAAAGTAACTGGGCGAAGGGCTCGAGATATTTCCACAGAGAAAAGTTTTCATGCATGAAGTTTAGCTTTAATCTGTTGAGTACAAATATCAGAATGAGCTGTTATCTGAACTGATGTTTTCTATACCAGAAATTGGTGCAGTTAACATACATGAATGAATGAGACTAGACAACGCCTCGTCACAACTTTCACAGTATTTCTTAAGTCACCCTGCATGTGAAGATTGTACTGTACAAAATGGAAAAAAAAAAAACTAAAACAAACAAATGTGCTTAGGCGTAATTTTCTATCTGAAGTTGGAGCCTGAGAAACTATTGTGCCAGGTTGTTCTGCAGACAGAGACTCTGGGTGGCTGACAGCAGCAAACTGAGGTAAACGCCAATTAAGACGTTACAGTAGATGACAGGCCTAAAGAAAACAGTGCTGAGAGATGCCATCTGGGGCAGACTGTGTAAACTGAAGGTGTCTGAACATGATGCTTCAGATAAGGCTAAAATGTTAGCAGCTTTAGACTTGTCAGGTTAACACGAAAAGGCATGAGGAAGACTTCAGGTAGCTGGTGTGCCTGCAGGCCGCCTACTTGTAAATACATTTTTTAAATTTTTTTTTCCACATCTAATAAGTGTTGTGCACTTGTTAATTTTTCATAGAAAATGAGAATTTTGCAAATTGTATCCTATAATTCTAGATGTCTTTCATGAGCCCAATATGTACAGGCTTACTGGTGTTTCACACAGCTTGGTAGTTCATCTGTAGTTAGCCTTAATACTAATGCATTTGTATCCAGAAGCGTTTAAGCGAGCATGCTTTTTGTCTACTGTGGGCATGCACAAACACAGGGCGCTCCAGCAGCAGCATTAGTAAATGGATAAAAAGTCAGATGTTTCAGACCACTCCTGCCAATCGATCTTCTGACTTTTCCATTATTCATAAAACGCGGCTCTTCATATGAAAAAACACGCAGGCAAACTAATGGCGTCTTTATTCTTAAAGATTTTTCTTTAACCAAAACAGGGCGCGCTCCCCCTGTCAGAGAAATACTCAAGACTCTCGTGATGGATCACATTTTCCTCCACTCATTTCAAATTTCATGAGCGCCCTGGCGCTGATCTTCTTCCAGTGTGTTTAATGTGTAGAAATTGATTTGGAGAGAAAACATCTCAGATGTGTGTTTTGTTTTCGTCCTTCTTTAACAGAACTTCAGAGAGCAGGAAGTGTGTGCGTCATGAAATTTGCCCTGGTTATCTGCTTTCACACGCTCTGGCCAGCCGCCTGCCCTCAAACTGCACCAAGCTCCCACTGTGAGAGAGGCTGATACACAACTCATATACACACTCATACACATACATGTAGCTTCACATAGAAGATGCATAAATACACCACGCAGAGATGCCGATTAGATCAACACTCTGAGTATTCACTGCTGCGTGCACCTACTCTTAAGACTGACTTAGATGAAGCATATCCACTGCTACATAAAGCCTCTGGCAGCATCTATATGTATTTATTTCATTTTGCAATGTGTAAATACATATGGATGTTGCAGTGAATCCTACACTTCATTTTGCATACGCTCGCTCAGAAAAAGCCAGCTCAGTTGAATATATTTTGAGTTGCTGTGTAAGGAGTTTTTTTTGGAGCTGAGCTGAGTAGCAATGCATCTTGTTATGAGGAACTTCTTCTCAAGCCTTAGGTGAGGGTGAGAATGTGTGAGGTCACTCCATGTGACCTTTAGCTGAAGCCGCTTGGCCACCATTGGTCCAGAGCCAAATCCCCCCCCCCCCCCCAGATACACAGCAAGCCCTCTCTGCTGCAAAGTGCTGAAACTAGTTGTGTGTTGGTACCATCTATTATCTGTGTGGCCGTTATGCTGCAAGGAGACTTGTATGCTGCAAGTCTCCTGTTCCATAAGAATACAGAAGGAATTTCGAGCCACTGGAATGACATAAACATGAGCATTCGATGTATCCATCTATGTATGTATCGCACGTGCATTTAAGTCTGTGTGTGGATGCAAAATAGGTGCGCATGTGCATTTTTGCATTTCTTTTGTGAGACACAAACATGTGCAGATTGTGAAAGAGCAGTTTTCTCCCCTGAAGTGAGCACAGTCTGTATTACCTAACTTATGGACGAATTTGGCTTATCAAGCAGAATATTACTGTCCATTTAAAAATGCTGCTGTGATTTACTCTGGTGCTCTTGCAACATTGCAACAGTAACTTCAAAAATGAACTATTGATCAGCCTTTTCTCACGAGCTCAGAAACATCTGGAATCTCTGTTTATCTCGATCCGTACCCCGCATCTGACAGATTTTGTGCAACATCTTAGTGTATATTAAAAAGCATTGCGGAACAAATAGATTTATTGGCAAGGAGATCATATTTGGTTGAACTGAAAGAATTAAATGCTCCATTTTAATAACTCCATACATTTTTAAAGGATGCCTCACTGATCACATTAATTATTTCATTGCAACTGCCAAGAATTAGTTTGTTAATATTAAAATGAATCCAGACATAGTAGTTTCACAAATACGCAAAAAGTTGAAATACATGCCTCCTAAGGGTGTAATTAGAAAGCACGTTTCTACATGGCATGCAGCATTAGGCTGTTACCAAACCATGTCGTGTCTCCTCCAAACCCGCCGCTGCATGAATATTGAGAGCCTGTTAATTATTTAGATTGGAGGTGTAACGATACATGTTTGGATATTTGCACTTCTTCGCTTTTTATTTGAATTCCCAGTGGAGTGGAGGTGAAAGCTGTCGACTATCTGTGTCTCATCACGTTGGATTTTTTTCTTTTAATCAGCTGGCGGAACAAATCTCACATCAAGATGTACCGGTGTGTTTTAGGAATCCTAAAAAACGAGGTAAGAGAAGCGAGCATACGCTTTTTACAGAGAATGAGAATTACTTACTTGGCGAAACATGAACTACACGCTAATAAATGTTATTCTGTATATTTCCCTGGTATTGTTATGTCCAGAAAATAGTCCCCCCCCCCACTTTACATTGCCTTATTTTGATGCATAAGATAGTGTCTGAATTTAGAATATTAATTTAACGTTAAATATGAGCAGCTGCAATCACGCTGCAAACAAAAGCATCTTTCGTGCAATTTCGTAGAAAAAGTAGAAATTACACGTGAGAAAAAGCGCGTGCACAGCAGCTTAAGGACACATATGTCGCATTCATTAAACTTTAATAAGCTCTTACCTTGCACAGGCTCACAGAAGAGAAGAGGGAAGCAGTCCTGAGCGCCGTGTCAGCCAAATGAACAATTTCCCACTCAAGCCTCTTCTCTTTCAGGTCACCCTCTGTTCACATGTTGATTGTGTGGATGTGTATTGAGGCTGCAGACTTGTGTATTCGCCCAGGCTTATCCCCTGTCAGCTGATTATTGCTCCGCGTTACCAACTCCATCAAAAGGTGACACTTGCAGCTTTTGAGAGGAAAATTTAATTGCGGAGGGTTGCGGAGTTCAAGCCGCTGGACGGGCACTTCAGTTCAGAATGTAAAAATAGAAGAATACTTATCGTGTGTTTGTTATTTGGCAGTTTTGCAAAAGCCAAATTTGGACTGTGATTTATTTCTCGTCATAATAATTACCCCCCTCTTGAGAGATGACCTAAGGCCTCATCTAGTCTTAATCAGCGCTTTGGCCTAAATCTCTTATGCTCTTTTAACAAGTTGTTAAATTTTATTTAGATGGTGGCAACAGTTTCACATCAGCCTATTTTTATAATGGGCTTTAATATAGCTATTAATTTTTATGGGCGACGAAATGAACCAGCGCACCCAGCTCAGCCTACCCAGGCTGGGATTATTTATTTGGCTTTTTCTGGGGGAAGCGTTGCGGTGTTTCCTCCCCGGTGTCTCCGCTCTGGCTGCAGCCATGAGGTTGCACTCATCCCCCGCCTCCTCCAGGCAGCACCAGCCCGCATACCTCTGTATCTCTGCGTGCGCTTGTTTGCTTAAGCTTGCGAATCGTCGTTTGTTTTGATTTGTCGCGTTTGCACAACGAAAAGCGTGACTCAAAAAAGCGCAATGTTACAAAAGTAAATAATGGGAAGGCAAATATATGCACGTATGAATCAGGTAGGATATATAATTGGAAAAGATTAGTTGATGGGAAAGAAAGGCAACACTGGGTTTTAAATATGTAACTCTAAACAAAATTTTGTTAGGACACTGTTGATTAAAAGCCCGCAAGCGGCTGCTATGATGGTCATAAATCCAAACACATCTCGTAAAATACATATTAAAGATGAAGCGAATCAGATAGTAGGATATACATGAAGTTGTGAATTGTCGATTTTCTAATAAGCCACTTCAGAGAACTACCGTCTCTTCTGAGATCAAACGCGCAGAGAAAAAACCCTAATGGACTGTTGTCATTGTTGTGTGGTCCAGTGCCTTTTTGTGGATTCCCGTGTTATTTCAAGCACCAGTGACCAGCCGAAGCTCTTGGCTGAGCAGGCAGACATGTATTCAGCAGTTAATCTGACGGAGCATCTCGGAGTTATGTGTATTGGAGCGGCCCATTGTTTTCCTCTATAGATTAGCCGCACAAGCACCTCACACAATCGAAAGGCTATAGACAGACTGTCATTGCTTTACACTCCACTAACAGACTACTAGCACAAAATTCAATAAAAGTCCCCCAGCATGATGTTTTTGAACAATATATTTACTTCCATTAAATAAAACACAATAGTTTTTTGGATGTTGGAAAAAAAACAAAACAAAAACAAAAAAACAGTTCCGTACCAAATAGTATACACAGAGCAAAAATCCAAATAATTTGTCGCAGGAACATTTTTGATGCGTCCTTTTTTTTTTTTTAATCCAGAATTGCTATTCTAAATCGATATTCACACAGACATTAATAATAAATTTATAATATGTTAGAAACACACAACTGGTGCGTTTTAGTATGTACATTCCCTTTTGTTTGCAAGCAAAACATGATTCCTTTTTAGAGTTTTTTTTTTCCACATGCGTTGATAAATTGAACCTGGAGAGGACATGGGGTTATAGCGCATTCGCCTCGACAAACAGGAGATGATAATTCAAATATATATACAACCTTTTCAGACAACTGGTACCGTCCAAAAATCCACCAGAAAACCCTTATGACGAGTTAGGAAAATAAAACAGGCCCTCTTTTTTTCCCCCTTTTTTCTTTCTTTTTTTTTTTTTTCACTGAGGCGCAGTGTGAAGCAGGCCTGAACTCATCAAAAGGAGAATAAACCAGAACTCCCATTTCAGTTTGACTCCGACCCGGAGTTGAGCTTGTTTCAGTGGTTCAGTCTTCTAGTGCCCTTTTTGAAAATGAAAAAGTAGTTATAGTAGTCTCTTGTTCCTGTGGCCGGCTGTTTGTGATTACCCACACACTGCAAAAAATGACCACTATAGCAAGCTATTTGGGATTGTAATCATCAACAAATAACATTTGCCCCATTAAAAATTAAAAAATAAAAAAAATAAAATAATGGGATGCAATGGGATAATCCCACACGTTTCCTACTATATTTTAGTTTTTTAACGGAACAAGTGGCAGAATATCACGGAAAAAAGTCAGAATACTGTAAATAACATTCCAACAGGCAAAAATTGCCCCAAAAAAAAAAAAAAAAATCTTGAAACACGCGAAAAAGTTCAAAACGATCTCACCACCAGAGATGCTCGCTGTCTTCAGGGAAAGGTATAACTTTAAGCGTCACTACTAGCCTGTTATATCTTGCTAAGGTGGTTATTTTTTGCAGTGCAGGTAGGTATTAGACTGGCCTGTCCACGGCATATTGGCAAGCGCTCAGATTAGCGGCCGGATTCTGCACACTGGCGTATCCAAAACTCGAGTGCTGCTTGGCTTTCAGTCTCAGGCTGGCCAGGCTGGAGTTACAAGTGTCCCTGTACACATAAGGAGGGGTCGGAGGGGCGTAGGGACACGCCGGCGTGGGCACCCCCGAGTTGAGAGACGGGTTACTGAGGTTGTTCAAGTTATTGAGGCTGTTGAGGCTGGAGCCCGGCACGCCGGTGACCGCCGATGGCACCATGCTTGAAGTCATGGAGGATATGGAGTTGGGCGGTGAGAACATGGTCTGCGAGGACAAGGGGTTGACATTCATGGAGTTGAAGAAGGGGAAGCTTTTTGTAGATAAAGAGGCGGATGTGAGGCCCTTGGCAGCCCAGTTGTTGTATGTGTAGCTAGGGTACATGTCGTCGTAGGGCTGCATGAGTCCATTGAACTGCGGGCCGAAGCCGTTTTTGCAAAGCTCTGCTTGCTGGTTTCTTTCCCGCTTCCTCCACTTGGCTCGCCGATTCTTGAACCACACCTACAGCAGATGAAATGCAGAGGTTTAGAGATAGTCTGCTGTTTTGCAACAAAAAGGTTGACGGATGAAGTATTTATATGATTACATGTGAGCTCTACGTGTTATTACAATTTTTAATTTTGTAATTTGTTTTAAAACTCGTGCCAAAATAACTCCTACCAGTTTAATGCTTTATTAACCTTTCTGTGTAACAACTCCTCTTTGATTCCATGTTTATCTGAGCAGAATACACGCTGTGGTCTCACTGCATTATCTTAATGTGGAGAGGATGTGTATTCCTCTGCAAGCTTCCATAAACACGCTGACCTCAATCACACAAGGCCAGGGCGACAATCGCAAAATACAAGCTTTGCACCTCTTTCACACGAACAGCAGAACGCGACTGGTATCTGTCACCGACTAATGTCAGTACTCTCAACTGCTAACAACATTGGAAGTGTTTAATTACACCTCTTATGGAAATAAGAATGAGTTCTTTTTGACCCATTTTAAATAAAGTCACGGAAAAGATTAAAATATGCCGAGAACTGTGACGTGCGCTAAAACGGAATGTTTTGAATTGTGTACAAATTCCATTTAGCCTAATATAAACATATAGTCCCACTCTCTAATTAAATTGAGTTTTCACCAGCAGTATATTTAAACAAGACTGTGATTATTTGTTTTTCAGCAAAAAAAAATATGTTGTACATTATTTAAATCAAATTCCAACCGTGCGTAAAATTTTCAGTGTAATTATGTTTAAGTATTGGATATATATAGGACAACCGGAAAATTGGCGCAAATTACTCGAAATTATACACAGCAATTGTTTATGTTTACACCCAAGAGAATACTCACCCTGACTCGGGCCTCTGTGAGGTTGGTCCACACGGCTATCTCCTCCCTTGTGCTCATGTCTGGATAGCGATTCCGCTGGAAAGTGGCCTCCAGTTCCTGCAGCTGCTGGCTGGTGAAGTGAGTCCTCTGCCGCCGCTGTCGCTTCTTTTTGGAAGGGTCATCAGAGGAGTCCTCATTTTTATTTTGTATCTTTTCCTTTTCTGTGAAGAGGGAATGAGGCACTTAAGTCATCAGCCAGATTAAGGCCTGCACAATGTAAGGAAAAAAAAAAACGATCCATGGCTCTCGTGGGGAAAGTATCGGTTAAAACGCTGTGATTTATAAAATAAATCCTGATACTTTTTTCACGTTTTGTGCTCTGAATTTTCTTTGACTTCTAAGACCTTTTTAATTTAACCTCATTATTCAGAATATCAGAAAAGGTCTGACTAATTTTAGTTGACAAGACAAGCTGTTTTTCATTTACATAACAGAAACTTTTTCACTCCAACGCCGCACACAGACAGATGATCTGTTAGTAAAATGACAGCTGTAATCGCCTATTTGCATGCATGTAAAGCTCCCTTTACTTTGACTGATGAGAGCCATCTATTGTTTGAAATCAAGATGACATCTGCGGTGCCTTGCAGAGAACATCTGCACTCCGGGCGGTTCTTACCGACAGACTCCGGACTTGATGTGTCCGACACAGTGTGCACCTCTAACCGGTGTTTAGAGTCCACAGACCGCTGCAGCGGCTGTAAACTAGAGGCCATCGCCAGAGCCGTGTGGTGTGTGGAGGCAAGTTTATTCCCTGTTAGATGGTGATGGTCTATGTTTAATGGATCCCTCATAGAGTTCATCGGTAAAAGATCGCACAACCTTTAGTACAGGAAGGATAGGCGGAAAGTCCGACTGCGGAATGTGTTCAGCTCTCCAAAAAACCAACAACCTCGCGGTTCCTCTTGCGGTAGAGATAAAGCCCTCTTTGTGTTTAAACTGGAAAATGCTTTAAAATAGGCCATTGAGTTTTGCCATAGCATCGGTGAAAAACAGCGGCTACCTCGCCTGACTATCAGAGTGACAAGGACAGGTAGGTGATATTAGATCCAGAGGCATACACACACTACACCACTCACTGTTCATTTCAGCTGTTGCCTGCGCACTGCCTACCCAACTGCGCCTCTCTCCAGACCTCCACGTCACCATGTTGCGCCCGCCCATATTCTCTTTGACAGGCACATCCATGTGAATATGACGGTGTGCCCAACCAACCGGAGCTTGCAGAAACAAGATATGTCTGCCACTGTGTTTATGCCGGGGCTGGCGCTTATTTCTCTCTTCCAAATAAAAGCATGTAAAGAGAGATGGGACGCATGGTGTACCCGCGGCACTCAAAGCGCCGTTGCGCAGCAGCCCGAGGCCAAATAAAAATGAAAATAATACAGTTTGGCCTCATTTTATGAGATGGGTCCAGTGGCCCAGTAAAACGATGTAGTTCTATTGATACCCAAGCTGAGCCTCATGCTCGTAGGCTCTGTCAGTGCAGTTTGCTCTGGGACTCAGTGTGAATAAAGCGAGCCACTGAACGGATTGTATTGAAACCACAAAAAATAAAATTATAATAATAATAATAAAAAAGATGCGCATTGGATATCAAACAAAACCACCTCATACGCTACAAAGAATCCGTGAAAGAACAAACAACAAATGTAACTTCAAAAACAGCACTGTGCCAGTTTGACCCCAAACTGTCTGTGCGCACTTGTCAACCGACGCTAATTGCCAGACATGCATACTATGTTAAAAAGAGCGCACATGCGCCGCATGTGCAGTCCATACAGACACGGTGGTGCTTATTTTAAAGTGGCATGTATTAAGTCAGAGTCACTGCTAAAATTACCTAAAGGTAACCGCCAACAAATTGAATATATGCGTTTTGCCCCTTCAGTTTTATTGTGCATTTCCATCACAAGGTCCAAACGTGACCGAGCTAACCTTAGCCGGTTTACTCCCTGAATCCCTGTATCCGTCCTACATCCATCCCGGAAAAGCATTTTCAGTCATACTATTTGTTAAATGAGGCGATTCTCTTGACCTTCCCAGACTTGAGGTTCACATATCCATTAAATCAACTCACTGGAGCTTTATACCACGCAGTCTCAGTTTGTTGACGACGGATTACTTTATCTGGGTGCTTAACTGGATCTCTCCTCACTTTGTGTTTGGAGCCCATAGCCGTTGTCAGCGAACCCTCCTGTAGTGTTTTTGGCTGAAAATCTAAAAACGCTCTTAATTAGACTAATTATTTCTAATGGAGCACTTTTAAAGAATTTGAGCTGATATGGCATGCATAAAAAAAGGGATCTAATTCCTAAAAGATTGCGCCGCATTAAGGCAAAGCAAACATGTCTAATCAAACAAATGCGACTTTGATTTTCATAGGCGGGTGGAGAAACGTCAGCTGGGTAACAAACAGGTGGCTGAAGTGATGGAGCGACCGTAAAGAGAATGGGCAACATCCGCGCCAATTAGTGCGATCCATAGGAGTGCAAGCGAAAACATACAGCTAAATATAGAGACACTCTAGCCACTTTTCAACAATACCATCACCATCATCACGATCATCATCATCATCAAAATCACACTTCCACCCTCCACGTGGCCAGACTAAAGCCCATTCAGCCAGCACATTTGGACTTGGCGCTGTTAAGAAGTTATTGGGCTAATCCCGTGAAAGCCCCTCATATATAAATACCAGCAGAACCTTAGACTGCGTGCAACACACACTCACATACACGCAGACACACTCACACCAGCAGCTTCTAAAGCAGAGCAATAAAACCTTGATCATAATTCAATTACAATCCATCAGGAGTGGACTTAACATTAACATTAAACTGTAATGACGGCTTTATTTTTCATTGAGGTAACAAGACTTCATATTTTCAAACTGAATAATACATAAAAGATAATCCCAATGAGCCTGTTTTAATGTAGATCAATAATAATAATAATAATAATAATAATAATAATAATAATAAAAATAATAATAATAATAATAATGCGCATTACGTCCGTAATTATGCGATTTTTTTTTAATTTAAAAAATATTTAGTGTCTTATTTTCCGTTAAATAACGGACAGTCTGTTGCTCCTTTTTTCTTCCAGGCGTGTTGTAATACTAAACTTGAAGTGGATTATCGGTTTCCTCTTCATTTCTACCTTCTGAATGCTTTATCTCTCTTCTGCGGATTACTGCGTGCAATAGGCCTCCACCATAGAGGGCCATTAATTAGCAATTCAGTCAATATAAGGGGAGACGACAAGGCTTTTTACATAGGATTAAGGAGACATCAGATTCCTCCATTAGGATATTCCTCCTCACGAATGGGCTTTCATTATACATTTAGTTTTCCCCGGAGTCAATCCAACAAGAACTGCATATATTACAGCAAAACAGTTGACGCTGGTGTGTCTATATTTGCAGGCGTCACTCTTGATCGCCCATTCTGATTTGAGTTATTTTATTATTCTTAATCAGCGGTAGTGCACGAGGAGCAGCCACGAAGCTCCGACACACAACCGTCGCACGGTCCCATCAATGTCGACTGAATGAAACACAGTGAGACTTATTGGTTATTCGTTTAAGACCCTAACAAGATCTGATGTAATTGCCGCGCCACATGAGAGAATAATTAATAATCCCGGACGCTGTCGTTCAGGACTGCAGCTTTGCTTTGGGCTGCTGTTGTTGGTTTAAAGGGCTTTTGGAAACTACCATTTATATGCAAAGATATCGAAATATTAAAGGAGTATTTACGATTTAAAAAAAATAGTTCTATGAAAACTGCCTTTCTGTGGGAAATGTTACTAAAAGTATAATAAAAAATACAATGTAAGTTGCCATACACGAGCATCTTTTAAGTGCACAGATCAACTTTGCTGTGCCGTCCCGGCCATCCTTATCAAACCCAGGATGATGTGTTGTATGCCTGCTCTGATGCGGGACTGGAGTTGTGCTAATCTGCACTCGACCACCAGGTGTCACTCTAAGATAGCGAACAGCTCGGTTCACTCACAACTTCACATTGAAGCGTAAAAGGCCGAAATATATACATATATAAAAATATGAATATATATATATACAAAATTAAAAAGGTAAATAAAACAGTAATGTGTGAAATATGCACACAAAAACTTTTTAAATATAAAAATATAGCTCTGAGAGGTTAAATATCTGAACTATTTCCCTGAGAAAATCAATGACTGTATTTGGGCTCCTGTTCAGAAACTGCACAAACGGAGAAGTTAGGCTCACTGGTAGACCTGTTGCCTAAACATGTAAATATCTTTTTTTAAATACTGACATAAGTGTCCATATAATCTGTGCTACATCCTAAGAAGATGCATTAATGGATGCACATTTATAGTTCAAGGTGCCAGCTAGCCTCGACTTTCTATTTTTGTGAGCAATTTTTAGGACATTTAGGCTTTGCAAATGTTGGCAAATACAAAAATATATATCTTTCTGATCTCGTTGGAATATTTATAAACTATTTTCTCAAGGTTTGGAAAGTAATACACTTCTTAATTATAGTCTGTATTAATAAATGCATCTTATTAATGCAAAGGTATATATATAAAGGTTGCAAAAGCTTTACATTTCTACCAAAATGAGCTAACTATGGTACTGATACTCACCTATTTGTGCGCAGGTGGTGACCAGTTTACGACAGTGGGAGTCCATTGTGGTAATTCAAAGAAACAGCTTCTGTAAAAAGAAACAAAAGAGCCACAATTAGCCACAATATGAGCCTGCTAAATAATCTCCTGTGTGGTTTATTATCATACAATTCTACCTGTGCAGAGAGGACTCCGGTGTGTTTAAATGACAACTATTTGATTGCGAGAAAAGAAAAAAGAAAAAAACAAAACAAAAGAAAAAAGGCTCATTAATTTTTTTAATTGATATAGTTTGATAATTGTGAGCGAATGACAAATAATGATGATGTGATAACCACACAAGCAAAAATATGTAAGAGCAAGGTGGGATTTCAGCGGCGGGGGACGCTGATGACACTGGCTGAGGAATGACTCCTAATGAGCTTCTTTTTTAGTTTAAAAGTATCATTTTTAAAAATAATTTTCGGTTTCGCTTCGTTTGTGTCAAGAAACACGGATTAAATAACAATTAAAAACAACAACAACAATCTTTTCATTTTGACGCTCTATTTTTTACCTAATTCAGACAAAGCACAGTTCAAAACTCCGTATGATTTTACGCTATGTGTTTTAGTGACTTATTTTTGCACGGTCTGTAAACGCGTCATGTTTTGCACGAGCCGGATTTTGTGTTTTGGTGCTGCCTGCAGCAGTTGGGAGTGGAGTGATTCCGTAGTAAAATCATGGGATTAGAGTCTGATTGAGATGTCTGTCGGTGGGATATTACAAAATTCATTATCGCAGCCCTCATACTACCTCGATATGAAGTTACACAGATGGGATTTTATTAGTCCAGGCTCACACTGTTTGCTTATGATAATTCAAGTCGGGGGAAATTTGCATGCAGTCATGCTGTTAACCATTTTCCTCAGTTCTTCTCTTCACCTGCTCTACATCATCTGCGAGTTTTTTTTTCTTCCCACCCTTTAATTCAAAAGATGCAGATATTGGAGGTTAAGTTTTACATGCTGTGTACCTGCACAACCTTTCTTCCCATCTCTCCTCTATATCCGCGCTGCAAAATGAAATAGTGGGGGTCACGCTGTAAGGTGTAAGGTTATTGCATGCGGCTCCGTGTTATCTAATCAGTGAGATTTAATGAGAGGTTCGTCCAATATTTCAGTCTGCCTGGCTGCTCTGCAGCTTCCGAAGTCACATACGATTATTATTATTATTATTATTATTATTATTATTATTATTATTATTATTATTATTACTATTGTTGTTGTTGTATAAAAATGTGACTAGAGTTTCAGCGTTGATGGAATTACTTAATCTATTGTATTTTTTCTCTTCTGTGCACGAGACTTCAAACTTAAAGGCGAGCTTTTTCCTTAAAAGTTAGAGAGGAAAAGCATTTTTTAAAAATCTGAAGTTCCTTGTTTAAGGCAAGCAGATGCCCCAGTATGGTGTATAAATTTCCTGATACATCAAGTCAAAGAAAATTACTTTTTTATTTTTGTAAAATTTAAAACGTGTGTCAGAGTAACTGTCATAATAATAATAATAATAATAATAATAATAATAATAATAATAATAATAATA
>JAVDPK010000960.1:63880-106994 GCA_034780415.1 Cichlasoma orientale | reverse complement strand
TAATAATAATAATAATAATAATAATAATAATAATAATAATAATAATAATAATAATAATAATAATAATAATAAATTTCTAATAGAGATTAAACCTGACAACACATATTTATTTCGATTTTGCACTTACTGCCCCATAGGAGCGGTTTAAAAATAGTATGAGTATTATGATTACTTATATTAATCTCGCTCATCCATTCATTCTCACTTCATGGACTCGCTCTTCTTTCACCATCAACAGTTGATATGAATCAGTGACTCACATGGCATCAGGCCCAGTGCAGACAGAAAGCTGGCATTGCCTCTCACTGGCTTTACTTCTGAAATTAACACAGTAGGCTAGAGCTTGAGACTGCAGCCTTTACCGGGAGATGAATCGACTAACCTCCACCATATGGTGCTGTATTAATTAAAGGCGTGAGACCGTGAACGTCGCCTCTTTTACCCCCGTTTCTTCTTTCTCTCAGTTTTGAAAACTGGCTCAGAGGAGGGTAAAACACATCTGAACTCGTTTTGGCCACTTTCTGTTTACAGTTATTTGCAGCTTGATTATTTTCTCTCCTTTTTTTTTGCACACCGTTTTATTTAGGTTAGTTTTTAACAGTTCATCAGTTTTATTTACTCACGGTTTATTCATTCTCTTAAAAAAATGCATTTTCAGCGCAGGTCTGAAGCTAAAAGCACACTAACACGCACAGTTTTGAAACCAACTTTAACGGATATGTGATACGTTTTCTTACAATCCTCACCAGCTGAACAGTGTCTGTTTTGTTTTTTATCACGTTCTTCTTTTTTATTTCCCCACACTCCATCACTTCTAACGATACATCATTATCATCCACTGACCTGTAAGGCAAACCCTGCCCTCACATCACTTCATGCTCCTTTATGTTGCAACCATGGCTTTTAAATTTACATCGGGAAGGCACAGCGCGCACAAAGCGCGAGGTGGAACAAATTCCTTCACTTGCATTAACTCACATCTCAGTTTTTTTTTTTTTTTTTTTTTTTGTAGTGTCTCTACTCTTGTACTGTACTTACCAGTTGTAGACACCGGTGGGGGTTGATTTTCCCAGCCGTCGGCGTTTTATTCTACAGTGAAGAGATAAATTCCACTGTCCAAACGCACTCAGACACCAGTAGTTCTGTTTACAGCGAAAAATCGGGCAACTTCAAGATCCAGTAACACTGAAGTTTACGTTTCTGTCCGGGGAAAATCAGAGCGTAGCATGGATGTGCTCTCCCGCTATGTATCCAAAACGAGACGCAACACTACCTTTAGGATTGTTTCATTTATGCGCATAAATAACCATCTATTTACAGTGAGGAGAAACTGCGAAGGAGGCGCTTTCATCCGAGTCTCCCCTTGGTTCGTCCTCTTCTGTCTTCCTCAACTTTTTTCCCCCTTGAAAGGCGCTCCAAGAGTGGCGCAATTTTTCCTGCTTTTGAGCTTAGAGAGGGACCCTGTGTGCGTATGCGTGTGTGTTTACGCGCGCGCTTTTAAAGGGGTGTGTTTGTGTATGCTCATGTGCCTGTGTAGTCTAGAAGAGGGCAACTCAGAGCGTCTCAGCTTTCAACAATAATCAAAAAAAAAAAAAAAAAAATCAGTGTCATCTTTAAAAAGAGCGTGTTAAAAAAAAAAAAAAACAAAAAAAAAAACACACCGAGATTCCTGATAGGCCGCCCTGAGAGACATGCAAAACACAGAATAGTTCAATTTGCCTAAACCCAACCTATTTACAACCAGCCACTTAACCGCTTATTATCTAAACGCTGCACACAACATAAACAACAGGTACAACGGCAGGTTCGTTATTTAACCAGCTAACTGGCAGTTATTTTAAATAAAACACATTTGAAGGCATTTACTCATTTTTATTCCTTCCTACCATCTAATCAGTAAAATTAATCCAATTTACACCCACTAAAGCGCATTGCTCTGCCACTGCACACAGCAACGCCTTTATAATTCAGCAAATTTACAGAACACGATATTTGGAATATTTGGAACAGAAAAGTATTTAAATTGATGCATTAGGCTCCTTCGGGGCCAGACAGCGCTATCGTGTTGCGGATTTATGTGCAGATGAAGTGAACAGCTGGCTCGGATGCAAATGTTCTTTATAGATCCGTTTCGTTAGATACAGGCTGATTTCCCATTCGCATCTTAAGTGAGGCAAGCCGACCGGACGTAGCCGACCTGCATTCCCCGCGCCTAATCCTTGTTTTACATTTTTAGTCATACTCCCATTAAACCAGTAATTAATGCGCCCATCCACAGGGGAATTTCCAGGCAAAAGGGGACACTGAAGCAAGTGCGCGTCATCTACACGCCACCCTCGACCAAAATTTGTTGAATAAGGGATGGTTTGATTTCTGGGATCCAAACACACTTTTGATAAATGCCTTATATAGATAGATATAATGGAAAAATAATAAGAGTCACTATCATGTAATTTTAATAGCTTATTGGGTCTATTTATGTAAGAGTAAAGACAACAAATTAAGTTGGGTTTTAGTAAAGAGAAATCCCTCTTAGTCTTCCACAAAGGCCCGAGAAAACCACATTTTATTAATTTTCCTCTCGCCAAGCACACATGCACACTGAGTGCAATGGGTCAAATGCAAACCAATATGAGAAAAAATAAATAAAATAAGCATATTTGCCAAAACAGCTCCCTCTTTCAAATTTTGACCTCTGCGCTTTAATATTAGATGTTGTATTATGGGACAGTCATGCACAAACACGCCAACACACGTGCACCACCACATAAAACGCAAGTAAAAGGACCCAGAAGCCAGCAGAGAAAACATCAGCCCTGCATGTGTACATCTTCAAATCACGCCCCGCCTGCACGGAGAGATAAAGAGGGCGAGCAGCGTCTGGAGAGGCATGATGGTTCGGCTATATTCTCCTCTTACCTTCTTATACAAAGAGAGAAAAAAAAGAAATCAGTCAAGAGCCTCCTCTTTCTCACGCAGAAAGGTGCAGAGGAATGCCTGAAGTTCAGAGAAGGCTGGCGGGTATGAAATCTTTCGCCTCGGGGGCAAACCGGCGGCTTCTTTTCATTTCAAGCGCTTATCGATTCGCCGTTGTCATCTTTGGCGACGCAGAAGGACACTTGAAAGAATTTCTGATGGGGCTGTGATGTGAGAAACAGGGTGACCTGCTCCGCCGATGCTCTCTCCTGATTCTTAACGAGCACATCAGCGCGCCAGTGTCAGTATAGTTGGACATTTCAACTTTTCCTCCTCCTGCATACTGGAGAGGATTTTAAAATACTCTTTCCGGGCTTTTATGTATATCAGCACGCATCCCAGCCTCCACTTTAAAGAGGAGAGTTGATAGACTGCCCAGCCTGTCAGCCACAACAACCACACAAAATCTGAAACCAGAGCCACGGGAGTTTGACTCAGTTCAACTTTTATTTTGAAGGCGTTGTGCGCTTTGTTGCTCAAACTTCAGCAAGGAGTGATTGCAGCTCCGAAGTGTTTACTATCGCAGACTTTACTGTGTGCATGACACCATACAGGAAACACAAAATATTTCGCATTTGAACCAATATTTAGATGTCTGAGGCCTGACAGCAACAAGACCATTTAAAGTCACTATATGCAGATTTTGTAAATATGCACAAGCCTTACAGCCAAATATGCCATCTTTACAGACTACAGCCCCACAATTCTTCACAAATAAAAATCTTTTTATGGTAATATTCTTTATATGAACCCTCTGCTTTGCCAAAGTGCACTGTGAACAATGGCTCTATTGTGGAATTAGGCACAACTTAATTTCCACAGGATGCAAAGATGAAATATTTTTGTGTGGCACATACCTTTTCCCACTAATAAACCCTTTGTATCCTGCACATGCCACGAGGAATAAATTAAATTACTCTCGAATCACAAAAGAGCTAAAGCACGTCTCTGACTTCTTCGCTGTTACGCTGCTATTAAAAGCTAAAATAAACCACTTTCCCATAACACTCAGTGATGTATATGACTGTCATCATGGCATTGGGAAGCTTGAGTAATGCAAATGTGAGGTGGTTTCATTATGCAGGGGTTTTCTTTGCCTGAGAAACCAGCCTGATTTTCTCTCTTTTTTTTTTCTTCAGATTTTGCCTCAAACCACATGTGATTGTCGCCTAGTGCTCTGTCTGGCCAACACTCTGCGGCCACGTAATAAAATTTTAAGTCAAATTGGTGTTTCCAAAGCCACAAATCTTTAAACAAATCAGTTTATGTGCTGCTAATATGCTAGAAATAACGTAATGGCCAGGAACTTAGCTTTATTGAAGGTTGTGACTTCTCTGCATTTGAAGGAGGGGATAAAGTGAAATGTGAAATAAACATGAAAAAGGGGGAAGTCAAAGATGAAAACAGGAGAAAGAGAGAAAGAGAAAAAAAAACCAGACATTAGACGAGGCTTTCTCCTCTGAGACAGAAATATCCTGTATGTATTTCCATTTGTCAAGTATCACTCCAAGAACGTTATTAGCGAAAAAGCTGCCTGTAAATTAACCAAATTAAAAGGGTGGCTTTTTGATAGCTCTTGAGCTTGTTGAGCGGCTTTGTGCCTGATCCTTACTATTCCAGCTCTGTCACAGTACCAAAGGGAGATGAGCTAAACCAACGCTAAGCACTCCAACTCAGCAACATGGCTTGTGGTTTAGGACGTAATATGCAAGGCCAGTAAATGACTTACATGTTAGGCTACCCTCACTTCTCCCTACATGCCCAACTAACAGGGTGTATATTTAAAAAGTACTCAGCTCTTCGTCTTTGTCTTCTTCTGTAATTATCCTATCCTCGGCTTCCAAAGAAAATGCTTAGCTGATGTCATTGTGGTTTTGGCCCCCCGACTCCTCTAATATTAATCCCATGCATGAAGCAGCTTAAAATGAATAAGGACTACTTTGAATTAAAGTCATGGTCGATGTTTTTATGTGAACATATTAACTCCTGTCATTGTGGGTCAGTCAGACAAGGCTGTCTCTATTCCTCTTGACTTTGGACATGACATGGCTGTGGTCAAGCATGATTAAAAATGTCCCTGAGACTGGGATGGCATTCATTACGCTGACAGTCACAGACAGACAGCGCAGCAGCACTTTATGGCACACGGCTGATCTCAGGGAAAGTAATAGCCGGCGTATGCATAAACACATGTGGCCTCAGCCTTAATCACAGGTGCGAGTGGGCCAATAAATTGCTCAAGCAGGTCTCTGATCAATTACATGAAAAATCAATGGGAAGCTGCCACTAACCTGCCTAAGGGGAAATCGGCCAAGAATGAAATTGGTGTGATAAAATGACTATGATGCCTCGCAGCCCGTCGATAACATGTAAAACAGTTCAGCTACATGCTAACTCGCCTGTCAAAAGACTTGAGGTGGAACTAAAGGTCACAACTGGAATCAGATTAGTCTTAATTGGTCTACTGTGATACAAGGAAGCAAAAAAGATGGCGAGGCTGATTTTGGACAGCATGGAGTAACGCGCAGAGAAAATGTGTAGCACGACCCTTTAAGGTGTATATAAAAATGAAGCTGCGCAAGTTCATAAAGCAGAATTGTGGAAATCAAAATAGTGGCATAATGATGGTGTTTAACAAAAGGTAGGAAGATCATCAAAATGACAGTTCATCAAAATATAGATATCAGCACCGTGTTTCATGACACTGTTTTCAACAGTTAAGACAATTAAACCCACCAAAGCCAAATTCAGACTCCAAACTCAGAGGTGCTGACTATACCACCGACTCTCCGTCAGGCTTCATGTGAGCTGGAGCTCTCGATCATTCTCGTGGTGTTTCTGTTTTTCAAAGGATTTTATACCCGACAAATAATAAAAGACTTCAAAGAAGTCTGTGCTCCAACTTCGCTGAGTGTTTTTAGCACTAATTAGCAGGTACCTGTGTCTGTCCGTTACACCTGACAGCTTAGCACCCCCCCCCCCCTACACACACACACATTCAGACAAGTCTAGTAAGAGGCCTAAAAAAGCCTGCATCCACAAACCAGTGGTTCACATCAATGTCCATCTTACTTCAAAACCAGCTGATGCTGGTGCGGTGAGCAAAGCTTTGGATAATGCTAATATATAGCCATGCAATCTCAGGAACTTGATTATCATGCGATCTGCTGACTAGCTTGCTATGTTGCTCAATAACAATGCCCCAAAGTTGACCTAAATTAAAGCTTCGGTTCAGATCTCCAAATCTCCTCTTTGGAAAACGAGAACGATTTAAGAAATAATTTGTAGGTAAAAGTGAAAGCCACAAAAATGTGAGAACAAAAAGGGTCAAACAATACTTAAAAATGGAAGAGCAATGTAGCGTTACAGACAGCTGCAGGTTGACTTTGGTGAGAGATTAGGAACCTAAAAAAAGACTCATGTAAATTTGATGTGTAGGGTTTCAGGTAGATGATAGAAAAGAATGTAGATGTGAAAGGTAGTAATGGCAAAAACAATAGATGTTTATGAGATTATTTCAGAAGAAAATATGTAAATTTACTTTAAGCAGATTAAAAAAATTGGATGACACAGATCAAAGGAACATCTCCAAGTGGCAGACAAAAGATGACAAAGATAAAGGATATAAAGACAGAGAGAAAAATAGAGAGCGGGAGGGCGGGTGGATAGGACACGGCTAATCTAAAATCAGGATGCTAGTCCCATGTCATGTGTTCTGATTAGTTCCAGTGTTTCATGCGCGTCTCTCTTTTTCATGGAGCCGCATCGCTTGGCTGCACTGTACGCGAGCGCGCCACAACACAAGGACCAACCCCACGCAATCGCTATGTAGCGACAGCGTGGGGCAGAATTTTAAAGACGATGCATCTCGGTGTCGTATCCCAAGCATCACCGACTGTAACTGTGTAAACTGATTTTTAAGGAAGAGCATTGCAACTATTAATCTTTAGAGGACTGTGGATGATTTCACATATAGACCTCAGCAGCTCCTTGGCCTTTTGCTTCAGATCTGTACTTGAGATTCACTAATCCGTTGTGGGGAAACATCATAGGGAAGGTGACGGAGGGAGGTGGATGTGTGTATACTCATAACCCTACATGCTGGATGCAAGATTTGCTGTGCGACTCTGTAAGTGTGTCTATGTGTGCAGGGGTTTTTTGTGCAAGTGGTGTGGAGGAGAGAAAAGGAAGAGGGGGGACAGGGCTGTGTGTGAATGAGGAGGGTGAGGTGGGGGTGTCTAATCCAGTCCCAGTGTGAAACTGTTGACATTTGTTCTTTTTTTCCCTTCATTATGTGACTGGGGCTGTTTTGCGCTGGATTAGCTACAAATCTCCCATGCAGCACATTCAGCATGCCACTAGTAGTTTAACTTCATTAATAATGGATGAAGAGATTGTAATCCAGGAGTAAGAGAGCATGCAAGAATACCATGTGCAGGGAGAGACAGACAGGGAGAGAGGGCACCCCTCTTATAAAACCAGATTTTTTTTTTCTCCCTGAGACAGATCCGTGATGGTAATAATTACTGATTACTGCAACCTACATGTAGTGCTGCATCAATACTTTTGTCTCGGGTTGTAATTTGCTTGAAGCCCTGCAATGGTAGAGGTGTGTAATCGAATACGTGGAGGGATGAATAAAAGGGGAGAGACTTCGGAAGTCTCTGCGGTGCATATGCTAGTGTCTTCCATTGATTGTGTTTACTCAAGCTTCTCATTGCAGACTATTATAGAAGACCAGGGGACACACCCTGGCCTAACGGCAGGATAAGGGGGATTAAAGGTATACATATTCACAATATCCACTGCCACTTTTGATTTCAGCCACAACAATGGAGATATGGCCGGAACAATGAGGGCCAGTGATTGGAAGTTTTGGCAACACAATAGAAAGAAAAACCTGTTGCACCACACACAGTACGGATAAAAATAATCAAACACATACAGCAAAATAGATAATTAACTGCTTCAATCATCTATTGTGACACTTCAGTATTATCAATTTTGCATTTGCTTTCAACATTTTTTCAAATCTAGCTCGATATTTAGCACAGGCAGTGGCCGAAACTCTGGAGAGCTCTTGAATATCACAGGTATTCATTACTTCTTTGTGCCTAATGACAGATCAGAGACCATTAACCATTTGACCTCTGCTTATTAGACAGAAGCTCGTAATCCTTACGAGAGTCCACCACTGCCAGTTTGTTAATTATGTGACACTTTGCTATAGCAGAATTTTTCAGGTCAAGGAAAGATAAAAGGACAGAAGAGCAACAGAGTAAAGAGAAAGCCTTTGATCCTACTGTTATGCAGCCCTGGCAGATGGCCAGCAAAATCTTCAGTTATATAGGAGAGGGTGTTGTTTCTACTTTTCTCTGTAGTATATTAATTCAAACCTTACAGGCCATTATGATCATGCTGTTTGGGGTACTTTTGATGATATTGCAAAAGTTACAAAAGTGACTTTAAATTGGCATTTTGTCACTCTCCATCCAAGAGCGGCTGTTCAGTTTAATCCATCGGGCTCCTCCACATACACAAATAAAAATCGCAGCTAGCTTGTTCTCAAGCAACTATTGTATATGTTCCTTTTAAAACAGCTTGGAGCCCGAACTGCCCGCTACCAGAAATACTCCGAACGCGAATGTCAACCATGTGACCTTTTACGAAATCCAGCAATCCTCTTTATATGCAGGTGTGATACAGAACGACTGTCACATGATGCAACGCAATATATCAGTGAAACACACAACCTTGTAATGTCCCATTTAAGCCGTTAGAAAAGCAACGTTCTCTTTTGTGCAACTATTTCAGGTGTAAAAACAGCCATATTTTCCAGTTTCACGAGGCAGCTCTTCAATGTGGGCTTTGTGTAACAGATGTGTTTTATTGGAAAGAGATGTGACGGTAAAGACAGCACGTCTTTATTGCCCTTTTTTTTTTTTTTTAGCTTATGGCCATCTCGAGTAGAAAACTGCAAGAAATGACCTAACACTTTAATTCACAGAGTTCATCACAGCCACAAAACCAAAGTAATGTGGTATCGTTGCAGCTCGAGCTTCTTTAATATGACAAGATACATTTTAGCACGAGCAGTAATAACCTAAAATGCTTCTGAAAGCCACCTGCTTGAGAACTTCCTGTTTCAGCTCAGCAGAAATCTTGTTTGTTCTTGTTGTGTTGCTCCGGGACAACTTCCTTTCCCACTTGAAAGTGAGATCACTTCTGGGAGGGGGGGGGGGGCTTTCAAAACAAGACATGTAATCAAAGCTTTTGCCTATTTATATCTGAAGATCAAAGTAACACTATAATTAGAAGACTGAATTTTATTGATCCCGGAGGGCAAATATGGGTATTGAGTGAAAGTGTGACGTGAACACATTTTGATGGCGCTAACGGGAAAACACAGCATTTGTCTGCATTCATTGTTCAGTTGACTGAATGGGAAATGGAGAGCCAACGTTCACCTTTCAAAATGTCTTTGTTGGACATTCAAAAAGATTTTCTTTATTTTCCCGTCACTTCAATTTAATCCTCTGAGCAAACATAAAACCCTAAGAGTGTCAGAGTCACCCTAGATGTGGTTGACATCTACTAAATACTGATTGTTGGCCAATAAGCAGCTACTGGGTTGTGTGGGTTTAGCACTTTGCTCAAGGGCACAGCAGCTGTTGCTGTTGTTGAGGTAGCGGCGAGGCACCTCAACGACATCGAGCAACCCGGCAGCGAGCATCTAGTCACAACCCTCCTTGGGTAACCATCAGATCATGTAATTAGCTGCAGGCTGTTGGAGGTGCAGAGCATACCGGGCGGACAGCTTTGATGTGTGAGGTGCCACATTGTCGCAAATCAATGCTTAATGGGCTAAGCTTAGGTGATGTCATAGTTCATTGTAATGGCAGTTGCCATCTCATAAATAATACTTAAGATTGTTTCCAAGTACATCTTTTGACTGACATGCCAGTTTGCTTCAGGCTGGCACTGCTGACCCCTGGCATGCTGTGAATGTCACACAACAGTTTCCATTGTAATGAACTAACGGAACAGACACACACAATGCAAGAGATGACTTTCATTGCTAAATGAGTTTTCCAGCATAAGACACTCTGACAGATGGCACAAATTTATAATAGTGGCAGTTCGTCCTTGCGAGAATACTGTCACATTTATAGTTTCGAGATGCCTAATTATGAAAGACGTTAAATTCCTTCTGACGTAGACACACACAGCAGTTGTGACAAACACAGACACATATGCACACATATTAACTGTTGTGCGAGTGAGGAATAAATCCAGCATGGCCTAAACCCTCGCAGATGGATACACAGGGGAAAATAAAGTTTTCAAGTCATGAAGAAAACTTATTCTCCGTTTAAGCGAGGGCTTTTAGCTGATTACTTTTAAAACACCACAATTAAAATCAACTGAAACCACATTGTGACATAAATAAATTACATAATAGCCGGGACAAAATGAGTCAAAATTAGCTGAAACGTCCCTTGTAAGGATGCGATAGGTAGTGATTATTATTTTTCAATAAGGGTCAATACGCTGCATCTGTTAATCTATTAATCTGTTTATGACTATGAATTGATCACTGGTTATAATAAAGTGACAGAAAATAGTGAAATTTACCCAACACAATTCAAAGAATGATCTTGCAGTTAATTTTGTTTGACGAACGCTTCAGAAGATGTTCGATTTAGTGTCATGAAAGATTAAAAACAGCAGCAAATCCTTGCTTTTAAGAAGCTGAAGTCAGCAAAATAATATGCTTTTTGCTTGCTAAATGACTGAGACGATCAATCAGTGATCAGAACTGCCAGATCCCCCCCCCCCCCCAATACCAAACAAACAAAAATAAATAACTAAGGCTTTGTTGGTGAGTTTGACAGTATAATAACTCATCATTTCTTGTGAGTATTGAACAATGTGAATGTTTTCTGAGGGTTAATTTTCTTGCTAAGCGACACATCAGCTGTGGTTGAGATAGTACATGCTGCCACTCCCTACTTTGTTCTCACTCTCAAAATCCCCCTTTCCCCATGTAGCACACAAATAAATCAAATGAGCACCAGAAACTAGATGCCACCATTTTGGTTCTTTCATGCCTTACGCTTCCAAAATAACACACAGCAGAGCAATAACCTCATCACGAAAGGGACGTTTACTTGATACATGTGCTAATGCTGAGTACAAAGTTACATCTGGTTCCCCCTGACTGGGAGGAAAGCTAGCCTGTTGACACTAAGGCTAGGCTAAGCTGCCGCTGGACAGCTCAGCCTTTCCGTGTCTTTTGGGGGCTGCAGTGCATGCGACGCGTCAGCCAAGGCCACATGAGCCCAGGAGCATTCCTTGCTCTCTCTAATGTTTCAATTAATTTCAGGGCTGTCACGAACTGTGTTCAGCTAACAGGAAACACATTGGCATTGACGTGAGCTCACCAATTGTTGATAGATGTAATTAGAACAGTTAAATCCCGCTCCAGATTGTTTCACACAATCGCGCCCCTTCACTGTGCCCCCCCCCTCCCCCTCAGGTCAAGCCTGACAGGTTTTATTTTAAGTTTTTATTATATTGCTTCTAAAATACGGATTGAAAATCATTTTATTGTTCGATTTGTGCCAAAAACAACTCTACAAATGTGGAATGTAATTGTTCAGTTTTTGAAATTGTGTCGATATTTAGCTGCAAGAACTAATTAAAGAGTTTTAAAAATGTCCCGAGCAGCTGCACCCAAGCCGAGCAGTGACACGGCACGCAGTCTCCTCGTCCAAGTTTTCCTAGCAAATCTGGCAGATTTCAACTATAGTGGCCAACTGATCACAAGAAAACATCTTTAACCTTCAGGCTAGTCCAGCATTGGAATACTTTTGTAATGAAAAAGGGATGAGATAGTTTATTATTTGGGGGAAAAATCTGAGGAGTGTGAGAGCAAAGACAGCATGGGAGTGGAACCAAACTCTTCATTATATGACTGATAATGCCTGATGTGACCGATCACGTAAACATTGTGCATCCCTGGTGGTGCACATTACTTCATTTTGCATGTGTGGCGAGACAAACATCCACTCAAGTCAATTTCACCGCTTTCTCCTTGCTTTTGCTTCATATTCTCATATGTTGCTTTAATAAATATGGCACAAGAAAATCTGATTATCAAAATTAATCAGCGTGTCACTGGATCCAATTCCATTTCTCTGAGATTCAGCCGCGGACGACCCTTTGAACTTGCCTCGTATCTTGACAGAATTATCTAAAATTGACAGTCAGTAATAAAGTGTGAATATGTAGGCCAAACACGGAGAGGTCATCCAGCTGATGAATAGGACCTGAGAGGCTTCTCAGAAAAATCCCTGTGTGAAACCTGAAATGTGCACAGAACATATACAGAGCAACAGAGGTGGTTGTCAATCAGTTATGTTGGGTATATTTAAACAAACATTTTGCTCCTTAGTGATATTTTTAAGAAAACAGATTCATCAGAAGAATTTTGTTAGCACTCTTCTCCAATTTTCAGACTGAGCGGGGAATCCCTAGAATAACCTAAAGGAGCAAAACCTGTTTTGTTGACTTTTCCTGGTACATTTCTCCAACATGCAATCAAAGCAGCATTATGTTCAAAGAAATTAATGTTGCTATCGAGGCACAAGTTTCAATCATGCTTCACTGACATTTGAATAAGTTGTGAGTTATGCAATTAGGGTTGCCAGTCCATCACAGGGCTCGCAAAGGACATATTTATTCAGTGTAGGTAAATTACCAACCAGCTGCTGTTAATACACATAAATACTTTGGACAGAATTCAATTTTAAGTTTCTTTGCTGAAAGTAAGCAGAGTAAATAGGAAACTACCTTTGTTAATTACTTTAAAGAATGAAATGTCTAAAATTTAAAAGTGGGCAGACTGTACAGAACATGTCCGGCACTATGGAAAGTGAATTATGCTGTAAAAACACACTGAAAGAAGAATGTTTTTTTAAAGGATGACCGATGTTTGCTGGAAGATAAAATGTTTACAGGATTTGCTGCAATTGAACGGTGGGCTTCAGGTAGTGATTGATTGATATTTTCCACTGGCCAGTGAGACATGAATTCAGCAGAGGTTGACAGGTTGTAGGTCCGTGATCCTTGCAAAGAGAACTGCGGATCCCTGAGTATGTTGAAGGCTTGGCCCTTGTAGACCACCAACTGAGTCTTAACCCCTTCTTTGGTGCTCATGGTTATAACACGGTGCATTCTGATCACCAGACCTGAAGGGCAGTTCAAATACCATCAGGTCACCGGGGGCCCATATTAACAGAAGCAAGGCTTTGTCACCAATCCCACTCAACTTCAAGGATCTTTAAGGGAAGCAAATCGATCAATTCCTGACTCCATAACTGGTCTATGGCCACAGAGAAGAAAAACACTTTGAAGAACATTTTGGCTCAAGTACTCAACCTTACCTGCAACTCAGAGAAAACATCTAAAAACGGTTAAATCAGGGATCATAGTGCCACAAAAAGAACTGGTTTGAAATAAACTGGCAACAAATTAGAACAGAGCATGAAAACTATGTCCTGATTTACACTTTTTGACAGTTGACATGAAAAAAAAAAGAGCGGCACAGAAAATGTCTCCTTTTCGCTCCACTCGTAAACAACAGACTTGCAGGGTGAACACCTGCTCCTTTTTCTCCTGACACCCAATTAGGTATCTATCCAATTACCCCAACATACAAACCACAGATCCCTTTACCTTCTGAAGCAAAACAGCCAAATCAGACAATTAGTTGCAATAAAGTCAAACTCTACTCCAATAATGTCTACTGGACACACTACATCAAAGTCATTTTCAGAGGTTCTAGTGTGACTGGCGCTGGCAGAAATGTCAGGCTGGAAGCTGACTCTAATTGCCCGATATATAAAAGCTGCAGTGATGAAAATCGGGTATATTCCTTTAACGTTGCTCAGACTTTTTGGTTTTAATGTGACGTCCACCTCTTCATTTAAATCGGTCTCCTTTGTCTCTTTCTGCTGATAAAATATTTCACCATTTATGTTGCTAGTTTTATCAAATCATGAATTAAAGGTAGAGTTATTGCACTGCTGAGCGAGTGAGGCAGGAGATTCAGGCTCACGCTAGATTAATGTTCAACTTTAACAGCCATATGATATTGTAGGTAGAATATCCATTCTTTTTTCCATCTGCGCTGATGTAATATATAGGAACACAGACATGCTGTAAAGGGCAGATAGCTATTGGTGTCTCAGAAGGTCATGGATAAAGCTTTTATGTCCTCCCATACTCTGGCGGCATCCTGTCCTGTTTCCTCCCTGCTGGGACACGAAGCAACTTTGTCCTGGCCACAAAGCAGGAACTCAGAAAGCGAGGGTGTTAGATATGCAGCTCCCAGCAGGACCAGTGGAGCTGCAGAATAGGGTAGCAGGGTAGAGGAATGAGGGTGCCACCTGTTCACTTCAGCTAAACATTTAACCCTGGCCAATGGAAAGGAGAGCAGGTATTTTTGTTTAAGATAGAAGCAATATAATTATATACAGTAACAGTCAAAAGGTGTCCAAACGTTTGGCTGGTACTGTATATAATTCATGCTTTCCCGGAGAACAAAATGTATTTTAGCTAACTGCTAACACGCTCACATTGACAATAGCAACATGCATATGTTTTTGCTGATGTAGCGTGTCAATATTTTAGTTTATCACACAGGTGCAGTGATATTCTAGACAATCCTTTAGATTGAAAATAATAAGCAGACTGAGGAGAGTGAACAGCCTGTTTGACAGAATTGTGCCGGCCACCTCAGAGGGACTGACTGGCAGATGCACTCTCGCTCTCTCTTTTAAAATCTATATTACCTTTAATTGTTTTCTACCTTATTATGCTAAAATGCCTATACCTTATTTGCCTTTGGAAAACTGTGCCCCTGCCATTGTGTACAATTTGTGAATTAAATATTACATTTTACATGGTGACAATCTGGTGCTACATGCAACAAACTGTTTCTGAATCTGCTAGGTGTTTCCTTTATCAAATCATGTAATACAGTATATGCCGATAATTTACCAAGAAGAGGGGGGAGGATCTAGTGGAAACTTTAAAACACTGAAGAGCAATGCCTTGAATCGTAGTTAATGGCAGCTGCTTTAGCAGCAGCAGCAACAGCAGCAGAGATGCCCAGGCAGGCGGAGGAAAAGGGACAGATAATCCAAAGATGTTCCCCGCAGTAGCAACAGGAAAATAGTAAGCTGGGAAAGTACACGGGAAAAAAAATCTGTAGAAAACTGGAAAATTTCCTGGTAATTTTCTTCCAGGACATTGTCTGTTTTTTTTTTTTTTAAATGGAAGTTTAAGGGTAAAATTCAATGTGTGGTTAAAAAATGGAAAAGCATCCGAAAAAAACAACAATTTAATTTGAAAATGATACATTGTGCTGTGCTTTCTTTATTTTTATTGCTTTCCCAGCTACGTGTTAGCCCATTTACCACTCACCATAGCAATTATCCACTGGTTTATTCATTACTAAAAATATGAGCATTTAAAATTAAGGGTATGGTTGCACTGAACAGATGATATAGTCTTGGTTTGGCTAACTGCAAAAAAATTGGGCTATGCAAATGTGTGTTTAGGATAATCCTATGAAACATCAAACTGATATCATTTGTGTTTGTGAGACTACTACAGTGCTTACAGTTTTGAGCAAAATGGCCACGTTGTGTTCTTGTAATCTTTGTGGGTCAGAGCAAAGAGCTGCTTTTTATTTCTAGCCCATCCTCAGTTCAGTGTGTTGCCAGGTTTGACAAAATGGTGCCATATACACATTACTTCTGTTTGCCGCAGATTTTAATTTTGACCTATGATGGAAAGTCAGACAATCTGAAAAGTTATTACGAGCGACTCTTTCAGGGACATGAATGTATGTGCAGTTTTATGATCATCAACATTTGCAGTGACTTTATTATCTAAAACTATAAATGCCACCTTCACAGTGACACTAAAGGAAAATAATGTCAAGGGGGAAGGAAGGATATGTATTTGTGAAAGAGATATTTACTTCCTAAAAAAAATATTGCAATACAGTATCTACTGAATGTCAAAGTACCGTAGCTTTTTAAAGGTTATAATAATTTTAACTTTCTTAAATAATGATTTAGGGACAAAATAGAAAATACTGTGTTGTGTTGTCATGGAGCGAGTATTGACTTTTGACACATGACACACTGGCGCTTTGTTTGCCGGAGCATTACAACAGCAAAAGTTAGCAACAGCCTGACTCTGTTCATGCAGTAATATCATAAAAACACTGCAAACGTTGCTTCGCTACAGTGGCTGTTTTTGCTCAGAATATATCATCGTCATCAAGAACTGTCCAGTTTATCCACTGAAGTTTCACCACTCAACCACTTTTCACACTTAACGTCCTCTTCTTCCAGATCTATGCCCTCTTTCATCCCAAAGCTCTTTTACAAGGTGAGAAGTGCCAGACCCAACAACAATCGAAAGCAGAGCTGGCATATCAGCTGCAGCCATCAGTCATACTTCGATCAATCACTGTCGCCTGGCCCCGTGCCAGCCTCACACCAGTTTCTCTGCCACACCCTCAGCATGCAGGCCCCCAGGAATGCTGGGTAATGAGGGATGGCAAGGGGGCATCCAGGCATCCGATTACAACCCATGTTGGGAAGAAAGAAAAGATGTCATGTGCGGGTGTGGGACCTTTACATTTACGTCTGAGGTATTTAGCTTCTGCTTTCATCCAGATGACCAGTGGGATGAACTTCATGCATTGCCAACATTGCAAGCAACTTTGTAAGTAGATGAAATGTCAGAGCAAGAAGGTGATGCAAGTTAAGTTGACTTTGTGATGAGACAGGGATTATTGTTAACATGTAAGGTGATAAGCAGTCATCACTCACTGCTTAATCATGTGATCACCTGTTAATCCAATACTGTGCTGGCCTTTTAATTTGCTTTTCTGTCAGTAATGTGACTTTATAGCTGTGCAACGGTTTTATTTGCTTATTATTGCTCATGCTAACAAGTCCTCCAACTAAACATCAATAAACAATGTTTCATTTTTTTAGGGAAAAAAAGGGAAAAAAAATGAGCTCAGGGTCAGGATGCAGAAACGTATGACCTTTACTTCCTGGTAGAGGACAGTTTCTCGAAATTTCTATTAACTTGGTTCTTAAACTAACATAGATTAAGAGGGGAAAAATACATTTCTTTTTAACATAAAAGGATATTTAGTTCAACCATTAAACTGTGTCCACACTGGGAGCAATTGGCTCCTTACCTGTTGCTTAGACAGGCTGGTCCCTTGAACATTCCAGGTTCCAGTTGCCTTTTATATATTGTATTGTGTATTTACTACCAGGTCACATGTCAATCAACAGTATCATGTGCTCTCGTTGGTATTCGCTTCGTGCTTGGAAGTTGAGAAAAGTTTACTTTGGGTCCAGCCCATTTTTCATTGCCAGTGGTTATTTTGCAGGTAGTTGTTTGCACAAGTTGCACAATGTTATTTTTTTTGGTCTCTGGTTGCCATGTTGCTGTGAATAACTTCAAGTGTGGATGCAGATTTATACAAACATAAAACTGAACAAGCTTTATGAATTTTTTCTCTCTAATCTGCTGCTGAGGCCCCAACTTTCACTCTACAAGCATCATTTTTACCCCAACAGGAGGAAAATGTGTTCTCTCTTAACTGATGTCACTCTCAAAGCCAACAAACTTGGGGTGCCCCTGGTTCTTAAAGCAGGTCTTATCAACCCATAAATAAAGGCCATGCTATTTTTTACCCTGTATCCAATCACTGGATCACAGGTTTCAAAACAAATTTTGCATCCGTTGAATTCATAACCCAAATAATAAGTAATATAAAAATGCCAACTTAGTGGTAGATATCAAAGTTAATGTGTTACTGTTACTGCTGACTCACACTTGGTCAGTTTAACCCAGTGATAAATACATCTGAAGTTTCGAAGGTTCTTCAAAAGTTACACCTCTTAACACCGGCGGGTGTGGAAGAAGGATGCCTCAATCGAACATTTAAAAAAAAATTATATAAATCTAAAAACCGATAAAGGTAAAGGTTAGCACGCAGCAAATAAGAAGATCGAAAAAATTTGACCTGACATGTAACAACTGCTTTCAGAACTTAACATTTATCAGTACTTGTTGATACTTAGCCACAATTTTAAAGACACTGAAACTATAAAAACTAAGGAAGCCATCAGCAATGATCTACTCTCGTTAACCAAAAGCTGCATCTAAACTGACTAACAGTATCATGCTAGCTTTGCCTTGTAGCATTAAAGGTACCAACATGGACATCATAATGTTTCTACTCAATAATAATCTAATATTGACAATGCCATTAAAATATTTGGGTAGATGTTCTGAAAGCAAGCATGCAGACTTGCTGAAGACATCATTTAGACTTATAAAGATATATTTGGATTTAACATGTTTATCTGCTGTGAATTAGTTTTGTGATTTTATTAACAATGCATTTTCCAGGGATAGACACTTCAATGCAGCTAGAGCACTGACCAGAAAGACCAGAAAGAGAGAGCATATTTCTCCCATATTGGCTTCTCTTCATTGGCTCCCTGTTAAATCTAGAATTCTCCTCACATGCAAGGTCTTGAATAATCAGGCCCCATCTTATCTTAAAGACTTCGCTCTCAGACTGCTGGCTTACTTGTGGTTCCTAGGATACTTTAGAGTAGAATGGGAGGCAGAGCCTTCAGCTTTCAGGCCCTTCTTCTGTGGAACCAGCTCCCAGTTAGGATTCGGGAGACAGACACCCTCTCTATTTTTAAGAGTAGACTTAAAACTTTCCTTTATGATCAAGCTTATAGTTAGGGCTGGATCAGGTGACCCTGAACCATCCCATCGTTATGCTGTTATAGGCCTATAGGCTGCTGGGGGGTTCCTATGATGCACTGAGAATTTCTTTTCATTCACCTCTTTTACTCTGTTTATACCCCACTATTAGTTATTATTAATCTCTGGCTCTCTTCCACAGCATGTCTTTTGTCCTGTCTCTCTCCCCTCAGCCCCAACCGATTGTGGCAGATGACTGCCCCTCCCTGAGCCTGGTTCTGCTGGAGGTTCCTTCCTGTTAAACAAGGGGGTTTTTCCTTCCCACTGTCGCCAAATGCTTGCTCATAGGGGGTCGTTTTGACTGTTGGGTTTTCTCTGTAATTATTGTAGGGTCTTTACCTTACAATATAAAGCACCTTGAGGCGACTGTTTGCTGTGATTTGGTGCTATATAAATAAAATTGAGTTGAATTGAATTGAATTCAACGTGACCGTTGAAGATTTGAGTCCTCAGACTAATGAGTAGCTTTTAAATGGCAACAAATATCACATCATGCCATGGAAGAGATGGAGATCTCACCATTAATCTGTGCTACAAACAGCAGCTGTTGTAGGAGGCACCACGAGGTATTAAGTGTAAATCTTCTTTCCTGAAAATTGTTCAGAGCGCAAATGGAAATTCCATCAGAAAATTCAGGTTCATTTATTATTCATCATCACCCCCTTGCCAATTCCTCACCAGAGGTGATAAAAAAAAGATGGTAGACACGTAAGTATATCATGTGGGGCTCTAATATATTGCTATCAAAACCAGTGAACTGGAAAAGACAGGATTTAATATGGTATCTTGTCCTAAGTCCTTACTAATTCAATAACATTATGCCAAAGATTTATTAGGCATCCTATTTCCCATGAACACATCTGTTTGCTTGAGTTTAATGCAGGCTGTGCTGCAATATGTAATGCATTACAGAGCTATTTGCCGAGGGACAGCGTAAAGCTTATTGTTCTGAATACACCCTTAAAGGAAAAAACATTCACTATCCAGTTTTCCACTTTCGGTCTTTTCGACCATTTATATCACGACATATATCATGTTAACATAACTGTGGATATGCTAAATGCTTAAACCCTTTATACTCAGCATGAGCAGCTTTATATATAGATTTTTTTTTTCAACATATGGAAGTGAAGCATCATTTTAAGATTTTCAGCCCCTTGATCTCTTCTGATTTATAGATAGTAAATGATTTTCCCTCCTGAAATGGCCACATTATTTTGAAGAATGCTGCAGCTGAGTGGAGAGTGATCTGTCAAATCTCTAGTGGCAGAGTTCCAGTTTAGCAAAGTGCAGATGTTACCTCCTTCCATTATAAAACGAGTCAGATTTTTCCTCACAAATCAGGATTTTAATGGCATAATTCAGTTTGTCAAATGTTTGAAAATGTTGTTTCAAAATAAACAACAACAACAACAACAACAAAAGATCTCACTCTGGGACTGATGTTGCCGTTACCGGGTTCTCGCAGAGACCGTCATTCACCTACGAGACCAGAACTAACCTCATTACTGAGGAATGTCTTACTTATGCACACTGAAGCCTCCTGCGCTCTGCAGTATATCTCAGTGGCAGGATGTGCTACCTTTTCAGGAATCAGATTAAGAACTAAATGTGAGTCTCGAGTATAATTGGACTCATTTTTATCTTTCTTTAAATCCCATTTTTACCATTTCCTTAAATAAAGTTTTAAAAGCAACATGGGACTTTCTTTCTGAGGCGCACATGCGATAGTCAAGCTCCATCTTTTCTGGAACCCATTAATAAAAGTATAAAATGCCTTCCTACCAGTTTGATTTGTAGCTGGTGGGTTAACCCCTTAAATGTCTTTCTGTGGTTCTTGAGAATTTGAAACCCCGGCACTGAGTGATTGTTTCAATGTAAATGGGGCATGAAAGTCCCTCTATAACTTTTCGTTTGGGTCATGTCATGCTTGATTATACATCCCACAAGTGACTCTTGGTTTTCAAGTGGCCATTTTACAGTTTGAAAGTTAAGCAACACTTTTGATTCACCAAATATATTTTCCTGACGAGGTAAGATGACATTTTAAACCACTGATACAAATGGTGGTAAAACGAGTGGGACCCCGTGTCAACATGTCTGCTTGTTGTGACACCGGGGCGGCTGCATGCACAAACACATGGCTGAGTTGGGTGGTATAACTGAGGCCAGCGCGGTGTTGACACCTCCAGCTGTCTCCAGAGCTGGAATAAAGATCTGACACCCGCCGTGGTCCAGCACAGACACCAGCTGGGCCTGGAGCCAGAGAAAATGTCTTTCACCTCTTCTTTCAACACCATCGTTCTCTCTCCTTCACAGCCCCTAGTCTCACTCTTTCACCTTTTTCCACTCCCTTAAAGTTTTCTCTTTGCATTTTACTTTATTCAACCAGCATTTCCCCCCTCACTCTCTGCTAGTCTCTCCAAAGCATCTCTCTTCCACTGCAGCCCAAGTTTCTCTCTCAATCCCTCCCTCCCTACTTCCCCTCCTTTTTCCTCCTCCCACTTGCAAATCCTTTCCAGTGACACAACTCTGATTTTCTGCCAACTTTTCTTCCCTCCTTGAACACATCAGTCTCTGTGGCACAGTAGCTCTTGACTCTTGTGATGACTTCATACTGCCTCTCTTGGCTTCGGTGGCAGTCAACTCAAGCGGAGGATGAGGACTCTTGAGAGTCGGGAGTGCTGTCTGCTACAAGTAGTCCAGAAGATGCATCTGTAGCATAACATTTTCAGGCATTTCTAGAACATTTAAATGTGTAGCCTCTGTATTTTTTGCTTTACTTAGAAATGACCACATGGATTCACCGAGCCCAGAATGTAAAGAAGCGATCTGTTTATTATACAGGACTTTCATTCTCTTGCTCGCAACGCACAACAGCCTCCAAGGCTGAAAAAATAAAGCCAACACAGATGTGCCAAAATATGCAATTTCTGGAGTGGCCTCTTGGGGCTGGTTCCAAAAGCAACTCTATCCCCTTAGACCACTGTGTAAAGAAGCCCAACTTGACAGCATTAAAAAGCATACATCTAGCCTGGTTAAACAAAAATATCCACGGAAAGTTTCACTCCACAGAACTGGGTCTCACATTTTTTAAAAATTGCTTTTATTAGACATAATTCTGTCATTTGCATTTTGTTAAGTCTTAAAATGAAGCATCTGTAGCTGGAAGCTCTAGGCATCACCTCAACGTACTCAAGTCACAACTGATCCTCCCACATGTCTTTGTGATACTGGTGCCTTTTTAATTAGTCTGTTACATAACACAATAACATAACATAATTAGTAGATATGTGTGTCTGTGCATTGCATCTGTGCAGTTTATGGATGCAGCTAAGCAAGCGTGTTCGATTTAGCTGACAGCTTTGCACTCCAATGTCTGAAAAAAAGGGGCACTGATCAGAAACGATAAATCATAATCTTGGCCGAACAAGCTGGCAAAGCATTTTTAATCATTAGAAATGTAAGCTGATGAAAGCTAATGTTAAGCTGGTGACAAAACGGTTTTCATGACTAGAAGAACCCAAAAGAGCATCATCGCCTCTTAGCTGGACTCGTTCACTGCATATAACTCTTATCTAGTGAAGTATGAACTACCTCACTACAGAGCAATGGTTCTCAGAGTGTTAAAGCCAGGTTGAAGCGCTGATGTAACTGACTAGCACCATAGCCGGCTATCTTGCATATTAGTTTGGCTGAAACAATATTTCAGGGACTAAGCCTTCAAGTAGCTCATAAATCATCAAGCTTGTAACATATTCTATTTATGTGAATAAACTGACCTTTGAACTTTGTGGTTACAGATGGTCTGTCAGCTGACTCTTGACTGGAAAATGTTACTGAACTATAGCGCAATTGACTTCTCTCGCTTGAATATATATGGAAAAGTAGAAGACATATAATATGCACAGCATGGAGAACTTGGATAGAGCGTGAGACTCTAAAATGGGTAAAAGCACAGACTGCATTATCAAACCATCTTATAGCATCCAGTTTTTATAGAAGGGCGTACTGCCTCAACTTATAGTATAGAGTGAGACTTTAATTCTTCTGAACATTGGAGAAATTGCACAAGTTGCACTTTGAAGACAGCTTGAGATGGCTACACCGTTATTTAAACTTAATGTGTCAATCATTTTAGCCAGGAGTCGTTCTGTGGGAAAAGTTCTGTAACCACAAGATATCAGCTCCTGCCATTGCATATTTACACTATGTTCCAGCTTAGAAATATCCAAGAACATTGCAGCAGACATTGTGCTCATTCTTGGATGAATTCTATATCAGTGCAGCACATACGGGTAACATATATACGGTCACTCAATATTGGTTACGCAGCAGTAATCATTTTTAAATTATCAGCCTTTTTCTAAATATATTATCAAATCACACATTGAATTCATTACAGACAAGACCCGACGTGAAAACGTATCCTGAGCTAGTTATGCTGACTCACTGCTAACTGTATCCAGATATGAAAAAAAAAACCCCTTCAAATAAAGTAACATTAATTGCAAATATCAGCTACTGAGGTAGAGAAAGACACGTTCTACACGAGCAGAGCTCTGAAAAATGCATGGAAATCGAAAGGAACGCCTTCAGATTTCATTCGAGGCAAAAATGCTGATGCAGTGGTAAACGGATGCAGACGAAAAGCTGGCGAAAGGAGTGAAATAATGATCACAGTCTTGACGCGGTTCTCAGACAGATTTTTGTGGTCACCCAGCAGTGTTACAAAAGCAATTCCCAGTTTCGACTCCTTTCCCCAAATGTTTTCCTATTGCTGCTCTTACACTTGCCTTTTATAGGGCTCGTATTCTACAGCTGAGTGTGGCGTTTAACACGTTAAATGGGGCTGATGTAGAGGAACTTACTCAAATTGACTGGGTTGTTTAGAATTTAGAATACATGCGAGTGATTTCAAGAGAATGACTCTAGCAAAGCCACAAAGATGCTATTAGCAGCTTTGAATTTTGAGGTCATTGTACTGCACTGATTGTAAGAACAGTAAAAGTTGTCGTCTACGGAAATGACCTCAGTTTACAACTCCGTCTAAATAGTGGCTTACAGTCATAAAGTCAGTACCTCACTGGTTATACAAATCATTTTAAAACCTTTTGACCTGCTTGGCTTTTATACGAATGGGGGCGTGGGGGGATTCTTTGGTTTAAGCCTCTTAGTGACAGAAACTCGGGCCTTCGGCCAGCAGTTATGACTGATGGAGAGGGTTGTCTCCTCAGCTGCCCATGTACCCACTGAGAGAACAAGCTAAAGATGTAGAGGCCAAATATAGAAGGCTATTTCTCACCCTGAGTTGATGGATTACTCTAAAGCCAAGCTATGTACAGTGTCCAAAGAGGTAACAATGTAACATATTCATAGGATGGGTATCTGTTATCACACACAGTAACCGAACCTTTTTTTCACCTTTTCTTTTTATGTTGGCCTGATGCACGTAATACGCTTCTTTTGCACGTGATGATCACCGTAGGACACACAACGCTAAAACTGAATAAGAGCTCGAGCAAATTAAGAGAGAAGCCAACTAAGCTGGTGGCGTTTGTTTTGAAGGCTGTCTGCTCCCAACTTATGCAGTCTCCTTAGCTAGGTTTTTGTTCTTTGGAGCTGAGGCCAACCAGATGTTTCTCTTTCAGCCACTGAAACTGATAGCTCATGATGCAGTGTCATTTTTCACTGCTGTATCTCCCAGCTCCACTCAACACCCACATAATGCTTCATATCGGCGAGCGGAATCAATACGTATTTTAAACTGTTATTCTCTGAGAATAATTTTTGGTGCGTAGCTGGCATCTTCAAACTGTCTGAAAGTGATCTTTCAAAAGCAAAGCCTGCGTGGGAGGATTTGGCTGTGAGTGGAGAAATACGAATCGAAAGAGGCAGAGATCAATATGATTTTGAATCAAACAACCTAACAGTAATTCCCGCTGTCTGTTTGCACCAAACTCAAACTCAAACCTGAATGACTTGTGGGCATGTGTGTGTGTGTGTGTGATATTGCCTGAGTCCCTAATATCAGCTGCACAATAAACAATATGATTGCAAAGATGGGGTTTATTCCGTTTGAGGTAACGATTGACCTTGCTAATTTAATGAGAACAGCTACTATGCATGGCATTGAACTATTAAAGATTTCACACAAAGTTACACAGCAAACCACAAAAATCAATACTCAGCCAGGAGGAAGATCAAAAATTGCTTGATGAAATGCTTTTGCTTAGTTTTCTGTCCACGACTTCCCACTCCCACTGTTCAGCGCCTCCTCTGGTATGTTTATATCTTTTCAGAAGTATTGATTTATAGATACATCAGCATTGTAAATCATCTCAAAATCAAGCACCCACATGCTCACTATCTACCTCTATGGCCAAAAATACTTCAACTTCTTCCAGGAAACTTTGTTCTCTTGTGTTAAATCAAGAAGCTTGTCTGATCGGACTCGAGTGCAAAGAGATGCCTGCAACAACAACACGTGACTTTAAGGTCCCGGCAGAGGCTGCTTCTCTTCTGAGCAACAAAGCAAAAAATGACAGGAGTGACCTGTGTGGCTGCACATTTCTAACATTTTAGGACATTTTTAAAAGTTTGGCGTAGCTTTCTAAAAATGACACGCAATGTTGCACAAGTGACTCCTATTTGCACTCTGGTTAGAGGATGTTTCGTTCTCCTGTCAATACCTGCCAAGCCAAGTTTCCTTCAGCAGGAGACAGCAGTGAAATTAGATTTCAGCAACACCCCCTAAAAAATAGAACGGTATAACAAACAGCCACAACAAAACAGCGTGCGCAATTAAAAAAACAAGAATCGAATCCGTTATCTAAAGACGACAACATTCATGACATTTAGACTGCAAGTCATGACATTTTTGGTGTCACGGCAGTGAAAATGGTAAATCGCGGCACACGGCGCATCCCCTGCGCCTCTCCTGACAAGGTCGGGTTCGTGCGCCGCAGCTTGCTCCTCGTCGCGAGCTCTCTGTTTTGAAGTGTCAAGGTCAAACCCGCGTGTGGGTCACACCAAGAATTTGAGAAGACATTATTTTTAGGACACTGACACTGGTAATGCTGGCAGCAGATGTTAAAGGGCCAAAACACATTAAACCTAAAATCTTCACTTGTCACACTGAGTCTGCTTATATCAGATTATATAAGAATATAGTGTGTTGTCACATAATTTGAAGGTGAAGGAAAGTACTTCCAATTTGTGTTTTGCTGTCATAAGACTTGATGGCTTACCTAAACCTTGCCCCTAAATGACCCCACGCAACGTCGCCAGACACAGCCACGATCCCAGCGGAATGCGATCTTTTAAACAAACTTTTTTCAACATTACAAGGCAACTACAATTGACATTGCATTGGTGCTTGTGCTTTTAAATGCATTCTTTTGAGACTTTATATTTAGCCCAGTATCATAATCCCTGACATTGTTCTGTTAGGAGCAATGCTAGATATGCCTTTGGACACACGGCACCCACAGTTTCAATGTGGAATCAGGTCCAGGCCAAGTTCACCTAGTACAATGTGTCATCTGCCTGACACAGAGATGACTCACTGCACAACTGGAATCGAGGAGGACATGGTGTCGGGTGTCCCATATGCTCAAGAATAACCAGTCAATGTCAAGAAACAAAGGAAAGCACAAGTGGCCTAGCACAACTGTACACGGGATATCTGCCTATGTAGAGTTGTGCTTCCTTATTTAAAAGATTTTAAGAAAATATGTAAGCATGCTTGAGACCTTTGAACATGATTAGGATTTTTCACCACTTCAGAATTTCATTGTTTGTATTTCTCTCTTGCATTTAAGGAAAAACTTCTTCCAAGTCCTGCAGCACTGCAGCGTTGTATGCAGAAACCCCTTCAAAGACTGGGCATGTCTGTTTCCCTCTCCTAAAACTATAAAGAGTTAAATTACATTTGTTTTCACACATGTTAATCTCAGCTTGTAAAACTTACACAAGCCCAAAGAGGTGTGCTCATGCAAAAATTCCTCAGTGGGTTTGTCAGGCGGTGAGTGCGTGGCTGGAGTGAGTGAAATTAATGAAGTCTGTAATGGGTTATCAAAGAGCGGAACTTGATATCTGTGGCGGAGAACCCCACCTGTTTATGGGGAGAGGCGCACTCAGTTGACACACATGCACATGCATACACACTTCACAGTCTGCCAGACCAGGGAATTGCAGGTGGGGTTCAAAATGACCCCCCACCCCTCAACCCATGCCAGAAGAACAGGTGGATAGGCATTTTTTTATGATGTCTGCCGTCTCCATGTGTACGTTTCAAGGCGAGCAACATGAGACATCAGAATTTCCTGCTAGAAACAATGACAGACAGACTGCAACTATATACCTTCTAGTGAGTGAAATACAGTTGGACTGAGTTCTGCTTGATCAAGATATGCTGAAAGTCTAAGTTGCTATTTCAAATATCCCCCAGACAGCTATAATAAGTTACGAATGCTTTGGAACTGCCAGGAATTGATTTGAATTGTAGGCCTGATCTTAATCTAAGTTACAGTTATAGCCTCACAATCTGACTAAACTAACGACACTTCAACAACACCAATCAGATCTTTCCTATAGCGGCTTATGAGACTTGCACAATAATGAGGAGACGTTTTGTTTCAGTTTATCACTTTTCTGCAAAGGTCTTGATTAAACAGCCCCATTCAGGTCATAGCAAAGCATTTCCACTGGGTTAAGGTCAGGACTCTGAATTGAACAGCTGCTTTACTGCTTTTGTATATGCTGCATTCTGTGATGTAATATCTCTTTGAATAAGAACCCCATACCAAACATATCCACAACATCGACTGACTCCAACATCAAGGCTGAGTAGAGGAGCTGGGTGGAGAAAGACTATAAAGCATCCATAAGGAAAGAAGGCACAATGTGAATAAAGGCCTCTGTGCCATACTGTGGCACTCATTGTGAGGCTGGTTGGAGGTCAACCATAAACATCTTGGAGTGTTTCTTCTTCATTCACGTCTTTTCACTCTCTCTCTGTTTATACACCTCTCTGCATCTAATCAGTATGAATTTCTGGCTCTCTTTCTTTGGTCCTGTCTCCCTCCCCTCACCCCCAACTGGTCACGGCAGATGGCTGCCCCTGCCTGAGCCTGGTTCTGCCGGAGGTTTATTCCTGTAAAAAGGAAAAGGAGTTTTTCCTTCCCACTCTCGCCAAGTGCTTGCTCATAGGGGAGTGTCTGATTGTTGGGGTTTTATCTGTATTATTGTCTTTACCTTACAATATAAAGCACCTTGAAATGACTGTTGTTGATTTGGCGCTAGATAAATAAAATTTAATTGAAATGAATTGCTTAGGGAATAAGTCAGTAGTTCAATTGTTGACCGGAGAGGAAAGAAATAAGGGTGAAAACAACTGAGCAACTGAATATGAGATGGTAAGTAAACTTACTTACTTAAGAGATGGTGGCAGTTCCAAAAATAGTGGAGATAGTGGTCCACTGAAGGCAGAGCACATCAACAGGTGTGGAAGGCAGAAGGAAAAAGAAGGAAGAAACTCCTTCAAGAATCCCTGCAACCATGCTAGGGAACTTCTAGAAAGAAAGGGGGGTTAGATACTAGTTAGATACTACAAGAGCTAAACTTCAGCAACACATCATTGAGCATTATTGCTGTCTATCAAAGTTAAATACTTAAGGTTCTCTAGTTTACAGCTCACACTCCTTCTCCAGCCTTCCCAATCAACACCTTTCTTCCCAAGCTCAATGAGTTAGAAATGAATCCCATACAAGCTTTACTAACCAGGTATCCTAAAAATCACCTTGCAAAGTGCTTAGAAGAAACAAATCATCCTGGATTATTTCTACAACCCTCGCAGCATCAGAAACTTGGTAGCCCATTACACTGCGGACCACCAAGTGTGCTATGTCCATCTGGTCTTCCTTACAAGTTGGCAAAAGCTAGAAGTAGGCACCAGGGCAGGACAGATGTTTGGAGTAAAACTGCCATCAAAGCAAAGACCACTGCAGTTACATGGACAGCATCACTGTCATACTCCAGCAAGTACAGCAAGACTGCTGAGGAGGATTGCCAAGTTTGTTAAGATCAAACCCTGAAATTTATAAACTGTGTCATTAGGGGACAGGATCACAGGCAAACACAGATTTGTTGGCAGAGTCCAGGAAGGTGGAGCAGGCCTCAGATGGGGCAAGGCCCTCTATTCTGGTCAAAGGCCAATTGTAATAGTAAGGCCCTGGTGGTGGTAGAAGTGACAAGGGCTAAGCATAAATCAAGCAGAGATCAAAGTGGTGTACCAAGACCAGCAGGTTTGATAGACAGCGTGTGAAGATTTTATGAACGGACACATGATACATGATTCAGAGAAATCTCAGCCTGTTGATTGGAGCAACATATGTCACTTAACTTCCATTAGTGGTTTACCAGTAAGGAGACCCGCCACCCATGATACTCTCCAGAATATGTAATGGTATGCAGGACGTCATTGTCCCTGGGTGCTACAGATTGGGGCGTGACTAAGGAAGCTGTTGGAGTTGATAGAGACACACAGGTGAGGTGCAAACAGCAGCCCTTCCTTTCCAGCCAAACATTTTATTCAGTTTACTAGGTCTGGAGAGAGCATTAAAGCCTCCCAGCTAAAAGACAGAACAAGACTCCCCTCACCAGGCAAGAGTGGAGCATGAGAATTGACCTTGGGAGGCAGCTTCAGTTCCCACTGCAGATCACTGCAACATCACTCTAGCCTAACCTTGTAAATTGGTTCTTCTCCATTCTACTTGTTGAGCTCATTGCCCCATGGGAAAAGGGGCTGGCGCAGCTGCCCATGAACAGAAACAAATAAATTATTACGACCCGGCTGCCGAGTCCAGGGACGATGGTTGGAGGCCCGTTATGTATCCTGCAGGAGTGGAATCCTGGGGGTTCTTGACTGAGCACAGCATCAAAAAGCTGTGAAAGAGCTAGCTGAGGAGGCAGATTCTAGTTGTGGCTGAGGAGGAAACACAAGAGTTAGGACTGAAGAGTTAGGGCATTAGCAGGGGTTATAGTCGAAAATCTCTGTCATTGTTTCAGGGCTGGGTTAAAGGAGTAAAACATGGTGATCACTAGCTAATGACCCTCACAAAGGTGTGTGACTTGGCCTCCCAGTCATGGGCAAGTGGAGAGATGCACTAAATCCCCATTTACATGTAAAGCATTCACTTTGTAGCTGGCAATTGGTCACTAGTGGACCTTCTGAGATCTGGTTGCATAGGTATTCATCTCATATGTTTTCCATCATCACATATCAGTCAACAATATCCTTTACTTCCACTGGTAGCCTTAATCACATTGCCTCGAAGTTTATCTGAAGAGTCTAAAAAAAACATGTCATAGTCAGCCGAACGACAGAAGACACGAAACGCTTCACTGCGCAGCTGCACAACAGCCCTCTTAAACCACTTGTAAAAAAGCACTTTAAAATAACAGGCCACTGTACACCTTGCTACATAGGCAAAGTTCCCCAGCTAATATGTCTAAAGTGACTGTTAATCTGTAGAATATCAAGGAGTTATTTGCACTACTTGTAACGTCGGTTCTTCATCTACAGTGACAGATCTTAATCTCAGGATACGGATCCATGTTACTTAATCCTTGAAGCTTACGTGTTGAATTTTCTCCTTCTTCCGTGTCATCAAAACAAGTCTCATAAATACATGCGATGCAGATTATATTGCACAAATTTCGATAAAGTTGAGAATATCCCTCTCTGCAGTGGCAACAACTCAAACTACACATGATAATTTATAAATAGATCTTTCCCCCCATATTTAACGCCAAACATCGAAGAGTCAGACAGGAAATACGGGATGAGATCGGAGGGTACGTCACTCAGCACAGGTCCCAGAATCAAATGAGGGATATTTCATTTATGTGCCGTAACCGTTGGGGTGCTCTGGCATGGCGGATTTTGCATATTTCTAAATAGGATTCAGGCTTTTCAAAAATGCAAGTTAAGGTTATTCTGTTTATTTCACCTCCAAATTTTACACATTACATGGATATATTAATTCTAAACTTATCTACATAAATTCATGGGGTCCACAACTGCTTCACAGCCTCAAACTGGATTAAGAAATTGGATGGATGACATTTATGTGGAACAAAGTACTTCTCATATAGAGATTTCACTCAAAACAGGAAAAACTCCAGCTTTATTTAGCCTAATTACTTTGTTGTGTTGTGTGTCCATGTATAAATATTGCAGGAATACCTAATTCCTAAACACTGGCAGGTACGGTGAACAGGAAGCAAACAGAAAACTGCTAATTCAGGACAGCTGAACAAGAACATTAAATTGTGAGAGATAATATTACATCTGCAGGGAGTGCTGTTCTCCATAACGCAGAAGGAGGGCCAATGCAAACTTTAACAGTGAAACCCAAAGGAAAATTAAACTCACCCTTGTAAGAAGGCACACCGGAGTTACATGCCATTAAAAACCTGGACAATTTTGGAAACCAGCTCTCTGACAGTTTGATACTTGACACCTGCGGCATTGCACACACATTTCATTGCTACAGTTTGAATGTATTCTTGTGATTTGCTCTCTCCTTTTTTCAGTCAGTCAGTGTTGATTAAATGCTTTGCATTTGACACAATAATTCAGCCTGTTAATTTAGAAGTTCATAGTGTATTTTGTTAACAGCATGCTGAAATGACAAGTTATTTAAACTACTGGCAAAATGTTACAATCAGGCAACAATCTTGACAATTACACTTTTTTTTCAAGTGCAACATTTTGGTCCCAACCTCCTCAGTAAATCATGATCATCACCAAGGTCATCAGTCGGTTGTGTCTGCTGCAACTATATTTCCAAATTAAGCTTTCCGTCAGTTTTCCAATCACCCCCCACTGCTCTACATTTTCCATCCCACTGAAACATGGAGCATTCACTAATGCTCTGGGCTCTTTATGTCTTTTAAGTTCATCTATATACAGTATGTCCTAAATCACCATACAGAAGTGCTAATCATTTTCAGTGCACAAGGGCCAGTGTAGTGTAAGATCAAAGTTAAGCTCAATCATAGTTGGAATGTGTTACCCTCTGCGCTATTTTAGGTTCTCCTTTCTAACTATCTGCCTTTTGGACTTGATTGGAGATTAGCACTGTTTTCATTCTGGCGATGAGTAAACATCCCTTACTTTATTTTGAAGCTCTGAATCCCCCCACCATGGCTAACCGGTTGGACACCTGCTATTTTTGGAAGAATATGGGGCGGGTTATTATAAAGAGAGAAGGGCTTGTTTTACACCCTTATCAGAGACTATAAATAATATCCACGTGTGGGGGTAGTAAGGGAGTCTGAGCAAAGTATATGGGTGATGATATGTGTGTATGTACATGCTGTGTGAATGGGTGTGTATTTGTGTATATCTGTGAGGCAGAGAAACTGAGACCAACTCAAGTGAGTGTTGAAATATAACAGCATATACAGTTTCTTCTTGGTGTGGTGTCAGTTTGGAGTTGATGATGATTCATTTTCCAGGTCTTTAGCTACCATTCCACGTAAAAACAAACAAACAAACAAACAAAATATTAGAAATTTACTCTTTGTAGTGACTATAAACCTAACTCAACATAAGGAGATGGGTTATAAAAACAAGCAAACAAACATTACAGCTAGTCCCGTTTGTAACTGTATTTCAAATACCATTTTTCTGAACAAGCAAAAATTTCTGCTTGAATTGCTGCAATTTTTTTTTTTACTGTGTTAAATTAACTAAAAATACCGCCACTGTATAGTTTCAAACCCTGACGCAAACTGGAACTCAAACTACACAAACAGTGATCTCACAGCAAGTGTTTGCCGTCAGCTGTCAAAAGCAAACCACTTGCTGTGACATCTCTAGGTGGGGCCAGGAGTCCGAGATGCTTGATGGTTTGAACCCATGAAGCTGTTACAGTAGCTGTGGCTTTCTGTTCTTTGTGTTTACAGTATGGTTAGTTTTGACCAAAAACATCTGGTCCAGACCCAGGATACATTTTAGCTTTATTTTTTCTGTGCTCCATCCCACCAACAAATTTTTATAAAATTAGTTTAGTTTTGTGATATTTTGCTCAAAGACAAACACTAATGGCTCCTTGCGACCAATAAAAATCAGCGGTTGCCCAGTTTTCGCTTTCAGTGAAAAGTAAGCAAGTAGTTGCAACCACTTTCAATCACAGGGCAATTGCACAGGTCACCTGGTTGGAGGCAACTTGTCTCCAAACAGTTGCAGTCTAAACTGAACGGACAACAATTACTTTCAGACACATCGTCAAAGGTTTGCAAATTATGACTATCTAATAATCTAACTTATAAACGGAGAGCCATTACCAGCACATTGCAATCAATTGGAGTCAGTCTGTGTGAGCACAACTCATTCTTTGCATACAGAACTTGTCTCAACTGGTTGCCAACTGGTCATGTTCATGTAATAGTCCTATATAAATACAAGGTTGCCGAGTGCCTACATCATTTTGCAGTTAAATTGCCATCCTGCAGCAACTGTGTCAATATTTGTGAAGGAATTTCTGAATTTTTATTCAAATCTATGAGGTTTTGGCTGGACTACGAGTGTAAGTAGTTAGTGTGAATTTCCGTGTATGTAGACAGCAACAGATTTGCAATTTTTGCCAATTTATCACAGTTAATTATTATTACAAAGAGATTGCATGTAATTGTCTTCAGAATTTAATATTTTTGCCATATTACAAAGTAAAGGGGCAATGACCTAAGAAGAGACTAGCAGCAATGTTGGGACCAGAAACTATAGAATATCAATGAAATGTGGTGACTTGCAGTGATGACAGGTGGAAAAACTGTTAAATAGGCAGCTACTGATTTCAACTACTTAACTTTAAACCGAACAACTGATGGAAATGAGATTTGATTTTTTTTTTTTATGTTGGATTCTGGTAGTGATGGAAGTGCATAGCAACTTTAAAAAGTTGCATCTGCAAAATACTGGCAGACAGCCGAACTGATCCAAAAAAAATGGAATACTGCCAAGTCACAATAAACAGAAAACAGCTGTAATAAAAAAAAACCTACATATAACTTCAATGCCATAAAAAAAATGGTTAATGTAACAGTTAAACTGCTGTAATACTGTCCTTAGTAGTTCAGTAAAGTGGTGGTTGCTAAAATAAAAATAAAATATTTGTATTAATTTCAAATATATAGATTTTAAAATTCTTTAAAAAGTTATACTAAAAATGTTACCCAGAGTTTACAGCATAGAAGGCAAACACAGCTGGTCAGTTTCAGGACTGTAAAGGTGCGATCACAGTGACTGGTTTCGAGCTCACCAGCCACCCACTCAACATGGTTCCAAGACCCCTGCTCAGAACTTCAGACAGCTGGACCCTGGTTCTCGTTTCACCGCTAGTTTGATGAGTACAACTACAGACTGCCACACTGCCACATATTCATATGTCTCTATTTCCACACAATCTCACCATACTATAATTCTTATATGATATGAACACTTGTTGCACATAAAAAAACCTGATTTTCTGTAAGCAGATATTCGAAAGAATAGAGGGGCCAAGAGAAAAACCTTCTCCCTCAGACTTCTCTTTTATGAGTTATGTCTTTCTTCAAACTGCCCTTCCCCCTCATCTCTTCTCCCTCCTTCCTGCTCCTTTCTCCGCTGCTTTCCCTTAGCCCTTCGCGCCAGCTGTGGTCTGCACAAAAAATGATTTTCAGAGTGTTAACCACCATGTTCTTCAAACCGACGGCAGGATTTCATTTGCAGAGCACAGGGGGCCAATATCTAGGGTAATTCCTGGGGTTTAGTGCCACTGATCTCTTCCCAGCTCACCTTGGGGAGAAAAATTAAAGCAGCGATAAGGCCTTACTCGGCCCAGCACTGTGTTCACCCTGTGCTGCCCGCTGCCTGGCTGATGTCAGCTACTGGTGACTCACATTTATAATGCCTGGTCAGTCCCATATTCACCATTGTAGTATATATATATATATATATATATATATATATACACACACACACACAAAAACAGTAACCTTCAGACTGCGACTGGAGGAGTGTAAATACTACATATTACCAATTACATAGTATAAATGTAATAGAAATACTTTGTTTAGTTAAAAAAAAGCTTCGTATGACACAGAAGGATTATAGAAATATCATAAATTTATAGCTATGTTTGCAAAAATATGGTTAATGACTTCAGGAGCAATAAGAAATGCATAAGTTTTATGATTAGAATGGTCTACTCAGGTCTTTTATTAGTCTTACAGACACAATTCACACTTTCTACGAGTGGTTTTCTAATATTACAGTACTACTGATTGTTATGTAACTGTATAAGCAGCTAACAGCCTAAATATCATAAACACACTGGACACAAATACATAATTATATTTTAAAGTAGTAATTACTTTGATACTGGTACAGTACCAGTCAAAAGTTTGGACTGGTACTGCGTTTGTGCTTTCAAAGGAGCACTAACTGTAAACTAAGTTTCACATTTTTTGCCATTCCTTCAGTATTTGAGAGCCCTAATACCCTCATGATGGGGTAAAAAAAAAGAAAAAAATCTAGTAAGTTCTGCTTGCATGTTTCTATCTTCCCAGTGGCAAATTACTTTTCTAGTGTTTAATGAAATTCTTGTCCATGACCATTTTTAGGACTTGGATAAATGTCATTCCCTGTGAATGTGACATCTGCAAAAATCCTAATTTAATTTGAAATATGTTCAAACTGACAGTATTACATTTAGAGGAGGGAGAAACACATTAACAAATGAAATGTCAAAAGCTCGAGTCACAGTTTTACAATTCAATCAAGTGGGGGAGATTTCCATACATGGAATATAAAATTGGTTGGAGGGGATACATACTAGAAAATTAAAGAAATAAAGTTATTTTTTCAGGTTTTAGGATTCGCGGTCCGTTCAAGGACGCTGTTCGTCGTTGCTCTGGTTAATGCACCTCAACTGTGTGATGGGAACAATTAAAGGCACACTCTTGTTAACCAAGTGCTCGGGCTGAGCGCAGGGGAAGTGGAAATAAATAGGCACAGAAACACACACACATGCTTTACAGCCTCTTTTATTCACTTATATAAACATCTGCCATTTATTTTTGGTTATTTTTTTCCCCCCCTCTACATCTACGAGAGCAAAGGAGAGAAGCAGGAATATCAAAAATCCCCTGACACTTTTTGAAAACTAATTATTTTTTGAATCTAACTTTGAAACAGCCACACACACAGCAGTTTATTCCTTCTCAGCAGGAGTGGGGGGTCCATCAAAACAACTTCTGCACATCAGTGCGGCTTCTGGATTTAAGTGAAACCAAATGAGTTAATGTCTCCTTTATTAAATGCATAAGTTATTCTTTTTTTTTTCTTTTTAAAAAGAGCATCACATAATTTTCCCTCTGTCTTATACATGACATGATTGTTGGTTTGACATTTTTACCATGCAAAGTGCGCTGCAATGTGTTTCCAATCGGTGAGAGATGTGAAACCCACGATGGGACATGCATGCTGCCCTTTGAAATGATGCACCAGGAGGAAAACATAAACAAATGTTTGCCACCAAGCACGTTCAAATCCCCCCTCCCCCTTTCATTGCTTGCCCACCCCCGCTCTCTAGAAAGCCACAGCCTCACATGTGACACATTACCAGCAAAGCAGAAAACATGTTTTTGGAATTAAACTATTACGAGGCCTCCAAACAAGATAAATTTCCTAATTGGCTCCTTTCACAACATTTACATATTGCCTTTTTTATTTTTTTTTCCGAGGAGGTGGGTGTTATTGGTTTGCTGGGCGTGAAGTAGAAGAGTCCCATTGAGTTAAAGTTTATGAGAAGCAGTCTGATGGAGAATCACAGTGGGACAGAACCACGCTGGGAGAAAAAGAGTGGCCGTGTCGACATACGAAGCAAAACAAACAGTCTTACTTCTAAGCCTTGGCAGACCCCGCTGATGGGTCTCTCGGTTTCTCAGCTTTCCTCCCAGATGCCTTTTAAGCCTTTTATTCTGTTTTTTTACAGGCACTCTTTTTTTTTTTTTTCCCTTTGCGCCGCTTCAGTTGTGTGTTTCTTTAATCTCCAGACAAATGCAGTCAAAAAGCGAGGAAAGGGAGAAAGACTCAGGGAAAGGGATGCAAGGTCCACTGTGAAAGAGGTGAACGTTGGTTTCAATTAGCCTTGTACGGCATGTGATTTACACACATTCGCTTCCAAATAATCCTGCAACAATACACACAGCCTATGTGAAACGATACCGTCAAAAAGGCCAAATCCTGCTGAACCAAAAATAGCTTCGCACCGCACTTTAACAGCTCCTCACTTTCGCTGTCAAGTTGAGCAAACACAGACGTCACAACTATCAGAGGAGTCTTCCTTCTCCCTCTCCCCTACCCACTTCTGAAAAGCTGCTGCTGCTGAGAAACTCAATCTATTGTTTGATGTGAACAGACAGATTGTCTTCCAAAGACTGTCAAATACTTTGTGTAAACAACCCCCATTTTAACCTTCCCGAAAGTGTGACTTAATAAAGATGAAAATGTGAGGTGTCCGTTTCCCCTGTGCTCGGGCGGCAGAATGAAAACCACATGCGTAAATACAGCCCGGTGTGGGGTGTTAAGTGTGCACATGAGAGAAGAAACAGTAATCAGATTGGTTTCCTGTGGCAAACAATAACATTTATTTTAAACCAGCGGCATTTTTCTCAGGCGGAGGCAGTAGCCCTCGTGGTAATCAGAGCCAGACTTTTGTGTTGGCTGCAGAATGGAGGGATGTTGCTACCTAGCTGTCTTTGTACTAGCGTGGCAAGTGGGAGGTCATGTTAGCACCGGTGTGAGACAAGATGGTACCACTGTTTAGGAATAGCTTTTGTTTGGAAGAGGATTCAGAGGAAAGCAATCATGGATCATTACTCAAATGCACCACTTAAAGGTTTTATTAGCAGAGCTTTTACTGGGATTTTCCACTTTGTAAAGAACCGCGACTTATTAACTCCTGGCCTGTAGCGGTGCAGTCAAATAAATCTAGACTCGTAGATCAGGAAAACATTTAATTCTTGCCTTTTTACGTAATGTGCTGCATTGTTTTGTTAAATGACGTTGAGTCACAGTTGGGCAGTAATTATACTGTTTACCCCTACAGTAACATGGAATTGACCACTGTGATATGTTGTCACTTGTATTGCAGATATTAGTATTGGTAGCCACTTGAATAATGAGAAATTTTTGGTCCTGAAATGCCTGAATATATATGTGATAACTTAGATTTATTTGCCCACTAAAGCAAGTTCGGCATCAGCTGATGATCTCTGCTGTCTCAAATTTTCCCCATGTAGCTAGCTGGCTAATGAGCCAAGCTAAGAAGCGGCAGTAACGGAGTTAGTTTCACTTCTGACAAAAGTAAGCGATTTGCTGAGTTTCTGTTGGCCTAAAGATAACGTGGAAGAGAGCAATAATACAGTTGTTTCATTCATTTAAATTAATTTTATTGATATAGCACAATTTTATGATTCAATGCAAATATTTTTGGCTACCTGTCGCAAACACCAGGACTTCTGCTGACCCAACTTTGAGGATCACTGTAGTAGGAAGTGGCGACAAGAGATTCCTTCAACTTTAGGATGTTCTGCTTTGTATAAATCTTGGTCAACATCCTAAAATAAAACACACAAACAAAACAGAAGCAATTCTGTCAAAGCAACTTTTACCCAGGCAAATAGAAACATTGCAATATATATAAATATATATGACGCTGAAAGACATTGCTTTCAGCCATATTGCAAAAGTAAAGTGACAAGCAGAATATGTAATGCAATTTGCTCTTTGTCAGTGTATTTGGATAAAATATCAAATAAATGGAGATTAACGGGATATTTTGTGAGGATAATATGTTACCTCTTAAACTAGTCCCTGCTATAAGGCTCTCTGCTAATCATTTAATGTGGAAGCTTATCTCAGGTTCCGTCCATTTTCATAATGAGTGATAGCTTTGGTGCCCCGTGTAGCTCAGCTTAACTGTGATCAAGTGTGGGAGCTCCCAGCACGCTTACAGTCCCCTAACAGACAAACGTGCCGGCGATGACGGATCACACGGTTTTCATCACAAACTCATAGGAGTGTGAGCTTGCCTCAACTTAAGGCTTCTGACCTAAGAGCTCTTCCCTGTTGGGGTGATTTTAGTTGGACAAATTTCCTCTCCTACAGGGTCTTTGCCGGCTGCGAGGGGAGCGGCTACGAGACTCATCTGCCTCCTATTACTCTCCTAAATTGAATGCACACACAGTGGATGTGTTAATGGATAGAAATGTGGTATAAGGACATGGCGTGCAGAGCTGGTAGAGGGGAAACTTCTCTCATTGCTTGATGTACTGCAAGGGTAGCCAGAACTCTCAGTTTATCTCTGCTATTATACCTAGTGTTATGTTACATGGCAGAGGTTGGAAACTCTGATATTTCTGTGTTATTTATTTACACGCTGCACATGTGAGTATACTCCTTAGAGACAACCTAAGAACTTCAGAAATGTACAATATTTTCCTTCTTGTTTTCACTTTTGTGGCCTGCCAGTATGACCTAGAATTACATGCCAAATGCTAATGTTGACTTTAGTAGACACCAAAGTCACTTCCCAGCTGTTGTTGTGCATCAGCACAACCTTTACAGAGTTGCTAAAAAGGCATTTGCTGGAAAGAATATCGCCATCATCCTCATAAGTCACATGATCATTAAAACAAGTTTAGAAAATTAAGACTTTCCGCTGAAATAAGAGAGATGCCGCTTTTTTTTTTCTTTTACCATTACAAAGGAACACTTCACCAGGTAAAAAAAACTTTTGTATGTTGAAAACACAATAGAAGGCAGTATCAAAAGCGGATATCCAGCAGCTGATCTGATGAGTCGTTAATAAAGCTCGTTTCACGCGTCGCCTCTAAGTGGGTGAGGGTTGTGAGGGCTTTTAGTGGGGGTGCTGTGTGCAAGTGAGTTGTGGGCAGTGTGGAGAAAATCTCATAGCAACAGTCAGCACCAGTTGTTTAATACTGCAGCTCAGCCTGAGCTTTGGCATGATGGGTGCCTCGCTGAGCCCACAATGGATCATGCATGACCACAGCGCTTAAAAATAGAAGCAAAGAAAGCAAAACTGCAGATATTCTAGCAGCTGCCTTGCGGCGTAAATATTGTGATACGAGCCATTTGATTTAAAATTGAAAACAAATATGTTTGAATTTGCCAGCATGTTAAAGTGACACACCGTTACATGTGACAAAATGTGTGAGAAAGTAGTGTTAGTGTTATCAAAGTTTTCACAATCCGGTTCTTTTTTGTTTGCTTGTTTTTAATTGGGTGTGTAACAGACTCAGGGAATGTGTGTAGCAGAGAAGTTTACATTATACAGCAAATGGTAAGATAATGGATTCTGCTCAGTTGTGTCTTTTTAAATTCATCTGTTCCCAAACTTTGCGTAAGTGTGAATAGTATCCCTTCAAGTTTTTAGCCACTTGTCGACCTGCTGCTTCGTTGCCTTTGCTATGAAGCACATAGTACGCCGTAACCTTTATTTTATTCTGCTGTGTTTTAGATCTTATGCTATTTTAGGCTGGTTTGCTCTTTCAGCTGTAATTATTTTCATATTCAAATCATAAAAGAAACTATAACTTGAGACACAACACGTCAGTATTTTACAGTGACGAATGCCTCATTCTGACACTCCCGCATCTTTTACAGCCTCTTATTTGGTTCACCGTAAGCTTAACAAAAACAGGACTGCAAACTGAACAAGCTAAGGGATCAATTAACTGTCAAAGCGGAGCAGTAAATAGCTGTAGAACTGGTGGACACCAAAAGAGAGCTCAAAGGAGGATGTATGTCAAACTTGGAGTAAGTCATTAGGAACGTAACAGGCACAAGTGTTAATATTACTCAGTATTTGCTGGATATGTGAATAAGCTTGTAATTGCTAACACCTTTAATGTATCACTTTGTAATGTGATAATAAGTCAGTGCTTGTACCTGTACTGGTCTTCCTGTGCAATTATATTTCCATCAAATGACATATTTAAGAGGCATGTAATTTAGTTCAGGTGTCATTCATGTACCAGCAACCAAACATATTACATTTGGGTGTTGTAGGCCTATTACTTATTACTATGCTTGCACTACCAGTCGCTGGTAATTACATACGAAGGCAGCTTAGATATGTATGAACTGTTAAACCCCCTAACCTATAAATGATGGGGCAAATATGCAGTCAATGAGATGCTGGGATACATTTGACAGTTTTCTTTTTCTCTCATTGCCAACAGGTGTGTCAGAATGCTCCATGTTTTGCTATTAAAAGACAAACAGCAAATGTTTTGGTATTCAGATCATGGAGTGAAAAATTGAGAAGTGAGAGAGGATTAGAAGCAGCTTGGAGTGCAATTTGAATTAGCCCTTTGGAGATGACTCGTGTAAGAAAATGAAATGTCATCCGCTCCTAGCAAGAAATGGAAAACATGTGAACACGTGGAGGGAATCTTTTACTTTTTCTTTATGCATTCTGACTCTTTGTGCTGCGCAGTAAGACGCGTCAGGCACAAATCACCACAGTGAGGATGACAAACCGCTGCCTGCAGCGCCTCAAAACGCAGAGGGACTAAAAGAGTCGTGCTATAGGGTGAGCGGTGCAGCTGTCTTCAAATCGTGCATCACAGCTTCAGACCTGCTTGGACTAATTACCTTCTGCGGTGCTGCATCTGCCACCAACAAAAAAGCCCGTTCAAAACCGATTCATTATTTAGAAATGATTAATGCAAACCACAACTCCTCAGTGTTTTTGCAAAAGAAATGTGTTAAAGGTTTAAAGCAGGAACATTTCTGCTCTTTAATATTTAGTGAATCTGCACTGAAATGTGAAAAGTTATTAGATGAAGCCAAATAGTCATTATTTTTTTACTAAGGATGCTTGCTTTGGAGTAATAATCCACCATTAAATCTGAAACTCAAACTAAAGGGGTTTTTAGTGAGATGCAGCTAAAGTACGCAGCTTGTAGAAAAAGTGATCAGGTTTCACTTTAGGCATGAGCTATTCCATAACTATTTTTATAGACGTACAATCTCAACCTGCAGAATACCTTCTTTTTTTTTAACCCTATGAAAGAAAGTTGTGTGCAGCTCCTTGTTGCTGGTTCTGAAGTTGATTTTAAGACTTTTAGAAGATATGATGGGAGCAGAAGAGCGGGAGGAGGCTGGTTTCTTTGCTGCCCTGGATGTTGCAGTGACGGTGTTGGTTGTGCCACTAAAACGGGCTTAAACTGTGGATATGTTTTCCAAAAATCATTTTTGGTCAGAACACAGACTCGAGTCTTAAAGACGTAATTGCGTTATACATTTCTGTATATTTTCACATTGAGGATATAACGCAGACATCACAGAAGCACAAACAGGCATTCCGCTGGATGTCTCTTTACTTCCATTGAGTTAAAGGGAAAAGAGGCGATAGGATGACGCACTTAAAAGAGCAGCAGGCGAACCTCAAACCACGAAAAACATGTTGAAAATGCGACACTTCTAAGTTGTTAGTTGCAAGGAATCAACCTTTCCACAAAGTTCCACGAGGATCTGATTTTTTTTTTTTTTGTCTGCTGCTGTTTTTCATTTTTCACAGGAACAAGTTTTATTAGATATTTTCTGCCACTCCGCTCGTCAATCTTTACTTATTTAAATTTCATTACTCCTTTTGCGCTTTGTCACATTTTTACTTTGATTAATACCACAGAAATTCCTTCAGTGTATAAGTAGACATGATGCAGCTTAGATTTAGATTTCCTTGGACCTAATGTTTTAATGTTTGTTTTAAATTCATTACAAAAATGAGACTAAAATGAAAATTGCCTCATCTGAATTTGTATTCTGAGATATCTGAACATTTTATTTTATGCTAATATTGATTCTGAAGGTCAATATTATGGCATCAGCAGTGGATTTTGCTTTGATCATTGTAATAGATATCTAGTTTGTATTTACACCTTGTCTTTTAATACTATTTTCCTTGACACCTCCACAGACAAAGAGGTCACCCATGCCAGATGATGTCTTTAGTAGTTGGCAACACATGCTGATGATCAAATGACATTTATTTTCACAACACTACAAATGAGTCACTCGGGATGATCCGCTGAATAGAATAGAAATGACTTCATAAGATGTTTCAGGTGAGCTGGGGGGGGGGGGGGGGGTCAGGTTTGTTAT
>JAVDPK010000960.1:41710-63780 GCA_034780415.1 Cichlasoma orientale | reverse complement strand
GGGGGGGGGGTCCGGTTTGTGATTCTGACACTTTGATGCTTATGCAGATCCATTAATGAAGCACATTACAGAAACCTGCTGTTTATAAGCAGTGTTACAGGTGAGGTTGTGTTTTTATGCTATCAAGCGGCCATCTTTGACATTTGACCCCTGATTCCTTTTTGGTGAGGAAGTCTGTGCATGTCTCGGTGTCATGGCCTTTCTTACGCTTTACACAATGAATACTTCTCTCTCTGTTTTTTTTTTTTTAAATTCTATGATAAAAAATGAAATGCAGCTAACAGGACGACACTTACTTTCTCTTCCCTGATTCTGTATCTGGAGAATGCTCAGCGTGGGTGGGGGGTACTTTACTACAGATACAAGGCACATGCTGTGTGGTGATGATGGGTCTGAAACTACGTTATCCATCACCGACCTTCCTCAGTCCAAGGGCCCCCGTCCAATACCACATCCATTATCAAGTTGCGGGGAAGCAGCAGGGAGAATAAAAGGACTTTTTCCCAATAGGAGACTACATTAAAGTCGTATGGGCAGATGTGAGAGGCGGCAGGTCTACTATACGATTCACCCTGGAAGGGCGCAAGCTCAGAAATGTCTTCCTGTAAATGTTAAAATAGTGTGCAGGGATGGCAACTGAATATACATGACTTTTTAAAAAAAAAAAAAAAACATAATGAAATAGGTTTCTTATTCCAAAAGCCAATTTTGAAACAAATGATGTCCTATTCAAATTTATTATAAAAAAAAATATAAAAAACAAAAATATTTTAAAATAAAATTCAGCAAACTTGTAATAATTTGCTTTTTATCCAGAGCTATATACATTCACATCTCAATATAGCATGTTGTGCTATAGATATTTACATGTGGTAGTAGAAACTAAAGGAAACAGATTTTCTGTGTAACATGAGGCAGAAGAGAAAAAAATCCCACTACGACTTGGCCAAAAGAGCTTTTTTATATTGTAAATTAAGGAGAAGACTGTGGCTTTCTAAGCAAACCATTATGATAGTTAACGTAGAACCACTTAAAAGGCCAGCTGCAGGAGTGACGTGAATAATAGTGTTTAATTTGTCTAATCTTAGCAGGAGCAGTGGGTGGCGGGGGTGGGGGTGGGGGGGTTGCATTGGTACCCTGCTGGCACTTGAAGAGAACTTCTTTCACCACAATGTGGTGCAAATGCCCTAAATTATCATTTGGCTGTGTTGCTGTTGTTTTTTGTGCTTTTACCCTTTCATTTGTAGTTTGTTGTTAACGTGTGTGTACAAAGGACAGACATGGCGGGGCTACTGTAGAAAAGTTCAAGACTGGCACGCGCCGACGAGCTGATTGAGGACACGATTTTCTGTTGCTTTTCCGAGGGCACTGTAATTTGCCCAGGCGCTACGAAATCCCTGCAAATAAATAATTTAAGAACTTTATTGAGGCAGTTTGGAAAGTATTTACAAGGTTAAGTTCCTCTGACCCCTTTTGCTCAGTCGCCCACACTTTAAGGCTACATGTACGGTGAGCCTTATTTAAAATGTCAATAAAATTGTCTCCTTTTGGAAACTTATTCGAAAGTGGCAGCTCAGCGTGAGTGGTTAAAAACACAAAAAATAATGCAGATATCAACAGTTTTGCGAGTATTCATCATCCGAGAGTTGTGGTTTATGCTGAGCTATATTTCCTTTATTTTATTTTCCTAGCTGAATTCAGCAGCACTGCCTCTCGCGTTGCCCAGCGCCAGTTTAGCAGTGGAAAATTTACTGCTGATTTTTATACCGCTTGTTTTCAATTTGACTCAGTTTTACTTTCCTGTAAAAGACGGTCGAAACTGAGACATCTCCTGCGATCCTCCTCCCGGCCCTGCGCAGCGCTGGTTTGTGTTGGAACCAGAGATGTTGTTATATGCTACAAGCAGCTAGACAGTCTCATACTATTTATTGTGATAATCCCTCAGCACACATTATAATTATGTGACAGAGCTAATACGTACCGCGCTGAACTGTAAACTCGTGACATCAAATAGATGTATAAGATTTCAGGATGGCTACTAGAAACAGGAAGAAATGTCTTTTGAGTGTTAAATGATAAACATGGATGTCTTCTGCTGCCGTAACAAAAACAAATCACGGTCATAAACACCCAACATGAAGAGAACGAGGGATATGCTGTGGAGGCAAACTGTGTGTGTGTGTGTGTGTGTGTGTACATCTCCCTTAAATTAAACCATGTGGTCACCAAAAGCCCCCCCACCCCCAATCTCCTCGTCCGTTCAATCCAGGCCTCTCATTGACCTTCCAGGCGCTCATTGTCCCAAAGTGAGACTTGATTACTGGCCTAAGCCCTGTGAAGGTTCGCCTCAGTGGCCACAGCTGATCTTTTATACTAATTTCGGATTAATGCGGGGTCTGCAACACTGCGTAAACACAGCCACTGAGAAGGCCCCTGCCACACAGAGCTAAACATTAATCCTCCTTAATGCTGAGAGTCAACTTCCAGTCCTTATCAGAATTTGTCTTAATCTCTGCCTAGGCTGTACAAAACTCCACTGCTCAATAAGTAAAATGTACACCATCAAACAACAAATGAGCCAATGAACGGTGCTGGACTTAGAGTTAAACAACACAACGACGGGGCAAAAAAAAACTTGAAATGAAATCAGTCTTACCTTAGAGAGCCCTCAAACCTGTCGCTCTAGCCTGCAGACTCAAATGAAGAAAAAGGATAATAGCAATAGCTGCAGCTCCCCCCCCCCCTTATAATTCAAAACATTTATGAGTTAATTTATGGCTATGCTGCGTGCAAATTTTAGTCTTCCCTTCCTTGATTTCAGTCTGAGCCACAAGCACGTTTCACTGCTCCCCTACTCTCGTTCGTATTTCGGTCTCTCGTGCCGTTATGGATCCACTGATGTGTGGGTTTTGACCATGTGGGTCCGAGTCCCTGTCTGGTCTAGCGCCCGTCCCTAGAGTGAGAGTGCTTGTCTGTAATTTTCTCAATATGAGATATGTGATATATTATTTCAGCAAATATCTGGGCTTGGTTCAGCAGCATTTGGGATACTGTGATTTATGAGTGGATGTTTTTGTATGGAAAGCACTTCAAATTTACAGTATGGTAGGTGAAATACTTTCTTCCTAAAATAGAGAGAATTAGTCTTTCCTGGGTGTAAACATTCTAGGTGAAAAACACGATTTCTTGAAGAAAAGAAGCAGAGAAAATAGCGGTAAGAAAGTTTCTTTTATAATTTTCTTTTATGTTACTTTAAACTTTGGGACTGTTTGGCGTGCCGTAGGGAAATCGCCATATTCCACACTGTAAAGTTACATTTACTCAATTTAATTCGGTTTTATTTATATGGCACCAATTCACAGCAACAGTCGTCTCAAGGTGCTTTATATTGAAGATCCTACAAATATGTCATAACTATAAACATGCGATTGTTTACATATTCACTTAAAATGATTGAATTATTTACTTAACTTGAAAGCTTTCACTTAACTAAAATAAAATGAGCAAACTATGCAGCCGAGGCTATTGCGGTCGAAGTGGCTATTTTTTTTTTTTACGCATATTTAATTACATTTCGCCAGACTCTGCAAAATAAAAGAAGCAGCTCATTACAAAATAATAGTGATTATTTTGGTGCTATTGGAAGATGAGCAGCCAAGCCCTTTGGGTGAGGAAGATTATGCTGAGGCACCAGAGGGAATGAGGCGACTAATCTCTCTGTAGCCCAGTCCAACAAACACTGCTGCACAACGACATGTGGACTGTGGAGGAGCTGTGTGTGTGTGAGTGTGTGTGTGCGGACTGGACTGTGTGCATGCTAAGCTGGCAAATGTAAACACAGTCGGCTGGGGAAAAAAGAGAGGCCACATAATTATAAAGTTTTAAAGTAAATGCCAAAGCGAAGTGTAAGCTCTCATAAAACAGAGAAGCACGGAAAGAAGAAGCCGGGAATGCCATGCGTTTACCTACACAGATACGAAAGCCTTGACAGAGTTGCTGTTTAAAGAGATTTTTAAGTTTCACACAGCGCAGCCTGGGTGAGACTCTGTTGACTTTTGCAGAGTCTCTTTTTGGCCACGCTCTACTTTGCAAAACAAAATTATCCCATTCTGAGGTTTTGGGAAAGAGCTTTTAATTTAATGGTTGCATTTGGCAAGAATCCTCATCACTCTGAAAATTCATCACTCTAAATTTTCTATTTTCTTCCACATGAAGATTTATCTCGCTGCCCTGTAATTATGCTGGTGAGGAGATCAATGAGCTGGGAGGCTTTTCCTCCAAACTTGGGTCAATAACTTTAGTATTCTTTAAGAAAGCTCTGCGCCGCTTCTAGCCACTCTACATTATTCAGTTTTTACAGAGGTTAGCACTAGTCTTTTATGAGCTGTGAACTGACCGCAAATGTACGGACTAGTCCGTCCCAAAGTACATCCCTTACCCCTCTTCCCATCTTCTCTCAGCTACACTTCTTAAATCTATGGGAAAGGGCAAAAAGATGGAACAGCTTTAAAGCAGAAAAATCCTTTAATGCAATTCCTACCTTATCTAAAACACCTACATATCTGTCTCCAGTCTGCGGCCTTTGAAAGGATATTTCAGGCCTGGGATTGAGGGAGGAAAATCTCCCGTCAGAAGCAGGACTAGGGATGAGTTATAGGCATCTAAGAGGCTGGAAATCTCTGGGGCCTGACCATGGCTTTAGCATACAGCTCCAACCACGGCCAGGGTGTAGAGCCGAAGCAACCTCACTGGCCCTCGTCAAAGGGAGAAATAGAGGGAAGCATGAGAAGGTAGCAATGATATAAAGAATTAGGAGGGCAGGTTTTGGTTTAATGCTGGAATGAAAGATTGCATTCTGCTATAGCGCCGGCTCCAGTGGAAACAATTCACGCCGCTGTCAGAAGGTTAAACAAATGCGACATAATTTACTAATTGTTTTTCATTTAGACTTTTAAATTTTAAATATTTTATTGTACACATACGTAGTTTGCATTCCAAATTAGATACCCACACCCTTTTTGCGCGTGCATATTGTTAAAAATAGATGTATGAGAGAAGTGCACTGTGCTGCATTTTACGGACTTTGAGGGCTAAGATGTACTGTCCTGCCCAGTGTCTCAGTTGTCTTTTCCCCCTCTATTAGTCTGAGTTTAACGCACTATTCTGGTCAAAGCCAATAAATTTTCCAGCAGAGGATAAAGTTCAAGAAGATAAAATCAAACAGATGTCAGTGTGAGGGTGAGTCTTAGTGACTTATAAAAGTGCTCTCATCAAAGAGCTGAATCATTTGTTTTGAATTATTACGTTGTTAACAAAAGGGTCGGCAGCAGCCTGTTTGAGGAGGAATCTGATCTGTTTGTCTAAAAACACGAACAGGCATACTCTGGCCCAGAGGAACCATGGGAAACGAATCATAGCTGACATGCAAAGGCAGCTGTGGATGGGTTTGATTGACAGCCATCAGCTATCTTTGGACCCCGTGTTTACTTTTGTTTTCAGTCGAGTGTTGACTGTCTGGCACCTTGCTCTGCACGCCAGTTTTCCTTGTATACTTGCACTCCAGTCAAATAGACAATTTCAAAAGAGATGTTGTGTTGTGAATTTTTTTGTATGTACGACATGCGCGTTTCCTCTGTTGTAAATTTGATTAAGTTTCAGTAATGAAACTTGTGATAAGATCAAAGGCAAACTAAGATTTCGGACAGATAAGTTCAATAAATGTTTATTCTTTTTGAATTATTTGGCACACATTGGACTTATTTAGTCTTACACGAGAGGAAGATCATACCACTCAGGGTCATACGTTCATGCAAAGTTCATGTCAAGGTGAAATTTTTGCTTTATCTCTTAAATCTTGTTTCAGCTGATGTGAGCGGTTAAGTCCTGGACACAATAAAAAGTTTCTCAAAAACAGTATCTGTGCAAGAAGCTTTGTGGTACATGCACAATAAAGGCATTACATTTTAAACATTTAACAATATAAACTTACACTGCTAACAACTTTTGTTGTAATCCAGGGCTGCAAAACTTACACTGCGTGAGTGTTGTGTTGGGACGGGGCCAAGAACAAACAACATAGGAAATTCGAGGTCACATGCAAAGGGTGGGGGGTGGGAAAATTAACTTTGTGCTTGCACACTTGAACCACACAGTTTTATTTTGCACAGTAATTTTGATGCCTTGTAAATGTATAATACTTCCTTTAACATTGCAGTAAGAGAGTTAATGCAGCATTTGACAAATTAGAGGATTCATTGTTATGTTCCAATATTCTGTGTATTTGCAAGAGTCACATTTCTTACAATACACTATTTTCACTGTTTAGACCAAGCTTTAAAACACTATCTAATTCTCATGGCGCTGGCCCAGAGTTACTGCGTCTCCAGCAATGCCTTGCTCACAGGATGAACCATGAGGGCCCAGCTAGCTGGGATCACAGGAAGACGTTTGATAAGCAGGCCCCAGAGTGCTTTTGCTCCCAGCACGCTATTCTTACATTCGCAGTGCGGGGGCGGCATGCCAGTAGCCGGATTACACACCAAAGCAGTCAATGCAGTTTCTGCAGCCTTCTCTCAGTCTATGCAGAGTTAGCACAAGCTCATACCATATGAGCCAAGCGCCAGCGGTCTCATTACAAATAACTTTAGTTTTGTGATACACATCCACTAAAGTCTATGATACATTACAGTACAGTACATGATACTTGCACTTTATTGAAAGAAACACCAAGTAAAACCAGTAACCCAAATATAAAATAAGAAAAGTAATAAAACAAAATTTATATGTAAAATATTTGTTTCATTTTTGTCAACATGTTATTTTTTAATTTAGCTGTCAGTAAAAAAAACAAAACAAAACAAAAAAACATTTTCCAAAAAGCAAGGAAATTTGTAAAGATGAGTTGAATGAGCCAATGCTCATCACTGACTGCTCCACATTACAGCAAAATATACATTTTGAATACAGGTGGCTCCAAACTGTACACAGCTTTATGGAAAAGTCCACCATAGTGTTAATATTGGGGGTTTGTTCTGGTGTCCCAGAGGTCAAAAGGTTAACCATATAACTGCCTTGCTCTGTTATGTATAATCACTCTTTTTCTTGCTGTGTTGCTTCTGTTTTATAAGTAGCTAAGTAGACGCCTCAAGTGAATTATCTCAGGTGAAATTAAAGGGTGAAGATTTTGTATTAAAGACAAGCATTTTCTCACTCTTTACAGGTAAAATTATCAGTGCCATGAATCCACTAAACTAAGTCTAAAACAGTACAAGGAAGTTGACTGGTGTGATGGCATCTGAATGAGTCCTAACATCAATTCTCACCTGATAATTAAAAGACTTCAGAAAGTTCATGTGCAAACTTGTGCATCGGGAGCCTCTAACCCCAGCAGAAGCACTCTCGCATGCTGATTTGATATTTCACACTGACATTTAACAATAATCTGTGTTTCTCTGCTGAGAGACGAGCTGTCAACAACAGCAAACCTTCTCATCTGCCGGAGGCGACAGACTTGTAATGAATTGCTGAGGTTTGCTTCTGGACCCCCTCCATCTCCCAGTTATTGATACAGTCGGGTGGGAAGATAGCTCTATTTTCTGCAGAGGTGAATGATGAGTATGGCACGTTTGCACACTGTATTTTCCAGTGTTTGCCCTGAGGAAAGGAGCCTTGGTGGAATTTGTATTGACTCTACAAATGTTTAATGAGCGAGCAGCAACAGCAGCTGGTTGCCCAGTGCTGATGACGTGATGACACAGGACACACGTGTGTTCCTTTGCATTGCAGCAACTGGGAATGCCAATAACACAGAGCCGGGCATTGTTACATGTACTGTGTATTTTTTTCTTTTTTTGTTCTAAAAATTGCTCATAAGGTGGCATCTTTTGTGGCTTTTTAAAAACTGCTAGTCCACTTCTAATGGCGCTCCGTGGCACCGAAATTTTTACATACAATAAACGCAACATTATTGAAACATTGCTACAATGATAAATTCTTCAGAAAATCAAATTCTATAAATTTGAAATATTAAAAAAGGGGGAAAAATATGAATAGATTTCACTTTTAAGATGCAAATGGATTCTCAACCTCAAATGCTCCAGAATAGTCAAACAGCAGAAACGCTGTGGCACCAGGCATCGTGTCGATCTTTAAGAGAGCGTGGGCAGCCACAGTCCACAAAGCTAACCCTGTCATCTGGCAGCAGATTTGCAAGAGAGATAAACTGAGATCCTACAGGGGATCAAACTCAGCCTCTATCTCTAACAGAGGATTTAGCCAGCAGAGACTAAAGGGGCTACAGCAGAATTACTGTGTATGGAACCTGAATGAGTCGTTGCATTTACCCTGCAAGTTGGCCGCTTTTGTACTTGGATACTGTTTAGCAGTATAATATCAAAGATAAAAATGCATTTTTACCTAGTGTTAAAGGTTAATACGGCAGCGCGCTTTAAAGGAGGTGTAAATTTGACAACACTTCAGAGAGAAAAGGATTCTTTGAATAATGGGAATGATCGGTGACAACCAGGAAGTAACCTCAAACTGGGTTATTTGGTGACTCAAGCAAATCAGACACAGAGCACAAAGATAAATAAATAAATGTAAATAAATAAAGCTGCAATATATTATGGGACATTTGCGTATATATATTATTGTATAGAAACATTTCTATGCATATATATATATATATATATATATATATACACATGTACTGCATATTATAATTCATCTGGGCAGAAACAGCACTACATTTATGTACAGGGAAACTCTGTTTTTTAAATATTGCCGTGACCTTTTTCTGAGAACGTCCACCATCGTTATGATCATTTGGTTCTGGTGAAAACCTCACGGGCTTTTAAAAGGTCCGTACTTATTAATGCTATTATTAGACATTTAGATGAGGGGTGTGTGGAGTTGGGGAGTGTACTGTCAGCTGAGTATTTTAATTTGTGGTCCAACCTGAGAAAAGGCCAATCAAAACAAAGATCATTTTCCTACAGGAGTTTTTGAAATGTCACAAGTCCCGAGTTAAGAAAAACATGTCAATAGATGCAAAAAGGCCAGCTGCACCATCAGTAAATGATGTGAAATACTATTGAGCTGACAAAATGAATTGACTTCTTCTATTGAGCATAATCTTAATATTATGATAACCCCCGTAAAGTAAAAAGGTAACTTATGCCACTGAAACCACTAAGAAGCAACATTCCAGCATGCTGGTCGCTGCAGCTTTCGCCCACTAACGCTGAAACCTATTGTTTCCAACACTCACCCCCACAAAGTCAGAACAGCTATTTCCAGAACAGTGAGCTCAGTCCAGCCCATTGTACCTACCACTGGAGCAGAAAGCAGCGGAAGGCTGAAGCGAACAAGTCTGCAGTGAAGTTGTAAAAATATTGTGGTGGAACAAAACACTGACCCACTCAGCTGATACTGATAATATACGTAGTGGTGTCAGCTTTTTAAAATTTTTTAATAAATATATATGACAGCATTTATGAAAAGGAAGTCACTGGGAGATGATCTCATCGTCCGTCTCATCGTGCTGAATTGCACTGTACAAGTTTGCTTGGAGATCGCATGTTACGCTTTACTAATAAAGCCTCATGCCGAGAGGGAAAAAGATGTAAATGGTGACACCATTCTCACACGATTTACACAGTGTGGCACTGCCTGTCTGCACTTCAGTCGTAAGTGTTCCATCATTCCAAGCAGGATGGGATTACAAAGTATCTCTTATCATACGTTATCATTGGCCTTTTCTTTTTATAAAAAATGAAATGAAATGAAATTAGATCCTCTTATTGCCTTTAAAAGCCACATTCTTCCCATTACGACATACCAACAGTTTGGCACTGTAGTGATTAATAAGAAGGCTGTGTACAATGTAGTATATGGTGCTGTAACAGTATAAAAAATAAATGCATATATAAAAATATGTGATCCAGAGCTTACGTTGAAGACTTTTGGCCTTCAGTGGCTAGAAAATGCTTTATTCAACTTTAAATAAATAAATTAAAGTGGCACCAGCAATGGCAGCTTCTGATTTTGCTTTAGTAAAATGCAGCCTGCAGTTTGGGCCAGCTTCTTTTATCAACATATGGTATAAAGTGTAGGAGCACTAAATTACAACCATCAATTTATGACACAGGTTATTTTAATTAAAGAGTCATTTCTTTCTATGCTGCTGCAATCAGTATGCATACACCCATTTTTGACTGTCTCTAATTAATATCATTGAGTCAGTGTAACAAGGAGGAACCTTGTACAGGAAAGAACTTGATGTAAGTAATAAGTTGACTTTTTAAGAGTATAAGAATTTCATGAATGGAGAAAAAACAAGACAACAGATGAATTGTGTTGAATATAAACTTCAGCAAAATATTTTATTCATTTCTCTGGTGATTTGTTGTTCTATTTCTCGGTCGAGTGGCTCTAGTCCATTTTAAATAGCAAAACAATCCATCACAGAAATTATTATTAGAAACCCAGGTAATACAGAAACATAAGATTAATAAAAGTAAGGTTTGTTCCCCATGTTGTAGGATTGCGGACTTGAATTTTTAAAGAAGAAAAGACGGAAATGCAAAAAAAAGCTGGCAAAATTAGCATTCTGGGTTGTCTATGTACACTGGAGGCCAGAGTTGCAGTGCAAGCTATTAGCCCACTGCCCAACCCCTGTTGCACAGTCCTACTTCTTATTACTACAATGGTGGTTTCACCTTTTCAGTTTAATCATTCCAGTAGATATTAAACTCTCCCAGCAGGCTGGGGGCTATATAGTGTAGGGATTTACTGAGGGATTTGCATCCTTCTTTCTGCTAGTTCAAATCTCTGTCTTCTCCGATCAAATTATCATAACCATCATCGGGCACAACTCCACCATGAAAATACAGAGCAGGAAAAACACTGTCAGCGATTCCATGTGCCTATTTCTCAGAAATATGAAATATGGTTATTGTGCATTGCTATGCAGTAAAATTGGAGTGTTATCCCATGGTACCAAAGCCATTGTGGAAAACATGAGTTATTGTCCAACAGCAGTGCGATTCACACGAAAAACCCTATCCTTTGTTGGAATAAGTTTATTATTAATTTCTGTGGCATATTAAATCATGTTTGGCCTTAAATTAAAATAAAAAGTTATATGGTTTATAATTGCATTGTGCACAAACAGCCTGTGAATTGCTGATTAATTATAACTCTCACTCTAACCTCGAACTGTTTGGATGAAAATAACCTTGATGGAATAAAGCATTTTAACGCCTTAGTTTTTAAAAAGTAAAATTTTTATGCCTGCGCATTGGAAGCTCTTCTACAAACACAACCGAATGGCCCGAACACAGCGGAAGAGTGAACGTTTTCACATGGGGGAACTTTCATCTGTTATGGCGCGTTATATATCCAACTTAATACATCATCAAGAGGGTTAAAACACCATTGCGTGACTAGCTTTGATGCCATAAGACTGAAAGTAAATTAACGTGACGCGCTGGAGCCCGTGACTCTTGATAAACGTGGAAACCTTTATTATTATTTATCTTATTTTGGGTGTGAAAGCTGAGAGCAGACAGGGTGGGTCAGCACAATGTCCGGATTGTTCCGCACCGCACGCACCTACATTTTCAGAGAGGCGAAGGCTTCCACCTATAGGGGCACTGCTTCACTCTCTAATCTTTAGACCTGAATATGGCTTGTGTGGGAAAAAGTGCGTTTTCTTCCTCTCTGCCTCTGACTGCAAGGGAACAGGTCAAATCCTCTGCCAGGTGCCCCAGGCTATTTTTCCTTTCCTCTTTTTTTTTTTTGAACACCTCCACACCAAGAGAGCAAAATCTCTGTCAGAAGACGGAGGAGGGGAGAGGGAAGCAGAAACACTCCTCTGTTTTCACTTTGTGTGTGTTGAACCCTCTGGGGCTGAAATAATTAAGATCAATATATATGAAAGTTCAAGATACTTTTTTTCAAAGTTGGTTCATTTCAAGGTAATTAGTGTTATATGGATCTCATAAGTCTGTGTAGCCTCACTGACATACTGTATTGCCAGATTTATGAGCCATATATCTTCAGCATGTGCTAATTACTCGTGCTCTGTATTTGTGCCTTGTCTCAAGTTGTGTTTGGTTCAACTAACTATTAAAAGGAGTGTACACACACACATCTTTAGCTCTTATTTGTTTGCTCTTTCAAAAACACAGTTGCATAACTGTTTGCATAGATTGTTCTTTGCGTAATTTGCTCATGTAAATTTGTGTCAGTCACATAATGTTCACAATGCATTATTCTGTAATCCAACAATTTAAAAGTGGAGAAAATTAAAATCTTTTTACAGTTTTTTAAATTAACATTGCTACATTTTTTAAAAAAACTATTATTTTGTCAGATTTAACTGATGACATTTATTTGTCTGTGCTTTTGATACAAAGGGAACGCTCAACATTACGATGCAGGCGCCTTCTATTATTGCATGCATGAGTCATATAATCATATTTGTGTATTTGCTGTAGTTTGTTCATGTTTTTGCTGTCTGTCTTTTTGCAAAAGCAGCTCGATAAAAATAAATTCAGTATAAACATGAAAAAAAGTTTGGTGGCGGGTTTGTGGAATAGAAAGGCTTTTTTCCTCTTTTTAATCATTGATTCCCATGAATGTTTGATTGAACTCAATTGACTTTTAAGGGCTAAAGGTCATGAATTTCCCTTAAATACATACAGCAAAATGGCCATGTCAACTTTCAATTCCAGCAATGGGAAGAGAGAAATAAATAACAAAAATAAATTGTGGGGGTGCAGTTTTTTTTTTTTTTTTAACCTCCCAGCTTTAACATGTTATCATTACTTTGCTGAGCATCTCTGGTCAGAGTGACACCAGTCCATTACACCATCAAAGCCCTCAACTCTTCCCCCACCACCCTTCAGAGGTCACCTTGGGGAGGATTCCACTATCCACCAAGCCCACCAAACAACACCCTTCCCATCATACCATTGTTCAACCCAATTCCACCTGGGATAGATACAAGAGGATTGCAGAGAGGCTGTGAGGAAATGTGTGTGTGTGTGTGTGTGTGAGTTGACATGACACAGTGTGTGTGTGCTTGTGTGGACAACCAGCTGTCCAGGGTTCTTGGTGGAAGGCTGCAGCTGTTTAGGCAGCTTTATGCTGATAACGGCCCTATGACTCTTTAGTTGACACACTGAAGACAATAACAAAGAGAGACAGAAATATGGACACAAAAATACATTTATACTATTCAATCGTTCACCTTGTACCTATAAAATAAAAATAATTAGGAATTCTGATTGATAAATAGATCAGTTCATGACCTGATAGTCCAACGTTAGAGTGTGATTATGTTCTGTTAAACCAGTTTTATGTTGCACTAGCTTGTGCACTTGTACACATTAAAATACATAAAGGCTTTTTCCTGTGACTGTGAAAAATACTCATAGTAATAATGTTAAATGTCGCCATTGCATATAGGCTTTATCATTCTGTACATCATAAAGTAGAAGAGATGATGAGAAAAAGGTGTTGTTAATATAATTCAAAATTTGGTGCTGATATCACCTCGAAGCAGCTCAAACTGCCTGTGAAGAACACATGAGCAGAGGCCACTGAGGGAATGCAAGGCATTAGCTTAACGTGTCTGGTAGCACTGGTAGGACTCTCATTTCCTTTTTGGACACTTAATGTGTCCAGCATTTCTAAACCAATTTGCTGTAGGGTCAGCCATACAAATGTACATACGCGTGGCATCTGTAAATTGGGGTACAGTATGAATTACATAAATGGTGTTTGAGCACCTAAGTCACAGGGATTAATGTGTCCTGCTGTGTCCTCTGCATGCCTTGCCTCGGATTATCCAAAGCTGGAACAGCAGGGGGTCACTGTGTGCCACCTAATTTACAGCTGACATCCCATGTCTCCTACTGTGGGCACTTGGATGGCATGATGTGAGACACAGATGCCTGCAAAGGCCTGGCATCATGATAAATTTGGAAACAATACTTGTTGCAGTTCAGATACAGGATGATTAATTGCAAGTGTTCCTAACCTTTTATGGTGAAGCTCAGTGAGGCGCTGAATTTACGTGCAGCTGCGGCTGCCCTGTCAGAGTGATGAGTTGTTAGCAGCAGGAAGAACGATTGCATTTGTGATATTCCCAATATTTAATTTTCTTACTGTTCGTTTCATACACGTTATTACTGCACATCAAAATAGTTATTTAATTTACAAAGAAAAGTTGCAGTTAGGGAAATCTCAACACTTTATTCAATCCTTAAAATACATGTGTTACCCCTTCCAAAAAAAGCATCTCCGAGCAGTGAGGCAAAACAATGATTCTTGCACATTAAACTATTTTTGGCACCGCTTTTCCCCACTCTTAAAAATGATCTGAATGGAGTAGTGGAAATACACATATTTCCTCGTTTAAACGGCAACATGAAATATATCAACTTCAGCAAGGTGAACATGGCAAATCGTTTTTGACTCTATGCAATGCAGCACCGAGCTAAAGGTTCAAACGTTTAAAATTAAATCCTGTTTGCTACAGCCGACTCACCAACATGCAATATCTGTCGCAGCCCAAATTACAGGGAATGCATACACTAGTTCTGAGTTAAAGTGGTCATAGTATTTGTGTGAGAACCCAATGTATGCAGGATGCTTTGTATAGCAAAGATGCAGTTTTATTCCATACTGCCACACACTAGTGACAACACTACCCTGAAACTAGCCACACTAGTAGTGAATGTGATAATACCATTAAAAAAAGAAAATAAATATCTACAGCAGGTCAGCGGTGTGCCAAAATAAAGAAATATCATTCCCAGAAGCTTTGGGAAGGATTCATGGAAGTCTTTGGAGTTAGATGCAAGGTTATACAGAGGGCAGCCAGAACGGGTGTTTAGTTTGGGAGATCAAGTCAAACAACAGCAGCGGAATGGAGAAGACAGAGAAACTAAATTCACCTTGCGTCAGGGAAAACACAGGCTGGACAAAAGGGCTGGAAAGCAATGGTTCAATGAGCGAGTGAAGTGCAATATTGAAATAAAATATGGGATGATGGGAAAAGAAAAGTGCTTTCAACAACAACAACAAAAAAAAGCATAATTTTATGTTTTTTTTTTTTTACTGTTCTTCAGTCGGAGAGAGGGCTGGGAATAATTTGATGTGAAGGTGGTTCACCTGGGAGAGCTGGCTGTTCTGACTACAGGAGGATTTGTGAACTGGCTCCAAGGCAAGTTGAACAGAACACACAAGCTCTTATTAAACTTCCTGTTTTCACCAAGTGAGACCAATATCTCTCTCTCTCTCTCTCTCTCTCTCTCTCTCTCTCTCTCACACACACACACACACACACACACACACACTTAGCATTTAACCAGCCTTTATGACCTCATATGTGTTAACAGTCAGAGTCAGGGAAACAAACTGTACCCGATGAAAGAAAACTTGATGTTGGTATATATGTTTCTGAGGCCATAAATTGGAATTATTCTTATATGGCAGCAATCATTGTTTGGCTGTAACACTAAAGCTATTGCTCTACATCACTGTCAATACTTCAAGGTCAAATGCAAAAAGGAATATCAATCACCCAGAAGCAGAGACGCTATGTTTGGGGTCGCACCGCGACTACGATGAGTCTTTTATAAATGCACTGATGAGTTGACCATCTTAACCTTTTCTGTCTCTGTTTTATTCATTTTAATCCACATTTCAATTAAAAAGGCAACATGGTAGTAACAGATCCATAACCTGCCGTCCAGTGAAATCCCATCTTCATCACAACTGGCTGTCCTTATGTTAAAACAAAATAAAGCAAAGGTAAGTAAAAGTAAATGGGTTTTCCTATTGAATGTTATTGCTTTAGGAATGGGTGCAGATAGCTATTGATCTCTCTCATCCTTGGCCATTACCATTGGGATAGCAATCAGGGAGGCCCGTTGGCTTCCTGGTAAACAAGCATTTTCTCCTCTCGTGGCAGAGCGGCGCAGAGATTGAGTGCAGTAAAAGGTTTGGAATAACATTTCTTCTGGTGTCCCCAGTGCTGCTCTCAGGACACCTGAAAACCATCTGCCATTCATAAATGCTCCAAACATGATTGTTTCTCTTCTCGTTGCGGCCCATGAGAACAGATACATGTACTGGAGTGTAAGGGGGCGTTTACAAGAACAAGCAGTGTTGTAGGATGCATGGAAAAGGGGGCATTTTTGGTGATATCTTCAATTGCTTTAGCAGCCCAAACATGTTTATTCTCCCCAACTGGGAGCCGATCCCTAAGCAGTGAATATCTGTTCTTCTGAGTAATACCATACTTGACATTAACATTGCAATCAAACCGATCAGATCAAATCAGTCAAATCAAATGATCAAACTGAATACAAATATTTGGAAACACAAACTCTTGCCTCTTTCCTCCAGCGGTAGATCTTCAAGCGGAATAAAGAACTGAGGCGTATATTTTCATTAAAACTATTCTTTCTGAATCCACGGTGTGATGAGTCAGGTGTGCGTCTCGAGACTCTCACTGCTCTAAATGCCATTCCAAACTCATTACCTCTGTCTCGCGTCTGGCCATCTACCCATCATGTTCTGACCTTGAGAAAATGATAGAAAGGTGACAACTAAGTACCCAGTTCTATAAAGACGGAGAAGGTAAGAATGCTGCTGCGGTGCTGCCTTCTATATGAGGTGCTTAACTGCAATTTCTATATTTTGAATGAGAAGGTATATATTTTAAATTATATCTTTGGTGTATGTTGTTATACAGTTTTTTTTTAAAGGATATCAATCAGGTTATGGAAACAATTGTAGGTCTGAGTGCTGTTTGTTGTCTGACTATAGGGTATAAATACAAGTAGAATGGAATTAGATTTGCTTGAAAAAGTAAATGATCTAATTCTGTTTCCATGTTGTGTGGGTGGCTCTTACACAAATGTTTGTTATTGATGTTACTTTTTCATTTCGTGCCTTCAGTTTCATTTGTTTCTTTTCTCGCGGAGGATCACAACAGCGGCGCTATCTCAAAAATCACACCCGGAAACAATATATTCCTGCAACTTTTAAAAGTTCGAGGATCTAGACAATCATCTCTGTCTGGAAGAAGGATTTCTGTCACTACTTACAGCACACTTACACTGCTTTATATTACTGTCTCTTAAAATCTTATTTTTCTTGCATAAAAAGGCAAATCTACACCTGAAGTAATTTCCCTTGTGTTCAGACAGAAGGGGCCTCTTATATTGACTGTTTTATGAAAATCATTGAAATGGCTGGATTTGCAATTGAAATAGCTGAAATATTTGACAAGTTTTGCCATCTTCTCTGAACATAAAGGAGGGTTAGGATTATATGACGGGGTTTATATAGTCGCAGACTTAAAGTATATTTTGTGTTTTGTTGTTTAGCTCATAAGCCAATAAAATATGAAAATCCATTGTAAGTTTCTTACCATTATACTGTAATAATATTGTAGAACACCAATAATATTGTACACCAATGAATGACTCCAGTCTTCCTGTGACAAAACATGTGAAGCCCTGCATGAACTCCAATCAATTACATTGTTTCAGTGAAATCGCTAGGTATCTTAGCAACAGGATTTAAATCTCACTGTCTGAGGCTTAATATGATAACCTCAAAGCAACCATTCCCCAACCATCCTTTTTTTTTCTTTCTAATTTTCACAAGATTGCTATATTACTGGTGCAAGTATGGTGCAGTGGTTGAATGTACTATACCTGTGTGGTGCAGTGGTTCAATCATATTCTTAATGTGTCCATTAAGAATTTGATTGAAGTTAAGACCTCACCTTGTTAGAGTTTTTTTTTGTGTGTGTGTGTGTGTCAGAAATTGACAGGAGTCCTATACACCTTGATTAAACCATGTTTCTGGCTAATCTTTGAACTGAGGAAATCAGTTGGAATCCTCAATATGGAGATGTCATTTAGAGTCAAATAGAATGCAAATTACTTGTACAATTGAAATGTCAACTTAAACATGCTGCGTGCCTGACCTGTGGCTACCCAAAGAAGTCATTTAAAGTCATTTCGTTGATTCAGAGTTCCACTAATCCTTTTTCATTTCCTTATCGTCTCGAGGTTACAGGAATAACTGGGAGGAGGGTTGCGGTGGGGGGTCTGACACATCTGGGAATCAGGTTGATTTCTTCCTTCATCCAAATGGACAAATGGGCTTTATCGTGATTTGTGTTCTCATATTTTGGTAAAAAAGAAAAAAAAAAGTTGAGTGAAATAAAAATAAAATAAATAAATAAAAACGGAATCCCAACTAGAGTAGAAGTGGAAGACTTCTACTGCAAATGTAAAAGCAGCCTGCAATATCCTTGCCAATACAATTTAGCATGCATTTGATGCATTTACATATTTATCTTGAGATATGCTTGATTAGCTACATTTTCTTGTTTTATCTTAATTTCTGAATTACAGTAAAACAAAACCATCCATTTTGTTAGCTGCTATTCCAATTTAGTGTCATAGCCCAAAAGGTAGGGTATACCTCGGACAGGTCACCGCACCTGCAATTTAGAATCACCAATTAATCTAACATGCATGTCTTTGGACTGTGGAAGGAAGCCAGAGTACCCAGAGAGAACCCACGTAAGCACAGGGAGAACACGCAAACTCCACACAAAAGAGCCCCATCTGGCTGCTGGATTCAAATCCAGGACCATCTTGCTACAGTGCTAAATGCTACACCACCAAAACTGAAGGCTAAGAAGTGCTATTTTTGTGCCACAATGGGCCAGTTACTCAAGATAAAAAGATATTAAAATGATACTCATTATACCCATTGCTGTCTCATTTAATTTATTTTCTTCAGAAAGATACAATTAACAATGTTTCAAATAGTATAAATGATTTACCCTTTATTGGGTGAGAAACCGTGCACTATGATAACCTGATTTGCATCATAACAATGAAAAATGTGAAAAAGATCCATCCTCCAATAACATTCTAGGTGTCACATGGGTTAATAAACTTCTCTTACATCATGTATAATGCAAAATTAAATACTTTTTTTATTCTGATGTTGATAAACATGAAAGGCTTGTTTTTACCTGGGTTAAATTCCCTAGTGGCTGCCACAATGAATCTGATTAGTAATGCTACATCCATCATCTGATTCGATCACATGTGAAAGGATCCATTCCAACGGCACGTCATATATCCACATCCACTGAAATGCACAAACTGTTACTGCCTAATAAAATTGGCAGAATCGCTCCAGAGGGGTCTTAAACAGTTGCAGCGTGTGAGGATATTCATGATTTACAGACAGACAGTAAGAGGCCCAATGTAAACTTCAGCGATGCACGTGCACAAACATCTACCCTGGGACATTTACCTTTCGCCCTCATTGTCTCTATCTCATTGACACACGGCCATCAATTTCTGCTGCATCTCACACTAGACCGTCTTTAAGGTCGATTTGATCTGTCCGAGCAGTGGGCTGATGCGCTGTCCCCCTCCTCTCTCCCTTTAAATTGCCTTCCCCAGGGGAGTACTTGTGTTTGCTTCTAGTGAGCGCATGGCCATGCTGTTAATTTATAAGATGGCTAAAATGTTTTCTTGATTTGTGGTTGTCTGCAGCACACTGTATGCTCTTGTGGTGTTCTGTGATGAGGCGGAAGAAAGTAGAAGGGGACTTTTAAAAGTAATATTTTCAGAAATAATTTCCTTTATTTTGTACTTGAGAATTATATAAGAATATTATGTAGTGAAAGTGTGAAGCTACACCCAATAGCCCTTAGCCTTGCATTGTGTTACTTTTGCACAGTGTCAATTTCTTTTTTAATGCAGCTCATAAGAAAAACCATAAAGGTCTATGATTCGAACTCTTGCAGTACATTTATTATATTTTATCTTGCAAAATACGCAACAGAAAACCTCTCTCTGACCTGATGTAGGATTCTATACTACCAAACACATAAATAACATATTTTTAAGCATTTTTCATTTAAGCGATAACGTCATATAAATGTCTATTATATGACAGCAAAAATTAATTGCTTTGTTTAACAGCACCTTCAGCAACTCGAGTTATGATAGATGATAAACTGCCGGTCCATTTTTTTTTTTTTTTTTTACGAAAATAGAAGTGATATAGTATTGTCATGAAACTTACTGATGTCTCAGGCATCATGCCTTGACCTCTGGGAGCTATTGGAAGTTTGTTGTGTCCCCCTTAACAAGACTTAGACAGTTGCTATTTCAGATTACAGACTTTTGTATCATATTCATGTTAGGCTGCTGAAAACCCCTGCCACCTTATTGTGGTTCAGCAGTGTTACATCTTCAGGGAGTCATTGAGGCCCCCAGCTGCCAAATACCGGCAGGAGAAGCCATTTATCTTGGCCTGCTCATCTTTAGCTGAGCACCCGCCCAAACAGCAGCCTGTGTGCAGCTTGGAAAAGGTAAGAAAGGTGGATTTGAGGAAAAAACTCTTGTTTCTATAAGAGTTTGGTGACTTTCATAGGCACAGAATAATTAATTATGCATTTTCACATCAGACTTGAATGAAAGTGTAAAAGGCATGGACAATTTTTGCAGCACATGCTTTCAGTTTGGCAACAAGCTGTCATATGGAACATATTAAAGTTGTGTTGTGTTAAATGTTACAAGCCGATTAGATGTGTTTGAGGGACAGATGTTATTTATTGATTGCATTTGTTTGCGCCTTTGTTTGCTCTTTTGCAATTTGTTGCAAGTCTACTGAATATACTGTAGAACTATTTCTGTAAACTGAGTCTCGATTCCAACAAAAGTTGAAATATTCTATATTTTAGCTTAAAAGTTGCAATTGTGTGAAACACAAGTTCTTGGCCTCACAGAGCCAACTGCTTGTTTATAACCTTTTAGTATTTCAGAGGTAAAACTGCAATAAAGGCATCATCACCAACTAATCTGTCTTTATACAATTAATCAGAATCTATCATATCCAAAACAAACTGAACTGTCAAACTCGGCGGACATCCTTTGCTCCGTTCCTCAATATGACCTTTTCTTTTTCCTGCTGAACCATCAGAGGTAATAAAAGCTTCAAAGTCAGATGCTAAATGTGTTTAGATTTTAATTATCAGACTGATCCTCTTGGCAAATAACAGTACCGATCAATATAGGCTACTGGGAAATATTCCATTGTGAATGCATAGCGGGGATTATTGCCATCTCCATCATTGTCATCGTCAATTGAAAAATCAAATTACTGCTGATGATGAGTGGATCATGCTGTGGTAGATGTGACAGATGGATCTGGATATGAGGAAATGTAGAATGTAATTCTATAAGATCTTTGACTTTGTGATTAAATGTTCTTTGTTCTGCCTTTCTATTCAGTGTTAAAGGTAGACAGAATTTCCTGTTTTCCTAAAGCAATGCTGAACACAGATACACTTATTGGTGTGAGGAAGCAAACTAATGAGTATGTCTAGGATTTTACCTTTTTTTTTTTCCTGATAAAGTCTGAAATGCTTCTGTTGTGCTAGAATGTAGTAAGTAAACCCAACAAAATCAAACTAAACAAAACTCTTACATCTGCAGGAGTTAATGGACAACGAAGGATTATTTAAGAAATTCAAACTTCAGCCAAGTCGTTGGATGACTGTTCGAGGAGGTCCTTTTTACTTGGCAATCTTAGCATTGGCAGATGTGCTACTTTTCTAGCAATTTTTATATTCCTTCTCACTGAAAAGAATAATGATATCTAGCGTGAAGCGCCACCCTAAATCACTGATGACAACACGCTTCCAGATTGATATCTCCTTTTCTCCCCTCTATTTTTCATTTGCTTGTTTGGCAGGTCCAGCTGTAGCTTTATCAGCATTGCTCTGGCCAAGAGTAGGTTCCCTGCCATTAGCAGGATAATTTGCACTAAGACTAGATGGGAAGCTGAGTGAGACTGCAATTGTAAATGGCAGCAAGACACAGCAGAGACTCTCACACTAAGCTGATATACATAAATTAATTAGGTTGTGGCTGCAGCAACATCGCTGCCTTCCTTCACTGAACCTTAAGTGTTTCGCACTCAACACTTGCATTTAAAACAAA
>JAVDPK010000960.1:0-29215 GCA_034780415.1 Cichlasoma orientale | reverse complement strand
ATACACATACATATATATATAAATACATACATAAATATATATAAATACATACATAAATACATACATACATAAATACACACACACACACACACACACACACACACATACATAGATAGATACATAGATAGATAGACTTTGACACATCCCAAAGATCCACGCACAAGCTCCCAAACGTAGCTGATTTAAGACACTGTCATATTTATTACTTACGTTAATGAGGCAAAAGTAATGAAGCATCATCTTCCCGTGTGGGTATTTTTCTATGAATACGTTCCCTTAATGCTTGACAACATCTTAAGAACAAAGGGCAACTTCTTGTTGTTATGGATCGTTTTTCTGTGCTCCTCCATTCCCTCTCCAGGATCGACATTATTAAGTACGTGATTTACGGCATTGCATCAGCTTTCTTCGTCTATGGCATCCTGCTAATGGTGGAGGGATTCTTCACGAGTGGTGCTATTAAAGACCTGTACGGGGACTTCAAGATCACCACCTGTGGACGCTGTGTCAGCGCTTGGGTAGGGCCACTATTTCATTCATAATAACTTTAAAATAGACCATATCTTCTACTCTACAGAAGCCTCCACTCCTTTCAGGAATCACCTGGTAAATGTAAGGTCCCAGGGAGTTTCCCTTGAAGGCTGAGTAGGTTTCAGTAGCTCACTTTTTTTTTTTTTTTTTTGTGGCCAATGTGACACTACTCACACTCTTACCGGCTCATGTAATAGATTTATTTAGAGCTGCCCCCAATATTTCATGAGGTTTCACTATTTTGAAAGGCCTGAAAAAGGTCGGCTTCAGTGGAGCCTTTAGAAGTATGATGACCCCACTGGATTTTAGGAGGGAGCTATACAAACCTACGCAGAAGGGAGGATATATTTTGGTGCTGCTTACGTGTGCGCTCAACTCTTCTGTTTGATATCTAGTATTTTCCATAATAAATATATCAAAATTTTAGATTCCTCATGCACCTCTCCGAAACAAACCTGTCTGCACGGAGGAATTCTGATCCCATCATCATTTCCTTAACTCCGGTTAAAATTTGATCTTTTTTGACAGTTAAAATAATAAAACATTATCATTTTAATATAAAAATATTAATAATAATAGAAAAATCAAATCTAAAATCAGAGGGAGACGAGGCAAATTGGATGTATTTATCTTGTGGTCATCAAAATGTCAGGACCAAAGCTGTCCGAGGCAGGCAAGTGAACATCTAAAGGATCACAGGTGGGCTTGATGACACCTGAAATGATCACAGGTTTACACAATGCCCTTAAACCTACTAGTAAAACTGTATCAGACAAATATGGTGCCATTAAAATAATCCACTTCCCTCTGCACTGCTTCCTTCTGCCAGTTCATCATGCTGACATACATCTTCATGCTGGCTTGGCTCGGAGTGACTGCATTTACCTCCATCCCAGTCTTCATATATTTCAACATCTGGAACATCTGCCAGAATTCTACTGTCCTGCCGGGATCCAGCCTATGCCTTGACCCGCGCCAGTATGGTAAGGATGTTCCCCAGTTCTTCACCCCTGTGTTAGCGTCCTGACAAGACCTCACATAACTCTGTTTGTAGAATAAAATAGAATAAAAATAATTATTTTATTTGTCTGTTCTTAAGTCTATTGTAAATGCTACTTTTTTTGGTCACCCCACAAAATATAAAATCTATTCTTAAGTGTAACCTGTAGATGGTTTTCATGTATGCTTGGTGCATTAAATTTTAATAACCCTTTTCAGTCCATTAGCCATTGACAGCCACTGAGTCATGTGCCATAACTATGACATTGAGCTAGCTGATGCAAATATCTAATCAGCCAATCACATGGCAGCAACTCAGTGCATTTAGGCATGTAGACATGGTCAAGATAACCTGATGAAGTTCAAAGTGAGCATCAAAATATTTCAGAAACTGCTGATATTCTGGGATTCTCCTACACAACCATTTCAGAGAATGATCCAAAAAAAAAAAAAAGATTATCCAGTGAGCGGCGGGTTTTCTGGGCGAAAATGCCTCGTTGACGTGAGAAGTCAGAGGAGAACAGCCCCACTGTGGTTGCCTATGCTCTGTCTGCTCTTTGTTCCAGAGCACTGACATTTATGAATATAAATATACAAACTCATTTCAGGTATTGTGCCAATTGCTGAGGCCAGAACCGTCTGCACCGGCACGGAGAAATTCAGCAGGATGTGCGACTCTAATGAGGTAAGGTAACTTTTGAGTATCAAATAATGTCTAATGAAGTTTCATTTTGTGAGGCCCTAAAAGGAATTGTAAATGGGTTTGAAACACAAGACAAATTATTAATTAATACAGTAAAGCCATTTAAATGTGACAGTGAAGATACTGAAGCACTCTCTGTGAATTTGTGTAGCTTCAACGGATTTTGATTGCCGGAGCTGGAGATTAATATGTGCTGCGGTTTGTTTTTGATACAGCTGGACATGACATTCCACCTGTTCATCTGTGCCCTTGCTGGAGCAGGAGCTGCTGTTATTGCCATGGTGAGCCACCAATAAGCCAATGAAAACACACTGAAAAGACACTAAAAACCCTTTAAATTGAAGCACTTTAGATGCTGACACCACCAATGATATATGCTGGTTCAAGTTTTATTTTAATCATTTATTTTAAGCAATGCAGCGTGTAATTTTATTCATGAAGATCAGATCGAGCTCTGCTGCTACAGCAAACACTCTGCAGCGGTGAGTTCTGGATAATGGAGGAATGCTGTACTTCTGTTCTATTTGCCTGCGAGAGAATAGCTGTAGATAGGAGAGAAGGCATTTTGGCGCAGTGAAAAAAGACAGTGTTTGTCTCCCTCCCTCTTTCAGAGGCGCCAGGCATGTCATGCCGTTGTCATGGAAACAGGGAGAAGAAAGGCTCGGAGATTGTTGCAAACATCACTCAGTAATCAGCAATTTGCAAGGAGCCATTTTCTGAGACACAGAAAGTGTTTGCGAGTTGAGATGATGGTGCAAATTGTGGCGTGACTCGTTTTCCTCGCATCACAATTGTTGTTGTTTTTTTTCCAGCTAACGGCGGAGAGATTAATCACAGAACAGAAGCACTGCCGCTTCCTGATACTGAAGCAAAGAATAAATCTAAAAAACAACAGATTTAACGAGTGAGCTGAAGAAAGAAACAGAATAACAGCAGTAATAATAATAATATTAATAATAATAATAATACATCCATTTTCTTCCGCTTATCCTTTTGAGGGTTGCAGGGGGGCTGGAACCTATCTCAGCTGTTATAGGGCGAGACCTATAATAATAATAATAATAATAATAATAAAATGTATGTATTTGAATCGGAGTCATCCTGCATATCTGCAGAGCAGATGCAACGATGAAATTGCCAGTCCCTGTGTAAAGAGTAGCTGTGCTATAACCTCGGTCACTGAAGCACAATACAGTCATTATAACCGCTGCTGCTATGGTGACACTAGTCCAACACTACAGTTTGAATTATGCTGCCACCTGCTGGACAAATGTAGCCCCTAATTTAAAGGCTTGCTTGGCCGAGTCAGGGCCGCAGGGGGTGTGGAGCATATCCCAGCTACACAGCATTAAAAATGAATAAAACTAAGAAATCAATAATCAAGCCTAGGTTATGAAACAAGCTTGTGCGATTCGCAGCATGCTGTACTCGCTAAATGGCAGCGGTTTCACATTTTTCCTTACAGATCCACTACTTGATGGTGCTGTCTGCCAACTGGGCCTACGTGAAGGATGCCTGCCGGATGCAGAAGTACGAGGACATCAAGTCAAAGGAGGAGCAGGAGCTTCACGACATCCACTCCACTCGCTCCAAGGAGCGCCTCAACGCTTACACATAAAAACCAGCACGAGGCCTGGCCCCGCCACTCCGGCCTCTCTCACTCTCTCTCTCTTCTTGCTTTCTATCTGTCTCTCTCTACCATCCCCTCCCGAGGGGGGGCGGATGGCGCCTAGGGCCCTTGCCACTGCTGATGTCACTGGTGCGTCATATGACAAATGTGGTCTGGGGGGTGGGGGGTGGGGGGGGAACGTCACACAAAACTCCCCAGTCACAAAGCATTTCAGATGAAAAAAAAAAAAAAAAGCCCCTTTACCTCTCTCATGGATGGTGTTATCATTATGGCAGTTACATTATTGAAAACGTTGAATACGAGTTGTTTAGTGCTAACAGTAGTTTTTAGTGTAGTATCTAGAATCAGAAGTAGCAGTAGTATTTCTTCTTTTCTTTTTTATTTCTCTTTATTTTTTATTAATTAGCGTATAATTGCTTTATTTGTCTTAAACTTTATTTGATACCAAGTGTCATTTTGCTCTCATGGATAATTTATTTTATGCTGATTTCCTGAGGGGGGTCAACGGGGGGGCTTCAAAAAAGGTTTTCAAGCACATTTCTCATGTCGTGTGTGTGGAGATTTCATGTTCAGAACTATGTACTGTATGTGAGTGGGTGGTTAGTTTTGGAAATATTTTAAATCTCACAATACAACTACGAAGCATCGTAAGCCTTTGCCACACCAGTATTCCCAGGGATTAAATCCACTTTCACATGAAAGCAATGTAATCTGTTTTTCTATGTGAAGCGTAATTTTGAGAAAAAAATAAAAAATACAGCACGACAACGCAAAAATAAAATACCAAATCAGAGTAAAACAATATTTGCTAGATGTGCCAAGCCTGTTAAACAGGAAACGCTGACTTTGATAGATAGGATTAGTGAATCGAAGATAAATTGTGGGTTATTTTCTGATAATATTTGCCATTTAGATATATTTTCGGACTCGCACAAATGCACACGCAAACACGTTTTTCATATTCCCTTTTTTAATTTCTAAAGTTGAACTTTATAAATACTAATCTCCTGTTTCGCAGTACTCTGCACTGTATATACTGATATATCAAAGTATACCTATATGTTGAGCACTGACATTTACAGACATGTCCCGTGAGAGTAAGAAGAAATCAGTCCCATCTGCATCTGTCGGCTCCAAACTGAAAAGAAGGCCAAAAGTTGTCTGTGTAGCGGCACTCCTTGGTGGGATTATCAGAGGTGAGAAAAGTGTGTGTCACGGTAATTTTGTTCATGACGGTAGCTGTGTTGCCTATACATCCCGATGCCATACGACTACAGAGGTGGCCTGTCACTTCATTGCCTGGCGATTTTTTTTTTTTTTCTGTCAGTATTTCTCAAAGCTAGTTTCATGCACTTCTTTGACCATTTCTGTGCTCTCTCTAGATGTAAGCGCATTGATGTTCAACTCAAAAGTTGGATAACTGTACTGTTAGTAAAGACTGTGAATTTAGATGTTTTTCGTGGCATGGACAATGCATCAGTATAGTCTTATTGACTCATAAGTTACTTTATTTCACCTCTTTATTTTTACACTAATGACTGTCTTGCTGGATAAACCTTTTGTTTACATGTGCAGTATTAAACCTCCCACGCTTACTGCGTTATGCTCCTGATATTAGAGACCGTAGTCTTTGAGTTGTGTCTATTTAGTTTGTGATGAGGTTTAAACCATGTCTTAAAGCTAATACTTGTACCAACATTGCATACTCTGTAATGCTCTGAAAAAAAAAAAAATGCTTTCAGCTTTCTCCTCGTAGTAGTCTTTTGTACTTTCACTACGGATGCTTAGTAGCTGGCTTTAAATCGAATCTGTTTTGTACATTCATGTGCCAACAGCTTGAAGTGGCTTATTTGACCTGTATGATCAAATTTGCTTGCATAATTAAAATTCACTTGTGTACTTGTTAATAAATACCGGCCGTTTCTGGTGTGCAGTTTGTTTTAATGTGAACAATCCTGCAGGTAGTCGCGCGGGATTGAAAGAATTACGATACGAGCTAAAAAAATAGCAACTCTATTAACTTTTCAGTGAGTCTGAAAATATGGCCGGGGGTGATTATATTGTAAAAATATGGACTAATATAATCAAAGAGGAAAGGAAACTAATGAAGGCAAGAAGAAAATACGATCAACAACTACATCACACCACTAGATGTCGCCTTTTCTTCATCACTCCAAATAACTGAGATTTATGGTTAGCTTTGCTATTAAGATTACAAAAATGTTACAAATATGTTTTGTTTTATTATTATTGCTACTACTTTATTTTGCATATGTCACATAACTGAGGGACTGTCTTAGGTTATGACATCAAGATTGTGGACTGTTCAAAACCTGAGGAAGTTCATATTCACAGAATCATTTAAAGGCCATTTTATATTTAAAGTGTTACACCTGCAAGAAACTCCACTTTCAGTCGCCCTCATTTCTTTTTATATTTATATCTATTTTGCTTCCAAGGAGCGACATTTTCAGCCCGACCCCCCCCCCCCCGAATTGGATAAGCAGAAGAAAATGGATGGATGGATTTTTGTTAAGCAATTTAAAACTGACATATGAATCATTCAAGCATAAAAAAAAAGCACCTAACTTAAGACAACTTAGCAAGGAACCAGTTTTAAATTGTATCTTTAGGCACTTTGTTACTAGCAGAAACACAATTTGTTCCATTTCTTTTGGCAAATCGACAAAAATGCCAACGATAACAAAGTTTGAAATTATTTTTGCACCATCAAGGTGATTCCTGAACAGCTATTAGCCAAAAACTTGGCACATCTTTGCATGGTATGCAGCGTGTCCTTAAAAAAAAAAAATCTGATGAAACTGGCAAAATGTGACTAAAAAAACGACAGAAGATGAACAACATGTGAAAGTCGTGTCCTTAAGAAACTGGAAAAAATCCAGCAGAGATCCGACACAAGATCTGAGAGACATATCTGGCTCTTCAGTCGATCCAGCTACGATTCACTGAAGCCTCATGAGAAATGCTCTCAGTGGAAGGGTGGCTGTCAAGAAGCCATTCTAAATGAAGGCAAACAGGGAGAAAAGGCCAGGCTGTGCCAAATTATAGAAGAACTGGACTGAAAATCAAGAGGCAATAGGTTTTATGAAGTGACGAATCCAAACTTGAATCATCGTCGGTATGTACGGAGATCAGGGGAGAGGTAGAACAGTAAAAATTTATAGAATTATGAATGCAGAAAAATGCAGTCAGATTTTAATCCACCATGTGGAAAGTGTCTGATTGACAAGGCTTTCATTTATCAGCATGACAATCATCCCGAACCCACTGCCAATGGAGCAAAAGCATACTTGGACACAAAAAAACACACACACACACACACACACACACACACACACACACACACACACACACACACACACACACACACACACACAGGAATCCTATCAGTCACTGGGTTGGTCTCTCCAGAGGACGGCCCGCAGCTTTACTGAAACAGTGTGGGATCATCTTGCCAGAGAACAGAACAAAAGGCAGACAACATCCAAAGTAGAGCTCTGGATGACATCAAGAAATATCAAGAAATGAGGGGTAGCTCAAGTCTTTTGCACAGTACTGCATCAGCATAATGACTGGCAGAAAATGTGCATCTATTACAAGGACATACATTAACATTAAAAGTAACCTCTGGATAACAGACAACTAGGAAATACTGTCAGAAATTATGAAGGTTTGCACCACTTTGGACCCATCATCAGCAGACGGCTTGAATTTGGCCCCTACCTAAAGCCACTGATCCTCCCAGTCAGGTAATAAATCATATCCAAGATTACATTTTACACCCTGGTGCCAGACAGAGTTCCCTCACTCTAAAATATGGCCTCAAGCTAAACGATGCATTAATATTTGAGGAATCTCTTCAGTGAGATGGGTTTGCATCAGCTTTTATAAACATATCCACAGTCTTATCTTAGATGCAGGCTGACATTAAAGGGCCAAATCAATAGGCCTAAGGTGAGCACATGGCTCAGCGGATCTGCTCAAAGCAATATACACTGTGTTATTAACAACAGCAAAAAAAAAAGACAGAAAGGAGAAAAAAAAAACTAAATGAATGTATTAACAAAGAGAGGCTGATTCACGTGAGGGGACACCTTTCCACAACTGGTTCGTTTGCGTGACCCTGTGAAGCCTAAGAAATCCTTCACTAATCCTTCACCTCCCTTCCCATCCCCCCAGTCAATCTGACAGGTCACCTGTATTGGATCCTCAGCTTATGCACTGCTGCCTCTTATGAACTTTTAAAGCTCTTTTAATTTGTCTCGCTTTGTTTTTTTGGACCGGGAAGAATAATTCTTCTGTCTCTCAAGGCATCCGAATGTCTTTTTTCCCGATATCTCCTCGATGTGAGCGTTTTGGGTGCGTTCAGTGACATCATGCGACGACTTCTGTGTCTGCATGCATTCCTGTGCTGCCTCACTATGGCTCGTCCCTTCTGTCCATCCCAGTGTACCTGTGTCTTTCACGGACGCACCGATGGAACGGGAACCAGGTAAATTATACTTTTGTGATCATGCAAACTGCACTCGGCACATTTAAAAAAAATCTGAAGGACAATTTTTCGATTTATAAAGATTTATGTAGGCTATGAGTGTGCCTAATTAGGTCATCAGCTGAAAGGATAGTACTTTTTACTTGTAAAAACTTCATTCAACCATATGCAACTTTCAGTTTACTCAACTCAGTGCAAAGAAAAAAAAGCAATCAGAAATAATCATGATCAATTTGAATGTGTAAATGAGTAGCATTCAAACTGCCTAATTAACAGAAAGTTATTAGTTTATGGGAGGTCATCTACATGCTTATCTGTGGTGTATGTGAAAACCAAAAAAAAAAAAAAAAACCCTAATTAGATGTGTAGCAATTAAAACACAGAGCCAGAGAGTGGTAAATATAGGAATTTAAGAAAAGCAACTGTTTTTCAAGCATTTAATTGCATATTGTAGATGATCCAACTTCACCACAGTGCAATATGTGCAGGTAATTGTATAATGTATGTTACCTGGCACAGTACCAAGCTATTTAAAGGGCTACCTGAGAAAGACCTAATTACTCCCAGGATAATTAGTCCTATTAGCACTGGACCCATTTTCAAGGATGCATCTACAACCAACAGAGAGAGCTTGAATGTGTGATGATATACGTTAGTTTTTAAAAAATGACCATGTAACAGTAGTGCTCTACAGTAGATAAAAGCTTTTTTCCTTTTGATAATTTCATTGCTAATAATGAAAGAACCTTCTTGTATATACAGACGGTTGACAAACTGAAGAGAGAAATTAAAGGAAAAACTTGATACTGAACAAACAATTTAAACCCGCCTTGCCACTGATTTTACAAGTCCTGCAAACTCCACTCGAGTTCCTCTAAAAGATATTTTTTCATGTCCGTTTTGACAGTTTGTTCAATTGGGTCAAATATTGATGAGTGGAAAGGCCATATGGTGTACGATTCACATTTTTTTCCCCATTCACATCAAACCACTGACTCCCTCAAGTGTTACAGATGGGCGCATCTAACAGGGAGGACAAGCTCATAGGACACATCGTAGGATGAAGGCCGTACCCAGAGACAACCATGTATTGATTTGCCATGACCCCTCCCTCTAAGTGGACAAGTGGCCCCAACCCTAGCAAGCAACATGACTTGCTCAGGACAACACAGCCACTCCTGACCTCACTGTAGAGGTCAAGAATTAAGGTTTTTCCTTTAATATGTCACCTGTCCGTACATCCACGACTATAATTGGTTTCAAGATTTCCATTCACTCCTTATGATGATGATTAGATTTGACGTAGTGATTTGTGAAGTCTCCTTTAGGTAGAATACGGTTATGTCTGAAAAAGCCTCCCACATTATGAGTATGATTGTGCGTGCGGATTGGTGGAACTGATGCATGGATGAGCAAATGCAGGGATGGATACCAATGTTACAGCCCAGTGTTGCCTTAAAATACTGATGAAAATATCTGCTTTCTCAGTTAAACTGTTTAACTGTGTTAATCTTCGTTAAAGACGCATTAGCCTGAAAAACAATAAGTTCATGATGGCTTTATGTTTGATTTTCAGATCTGTGCTCTGCAATGACCCAGACATGTCCGATATTCCCGTCAATGTCCCCGTGGACACGATCAAACTTCGTATTGAGAAAACCGCAGTACGGAAAGTCCCGACAGAAGCTTTTTACTACTTGGTGGATCTACGGTACCTCTGGATTACCTATAACTCCATAACCTCAGTGGATACTGGAAGTTTCTACAACCTAAAAGTGCTCCACGAGCTGAGACTGGATGGAAATATGATCTCCACGTTTCCGTGGGAATCCCTCAAAGAGATGCCAATGCTGAAGACACTGGATCTTCACAACAATAGAATTAACAACGTCCCCGCTGAGGCGATCCCCTATCTGCGCAACATTAGCTACTTGGATCTATCCAGCAACAAATTAACTACCCTGCCCTCTGAGCTCATGGATATATGGCCACCCTTTAATGGCCTGCCTGTATCTTCTGATGCCTCCCAGAAAGTAGTACTAGGTAAGGATAAAATGTTCTGTCGGTTTTAAAGGACACTTTTGGGGTCATTTGCATTCATCCCAGGAAATTCATTCTATCACCTGTTTATCCCGCTAGTTTTGTTCTTACTGAGTAGTAGTGTCTGCCAGGAAACAGTCAAATGAGCTTATTCTAAGCAGTGGCAGAGCTTACACTTAATATGCATCATTTATTGCCCTGAATAACTAGAGAATAATTAACATAATACATGTGTTAAAAAATGAAAGGAAGAAAAAAACATACCTATAGGTATTTGGTCACTCTATGGGGGGAGTAAACAACCTTACCTGTAGTATAATCTGTGATACTGTGATTTTACATTGTTAAAGATGGACTAAAGCCAAAACACTTAATGCGTTTATGAGCCATTTCCCCGCCATTAGCAGAGCTGCAGTTCACTATTCAGGAATGAGTTTAGACCCGTGTTGTCTGGGTCAAAGTCCACAGTCATAAATACACCCCACTGCTGTGCCCTTGTTTTAACTGTGGTTAAGACAGAACCATGTGTCCTCTTGAAAACCCCCCTCTGTGACTGAGCCTTAACCTGAAGATCCCCATTAAAGCTGGGGCACAGTTCAGACGGGGCTCAACTGAAGTTTGAGGTTTACACTGCATGCAAAGTTCAGTGTAGAGCAGCACTTTATTATTTTGAATTAAATGCAAACTATACGCAGACTTTCAGAATTTCAGTGGGCTAATAATGAATTTTATTAACTTCATTTTCAGTTTGTGATAAATTTGCAAAGACTCGCACAAACGTCTGCTACAATTCTTTTAAACTGGATCCGTGTGACAGCTGGATGGCTGTCCCTTAAATTATGGCCACCCGTGTTTGTGTTTTTTTCAAACTTACAATGCTTTTAGTGACCGTTAACACACAAGCGCACAGCTAATGGAAAAAGTGCGTTGCCAAAAAAAATGGAGGAAGGCCAGGTACAGCTTAGGTACTTTGCCACCGTTAAGACAAACTAATCTGTTTAATTGGCTTAGTATGCACCAGTACATGTGCTTACTTGTGTGCACCAGGTGTTTACAGTGAGTTGTAATGTAAACTTCATTACTTACTGATGAAAAACTTCCTTCCGCAGCCCTTGAGCTAAATCATTAAGTCTAAATGATCATTTTTAAAGCCAAAAAGGGAACTAAAAGTATAAGATCAGAATAGGTTGATGAATAGGGTCAATGCCTCTAATTGTAGTGGGGGATTAACTTAATTTAAAGAATATCATTAGGCAATTTTGTTGATTTGATCTCATTAGTCATATATTTGGATTAAGATATTACTGTCCCTCCCACTTAAAGTTCTGCAAGAGCAGAATGTGGACGAGTCTTCTCATAAACGTGACTTCATTGTGTTTTGCCCTTTCAGTACCAGAATGCCATTTCAGGATCTACTGTTCTAACTATTGTGACTGACAAAATCATCTTTATTTCATTTTTTCCCCCTCTTTTTACCTTAAGGCCTCCAGGATAATCCATGGTTCTGTGACTGTAAAATCTCCAAGCTGATTGAGATTTCCAAAATGGCTGAGACACCAGTGGTTCTGATGGATCTATTTTTGAGCTGTGTTGGACCGGAGAATCTTGCAGGTGTTCTTTTTCAGCATGCTGAACTTGAAAACTGTGTAAAACCATCGGTGATGACGTCTGCAACCAAGATCACATCTCCTTTGGGCAGCAATGTTCTCCTGCGATGCGACGCTACAGGCTTTCCAACACCGACACTTTACTGGGCTAAATCAGATGGCTCACCAGTCAACAACACAGGTATAATATTAACGCTCTATACCGATCTAGCATCTGAGAAAGCGTAATTAATCCTATTTTTAAGGTTTGGGGTATTTAGACTCGTTTGAGAACTTCCATTCGAAGCTTTATAGAGTGCAGTAGCAGAGCTAAAATATTATAAATGTTATAGAAAGTTCTGTTTTTGTTCCACTCTACAGTCCAGGAGTCACCTGGAGATGGCATCAGGTGGTCCATCATGAGTTTGCATGGAATATTGTACAAAGACGCCGGCAGCTACAGATGCAAAGCTAAGAATGTTGCCGGCAGCGCAGAAGCCACCATTTCTCTCACAGTTGCTGGCACCACTGGCACCACGATCCCCCCGCTAAGACCTGGCATCGGCACCGGACCAACCGGCTTGGGCACAACAATAATTCCACCAACGGGCATTCCTGACTCACTCACGTCGACGGTCCTCCCAAGAGCATCGACTGCTGTCTCTAGAAAGCTAAAAACTACCCCTAGCAATAGTCTACAAAAAGACACAGTTAAGCAAACAAAAAACAAGCAAGGCGATAACGGGAGAAAGCTTGCAGCAGACGAAAAAAGCAAGAAAAGTGATGCATCAACGTCTGTCAAGGATTTAAAGATCGTTGAGGAAACAGCTGACAGTGCAGTGTTGCTCTGGACTGCAGGTGGGTTACCAAACGATACCCCGCTTACAGTCGTATATTCACCCTATGGTGAGGATGACACTAAAAGGACAGTGGAGACTAATGCTGGCAGTGGGAAAATACTCCTTGATGGACTGTCATCTGGGATGAGGTACTCAGTTTGCCTCGTAGCAAAAGGTACTGCTGCTGGAAAGGATCCCTGCATTGACTTCTATACACTAGACAATGTAGAGGATGGTGGGCAAAACCAGTTTTTCATCATCATAAGCGGCATTGCCTGCGCTTTAGTTTTGCCCCTTATTATCGTGCTGCTCTACAAGATTCTCGCTCTTTACTGCAAGGGACGCAACACTGGACTGGAGGAAGAGGAGCTCGAAAAAGAGAGCTATGTCAAGTTTGAGACAATTTCAATGAAACAAAGGAATCTGAACTCTCACCCAACTGAGCTTTGGGCAAGGAGACCAACTAATGAATCGGAGCGAATGCTCCTGTGTTCCAGATCAAGCATAGACTCCCAAATGACCTATAAGAGCGACAGTTCCAGGTCTGAATATCTCTGCTAAAGCGGGACGCCATTGTTAATGTTCAAGCACTATATACCACATTAAATGAGATACTCTTTATATGCCTTCCATGAGACTGATGAAAATGATCAACTATGAAACTACTCAAATATATATTCATTTTCTTACATCTGCTCTGGACCACCGCACTGTATGGTGTAATCCCATATAGCCAAGTCTTACTACTTGGTAGCCAAGTAAGCTCCCCCAGCAGTTATTTTGGGCTAACAAGACGCGCCCCAAATTAAACTGATGGGGAGACAGCCATAACTGCAACTTCAAAGGGACACTGGGACATAAAAATTGCATGTATGGAATCACTGTATATACACAGTCAAAATTTAACAATTAAAAACTTTGGTAACTGCCCTAAAAATCACATTTATTTATTCTTACCCAAAGGTTAACCTTTAAGCAAACTTTCCTGAATCTCAATTGAGCGCTGACACTAATTGGCTTGATGTTCAGCCTTTATAAAGCAGGTGATTGGTTTTTTTGGGCAGGAATGTGCCAAATACCCATTTTTTTGCCATTACTGATTTTTTTTTCTATTCAGGATTCTTTAAGTGGTTTGTCTCTCCTTTGTAACAGTTCTATTTATGCATTAATTTTGAAAGGCTTAAGAAAAAAAAATGACACATTTATCCATTTCCTTATACTTTTAAAGCCTTATATTTAATAAATTAAATGGTTCTCACTACAGCACAAAACATGATTATAAATGGTACCAGACAAGGAATTAGCTGTATATGATATTTGATGTCTTTTTTGATGCCAAAGTTGCAAAGCGTCAGGTATGAATATTGTGATAGTGTCACAAAAAAACCACAAATTTCTCCGTCACATTTACACGACCATGTTGGCTTTAAGCATTAAGCCAAATGTTGCCTTTCTAGAAAAGTACTGTCATTGTGTTTGTATGTAATGTACTGATTAATCTGAATAAATATTGCCACTTTACATGATTTGGTGTATATATATATAAAATTGTCTATAAATGGATTGTACATTTGTTTTTAATAAACATAAGAACTGTGGAATTATATGTTGTGTACTGCATTATATGATCTAAGTAGATACTAAAAGGTTTTGATGGCTGTTCATGTGTATGCTTAAAAATATTTCTGATTTCTTAAAAAAAAAAAAAAAGACTTCTTCGCTGTAGTCTCTGTTTATTGTAGATGTACTGCTGTCACCTACTCTACTCATGTAGAAGCTTTCTTTGTGGGTGTGTAACAATTAACATAGGTGAGTGCCTCCAGCATATCATGAGTGGTACCTGAACCCACAATATGCTACACCAGCAACATGGTATTGGACTTTGTGCAGACTCATTGTCTTTGGGGAAGAAGCAGTCTGTGGACTAGAAGTACAGCTCATCCATTACCAGGACAGATGTCACTAGAGTAGGTAAAGAACAGCTTGGTGGCATGACCCCTGGGATGGATGAGGTACGCCTTGTGTTCCTCAAGGCTCTGGATGCTGTGAGGCTGCCTTCTCTGACACACCTCTTCAATATTATTTGGAATTCTGTACCCTGTCTCTTGCCCTATGACAGCTGGGATAGGGCCTGAACAGGTTAGGAGGGAGGGAGGAAGGGATGGAAGGATGGATGGATGGAACAGTGTCTCTGGACTGGTAAAGTAGGTGGGTTCTCTTTCTCACAAATAGGGACCATAGGATATGCTCCAACCTTTAAGGGATTTACACTTCTCAGCCTCACTGGGAAGGTTTCTGCCAGCGTACTGAAGTGAAATAGTGGAGGGTTTCCAGTGTGTGGCTTCAGGATCACCTATTTGCTTTGTTGCAGAGGATGGGGTCCTGATGGAGTCATCAAGAAGTAAACTCCAGCTTGCGCTGGAAGAGAATGAAGAGAATTAGCACCTTAAGCAAAAGGGTGGCGTACCCAGTCATTTTGAAGCTGCTGCCAAGTCGAGGAGTTCAAGTATCTCTGGGTCTTGACTGAGGGGAGAGTGAAGTGGGAGGACAACATAAAAAAATCCCATTTGTTTAAAGAGGATTAAATTCTAGAATCATTTAAAAGACTCCTGCAGCACAGCTCTGATGTTCTGACAGTAATTTGCACTAACTGTCTTCTCCTAGCAGCTCTAAATGTTAGAATGGGGTCTCATAAAGGGGCAATATCTATTGATAAAATGTGGTTAATAATTTAATTGTAACCAATAACCAATTCTAGATTTTTAATTTTTTTAGATATTTTTCTCAGCAATGACAATAGACACATTGCATCTTTCTCTACAGCAAGGCCAAGAGAGAGAGCATGAGGACTGTCATCTTGGTTTTTTTTCCCTTCTGTTGGGTACAGGAGATTTTTCTTTGCCAGTTCTGACACTACTAAACATTACTAACATGATTACGACTATGGAGCCAAACACAAGCATCTCAGTTTGGCTCCATACTAGCATAATCATGTACCTCAAGAAGCTTCTCTGCAGTATTTTTGTAACTTTTTGTCAGGTATAAAACTTCGTTATTTCTTTACGTATGTTATAAAACTGCCCTTATAAAGTGCATACTATTGGATGCAATACACATACATTGTCACGAAAAAAAATATTTGCAGCCATTTTTGCCCCGTCTCTTTCTTATTGTCGAATCGTGAAAATGGACCTTTACTGAGTCTGGTCGCCAGTTCTTTAGATGTTGTTCTGGGTTCTTTTGTGACCTCCTGCATGAGTTGTCGATGCAGTCTTGGAGTAATTTTGGTAGGCTGGCCAATCCTGGGAAGATTCCCCACTGTTTCAAGTTTTCTCCATTTGTGGATAATGGCTCTGACTGCGGTTCACTGGAGTCCCAAAGCCTTCAAAAGAAATGACTTTGTAACCCTTTCCAGACTGGTACATTTATGTTACTTTGTTTCTCATCTGTTCTTCAGTTTCTTTAGATTGTGATATTATGCGTTACTTTTTGAGATCTTTGTCAGACAGATTCTACTTAGGCAGTAATCAGGCCTGGGTGTGGCTAGTAAAATAATGTGGCCAATCACAGTTAGTTTAACTAGGGGGGGACAATTCATTTTTCACATAGCACCACCTTATTCCTGGAGCACTGTTACGTTATGCATGTACCCTGAACAATCTCTGATGCCAGCTGTGCTTCTGCCACTGAATGCAGGCAGACTAGGAAAGGCTAGGGTTTTAATGACAGCTGTCAGAGCGAGTCAAGAGGGCTGGGAGCACACAGAAGGAAAAACAGACAAAACAAAGAGATGACTCAACAGATCCACAAAAAAAAAAAAATCATAGAGACATCTTTAGTTTTGTTATAGCTGCTATTAGTCTGAGGTGCTTAAAACAACAACAAAACTGAGACGCAGCAACTGAACGTGACAGAGGCTCTATAGTGGCATCACAAATCCACTGACAACCATGACCGGTGCCATTAAAGGAGCACAGTGGAGCACTGGCCACATTTAAATACAGGCAGTACATAAAACATTGAGATCAGAAAAAAAAGAATCACCCTCTTGACTGCTTGTTGGACTGTTTTATAACACGAAACGACGTGTAGTCAGATTAATGTAGCGCTGACTTTAATCCCTAAAGAAGTGAAGCCAATTACAGAAAATATTACAGTATATGTATTGTACACTACACATTTTTCCATATAATGTTAATATAATAAAGGGAAAAAATAGGATATTAGTCAATACCATCCACAATTATAAAATGGCAAATGTGCCTGGTATACAGCACCAGTGAATCAGTGTGTCCAAACTTTTGACTGGTACTGTATTTTCCAGCAATTACAAGTTCAAAAGGATACTGTATACTGTATATACTGTGTTTAACCACACTACACCAAATACATTTTTTAAACATTATACTGTAATAATTATTGAATACACAGACAGCAGATTTTCAGCAACTCGAATGTCAACAACTTTATGGAGTCATTCTGGCGCATAAAGCCGGCCAAACAGCAAGCGAAACAAAAGTAAACAGAATTCAAAATAAAGAGAAACAAGTTACAAAAGCAAAGCTTCCAAGTGGGACATGAACAACCATTTCATGGTGCACACTTCTTTTTCACTCAGAGACCTGAAGAGCTTTTCAGATAGCTCAGGTGGACAGGAATAACTGACAGTGGAGAGGAAAGAGGCAACAGTAAGGGTGCCACAAGGGCCACATTATGGTGAAGGAATGTTTCTGAGATCCAGGACTCCTGCAACTCCTCTTTCCATCAGGAGGAAAATGCTGAAAATGCTTCCAGGAGTACAAATACTCAGAAGAGAATGCTGCAGATCTTCTCTCCATCATGAACAATGTACAGGAGTACAAATAGGGAAGGAAACTAGACTGGGACAAAATATGCGCAGCCCTCTACAGGAGGGGATCTTTCTTCTTGTGGAAGCTCCACTCTATCAGTGTATGTGAGACAAATAAACTGATTCAGGGCAGCTCACTGCGGGTGGTGCTGGGTCATCTACATGCTGTGACTCAGAAGAGGATGCTGCAAATCTTCTCTCCACCACAAACAATGCCCCCCCCCCCACCCCACCGTCTACACAGTGTTCTGGCTACTCAATGAGCATGTTTAGGCAGAGATTAAGAATGATTAAGCGCACAGTCCTCACACTGTGGCCATGCAGTTACTTATTCACTCCTTCTGTTTAATTGCATTATGATTATTGTTCTTAATTTCTAGAACTGCATGGTTTTTTATTTTTACAAAACAATCTCACTGTGAGGATTATAAATCTTATTGCTCTCATCCTCAGAACTGGGAGCATTTATCTTACAGAAGCAGGAGGTAGCGTTTAATACAGCTGTAAAATTCACACTCTCACCGTGTTCCAGATACTGTTTCTACCTGATGATTCACGGCCATGTGTCACTGTCATCCAACACACCGTCACCTGAAGAGTGATTACGGACATTAGACTTTTATTCTTATCTCCCAGGGTGACACTGTGGGAAAAGGTCAGTGCCCTTCAGTGTGTTTGTCTGGAGACAAGGCACCTTTCTCAGCATTATAAATCATCTACTGCTCTTTAGCGGGGTCGTTGTTCCTGACAATGTCCTACTCATGCTGGGTATGAATAGAGGTTGTAGTTCCTGGCCTCTGTTAATTGTACTGCTGGGCAAAAGGAGGACAAACAATTTAAGGGTAATCTGCTCCACTCCTCTGCCGTTCTCTATAAATTACTCATTCTACTCATTCCGTCTGGGAGCCAGAAGAACTTCAACAGGAGACAGTCTAACACACTGACTTCTCATTCACACACACACACACACACACACACACAGGACACAAAATAAGGCATCTACTGTGTGTGTGGCATGTGTTAATTACACTTGTACTGTACTTGGGCCATTTATGAATGGTTTAACAGACTCAAAAATACCAAAGGTTCATTTAGTTCCTGAATGAATAAAAATAAATAAATATTGTAGGATTCTGTCTGACAGCTTTCCATGCAAAGTCTGTCTCCTTCTCTCACAGACATCTATCTACATTCACAAAGCACATATGTCAGGGGGTGGGGAGTAAGGCTAATATGTTGTTATCATGTGGGACCTTTTTTTGTCCCTGCCTCATTTCTTGCATATTCCACATTCTGCTGGAGAACTGAACTGCAACTTCTAGAAGATCTTGCACCATTGCAGGACTAGCATGTGCAAAATTTACCACGGGGGTGTCAGGAATTTCAATCTTTGCTTCCAAAACAGACTGGCAGCCCAGGGGCCCAAAGTCAGGACTGAGCCGGATCCAAGTACTTCTTTTTTTTTTTCTTTTTCTGGGTTCAACACTGGACTGACAGCATTGCCCCCTTACTCAAAAGTCCTCTACCTCAGTAGGGTTTTCCATTTAGTGTTTAAAGCTCCACTCGATACATTTAGGCCTCAAACAAAGGATGCCAAGAGTCCACAAATCAACACTGCTTAATTTTGGGGAATTCTTATGTGCCAGTGCTAATAGTGGGAATGCCTGAGAAAGAGTGAAGAAGAGCAGCGGATTATGCCGACGGCAATGATCACAATAATACTGACCTGTTTGATGATGCAAACCGCTGGAGCCTTGCCGCTCGATACAGCATGTTGGGGTGAGCATCTATTGCAAGCAGGGAGCAACAGCAGCTGTACGGGTGAGTCTGAAACCTAAAAAGAGCGACGCTCCAGTATACTGCAATCTGTGTGTTCCTCTCACTTTAAAACAAATGTCCATAAAATCTGTGGTACACATATCATGATTGAAAAGAAACTAGTTTTGATGTATAGACAAATATACAAATAATTCCTGAATTAATATTAAAAAGTGTGGTTAACACTGTATTTACACATCTTAAGTAGTTTAAGTCAGTTTATCAAAACTCAGTCACAATTTCTCCTCGTCTCCACATGGATATAAACCATTTTTGCAACGGCTGCTATTCAGTGCTGGACTTATGTGCAGTCTAAAAACAAAAAACACATTGTTTACATCAATCATACTACAGCACACAGTGCAGCAAAGTGAACTTGGCAAGGCAACACAACGCGCTGTACCAAACCAGACTGTGCTTGTGTGGGTGTATCGCAGGTTGAGCCCAAGTTTTTGTGGAGCACCACAGAGACGTCACTTCAAAATTACAAACGGTGATGTCCAAATTGTAAATCACATCTCCACAGGACATAAAATATGAAGTGCAATGCTGTGATTTGGTTCCAAAACAGAGAAAATCCCGGTGCTATCCTGTCTACCAAAGAGAGGTCCGCTACAGAATCCAACAGGGTGGATATTTAGGAATACGGGTCCTAAAACCCAAAATCTGAAGTCAAACGCAGAGGCACAAAAACTGTGTGTGGCTACAAAACCACAAATGCTTTTACAACACAGGGAGGTTAAACATAAAAACAGGGGGGCCCTTTTCACTTGAGCTACACACATTTGTTGCCCAAACACTGTGCATGAAATTAGAACCCAACTATGGTCTACAACACTACATATTCTTCAAATATCATCACTTTGCTTCATGTGCTTTGGAATGCTAATAGAGGTGGATGGGATGTCTGCAGTCTTCTAAATGGTAACCAAGTTATTGTGTATAGTAAAACTCATAGTTAATCATTATTCAGGTCTGTATATCCAGTATTACCATATAATATTACCACTTCAGCTATAGCCGACATATATCACAAGGTTTAAATGTATATGTGCATTTCCATGATATAAAGAGTAAGTCATAGTGTATTAATATAGAATTATAGTAGTTTCTGTCAGGGCTCACAGTAAAGTCCAAGTAACTGAGCTGAGTCAAGAATCATACTGACCCCTCTGCGAACTTGCCAATCGGTGATTCATCAGATGCATCCTAGCAACTCAGCACCAGTGGGAAACATTTCATTATGCTGTTTGTCTGCTTCTGCTCATTGTTTTCTTCATTCCACGTAGTTAAGAGCAGTGTCTATGGCTGCATTTGACAGTGCCATTACCTTCTGTCAGTGTTAACTCTAAGAGTGAAGACAAATGTTTTCCACCTCAAAGCCAAGTTTAAAGGATCCAAACTAGTACATTTATCTCACAGCGCTCATCCAACATACAAAAAGCAGAAATAGTGTTGTTACGCGTAATAGAACTGTTGAGCAGAATCCCAGTGTGATGCTGTGACCTGAAGCAGAAACCTCTTACAGGACGTTAACTGCTTTTCCCTTCATTCGCTGCAGAGTATTGTCAGAGTCAAAGGATGAAGCAAAGACACTTGTTGCTAAGGGATGAGCTTGTATACAGAGGCATCTGTGGCTGCCTTGAACTTCACCCCATTACGGGGATGAATAGGTTTTTTCAATCAAATAATGGGACAAATTGAACGACAACAGCAGCGACACACAGAGGGAGGCGAGATCTATTGAGATGTCAAATGCTGTCATAGTTACGGCCATATCCTCTGGATTTATTTAAAGGAATGTGCAAAAACTGCATATGCTCACTCACTGTGAAAAAATTCATCAGGATTTAAAAATCTGAATGTTTTATGACAATTTCCTATGAATTAAAAGTCCTGTAATGTTTGAAGTTTTATAAAGTTCACTAAAATCACTAAATCTAAATTTTGTTGAGTCATTATAAGATTGAGTGTGAATACTAAGTTGTTATTGTAATAGGTGCAGGGCTTTCAAATGATCTTCACTGTAGATTTTAAAAGATGAAACTTGTGTGTGTAACTTTTTTTTTAAGCTTCACAGCCTTTCCTGATCTTCAGTCACGGTAAAGCCATTCATCGGATGGGCCTTAACGGCAAGAACCACAGAAGGCTTGTGCCCGGGGTGGGAAGCTCAGTCCTGCTCGACTTTCATTTCAAAGAGCAGAGAGTTTACTGGGCCGACAAGCGCGCTGGGGTCATCTACAAAGCAGCTGTGAAAGGCGCACACAGACAGGTGATTACTTCTATGTTTTGTTTGTTGTGCGTGCGTGCGTGGTGCTCATCAGTGAAGGATTCAGATTTCCATGCTACACACAAAGAAAAGTGTGCAACATTTTATTACATATAACTTCATTACAAAATTACCGATCTCAAAACATTTTTACCTTCTGTCCCAAACTTGAAAAATAAAACTTACTGACAAAAAGAAACAACAAACAGACACAAACAGGACAATTTTACCTAACAGTGTATCCTTTGGGTCATTCCACATAAAATAAAAGTTCCCATCTGACCAACTTGGAATCAGATCATGGACTGGATTTCCTGCTTTGAGTAGCTGCAGAAGAAATGATCTCCAATCACTTTTGTTTAAATGATTTACGCCTAGTCTTCATTTCAAGAAAGATTCCAAAACAATGTTAAAAATGCATTTTTTATGTCCAGCAAATAAAAAACAATCTGACATTTAACATTTAACCCAAGTTTAGAAAATTCATTTGAGCAGCTAAAACAACAACAACATAAATGGAACACTGTCGGTAAAACCATCCAGCTCTAACCTAAAGATATAAGCTCCAGGAACCTTATGGGGACTTCACAGCATAATACTCCATAATTAAGCTCCTTTATAATCCCATCAAGCGCCTTCTTGAGATCAATAAAACAAGCAAAAGCAGACCTATTTTCCTTCATTCTTGCAAGTTTAATGGAGGTAACTGGATGTGCTGTATGAGCTTTACTGAATTGATTTTCCTCATACAACAAGTAAACCTGCCTACTCAGGGTGGTCTATAGTAACACTATATATTAACTATATAATATTCACTATATAATAACACTTAGGAACTCAGGATAACTTTTCATAATTTAAGAATTTTTAATAACCTAATTAGTAAAGGCACAGTATCCTTCCAAAACTGAAATGACTAGAGTTAAATTTTGTAATGTTGTTATGCATTGTTCTGGATGCTTTCAGAGCATCTGATTTAAAATTGATTATACATGCTTCTATTACAGAAACTGTATTCATATGACAAAAACATCTCAGGCCTGGCAGTGGACTGGATTTGGAACAGTGTTTATTGGACAAGTGGAGGAAAGGGGGAAATAAAGAGAATGGATATAAATGGGAAAAAACAGAGGACTCTTTTACGACACTTGACCCAGCCCAGGTCTATAACTGTTGACCCCTCAAACAGGTAATCTACACAGATGTCATGATGATGATTTTTTTTGTTCTGTTTTACAAATATATTACATGGATGGATCAAATGATATGAAAAATTATTGACTGACTCACATAACAGAGTGTCTCTGATCAAGGACAGCAGCAGTCATTTACTTTCCTGCAGTTTGGCCTGATGTATAAGCAACAGTGAATAATTTCATTTTAGAACATTTTTCATGATTAAAAAAAAGGCCAAAAGCACATTTAAATTACTTTTTACATTACTTATTATACTGCACTTCTCTCAGGCTTTAATTCAATTGGGCTACACTTTATTAAGCTCTACCAAAATATGACTTTGAGGCAAAAGAATTATGAGACGCCTGATTTGGTGGGCTTTACATATGAGGAAATGAGTAAGCAGGGCCCTTACCGGAAACAATTAAGTTAAATATTTCATAACAGATGCAAAGCTAACTTCAGGAAAAAAAAAAAAAAGGCTCATTGCAAAAACTTTTTTTTTTTTTTTTTTATTCAAAACATGTCTGTTGCAGGTTTTTGTTTTGGGTATCTGGGGGGATGTCTCCAAGTATCCAAAGGTCTGATGTCACAGGACAGATGAAAATGACATTAATTAAGATAACTGAACAACTGAGGGCACTGACTATTGACCGAGCAGACAAAAGACTGTTCTGGGTTCAGTTTGGGCTGCAGGGAGAAAGTGCCATTGCCTCTTGCGATTACAACGGGAACGTCCTGCACATCATGAATCTTCCACTTCGGTAAGCATTTCCTTGTATTACGATTCGTTACCCATCCTTTAAATCTGGTTACCGAAGAAACTGCAGATGTAACAATATTTCAGAGTGTCAGATATGCCAGTAAACACGCTGCCATCATTTCTGTGTTTATTTTTCTCTTTTTTTGTCAGGTCTCATTCAGTTGAAATATCAGTTTTTCTGGAGCACGTATACTACACTGACGCTGAGTCTCGGGTTGTAAAACAAGTAAACAAATACACTGGTGGAGAGCCACGAGTCGTTAACATAAAGCAAATGGCTAAACCTCCCGTTGATATCAAGGTGGTGCATCCCCTTAATCAGCCAGCAGCAGACCCGCTATCACCATTTCCAGGTTACGTTTAAAGTCCTATTTAGTGCCATCACAGCTTACTTGTGTTTGAATCCTAGATAATGTATCAAACAACAATATGCCTGCCACTAACGCTAATCATTGCCAACAGGTTGTGATGACCAAGGTGGAAACTGTGTGAACGTGTGTTCCAGTCTGGCAGAGCAAGGGGTCTGTCAGTGCAGCGAAGGCTTTGTTCTCAGTAAGGAAGGCACTTACTGTAAAGGTTGGTATCAAAAACAAGAAGCCAATTAAAAATATAACCACAAAAAAATGATCTTTACTTCAGTCAGAATTTAGGAACTTACAGGAAAAAAAAGATTTGATTAATCCTCTTGAAGTAGAAACCACAAGAAAGGAAACAGCTAGTATGTAATATACAGTCAGTGGCCACTTTGTTAGGGACACCTGTTCAACTGCATTTAGGCATGTAGACATTGCCAAGATGACCCGCTTTGAACTGAGCATCACAATGAGGAAAATGGTGATATTAGCGACTTTGAACGTGGCATGGTTGTTGGTGCTATACAGGCTGGTCTGAGTATTTCAGAAACTACAGAAACTCCAACAGGATTTGCCCACAGAACCATCTGTAGGCTTACAGAGAAAGGTCCAAAAAAGAGAAAATATCTAGTGAGCAGCTGATCTCTGGGCAAAAGGGGGTCCAACCTGGTACTAGCAAGGTATACCTATTAAAAGTCCAGTGAGTGTGCTCTCATTGGAGCATAGCCACAGTTATAAGAACATATGAATAAAGCAGAACAGTAAATGTAAATATCAGCATCTCTGTCTGTGTGTGTACCATAGATGTGAATGAATGCGCCCACTGGAACCATGGCTGCTCGCTTGGTTGTGAGAACATTCCCGGCTCTTATTTCTGTACCTGTCCTAAAGGATATACCCTCTTACCAGACAGGAAGACATGCCAAGGTACAATATAACCGTGTACATAACACCAATATAACTTTGCTGTTTTAAATTTCAAGTGTGTAAACATTGTGGTCCTCGCTGCACATCATGGTTGTACAGTGAAAATAGAAAATAACCTGTATACTTTTAGTTATATTCAAAATGTGAACATGACCAAAGCTCAAGTTGCAGATCCTCTTTGTGTTGCTGTGACCTTTGTCTGCCAGATACTACTTTGACCCTAGAGGCCTATAAAAAGGCTGGGTCACAGGCTCCAAGACAGACTAAACATGTGTGAGCTGCCAATTGTTTGTTAGGTTACTTAGGTTAAAACAAAACAGTGACACTTTGTCCCACTCCTAAAGAGCTGAGAGTACTGAGACTGTCAGGTAGAACAAAGGATATCACAATAAAGTAAAAGTCATTTTCAGCATTCATTTTTCTGTTGTCAGGGAGCAGCACGGTAGATCATTTATTTTATTATTCATCTATGACAATCTAAATTTGTAGCACAAACATATAAAATACAGTCATAAGTGAATGTATAAGGAATCATTGTTTAGTTAAACTTGTAAATCTGATACATTTTGTCTTGATTTGGTGATTTGTGACTTTTTAAAAACATTTAAAGTTGCTGTTTTTGCCATCTATTATCTATACCGCGATCAATGCGTAGACATGGTTAAATTAAAAAACAAACAAATAAATAAAACCATACGGGCAGATCACAATCTCTTCTCTTCTAATCTCGCGGCAATGCGTCCAAGACAACAGAAAAGGTTCACAATGAGATTAGATGATGAGGTGACATTTGCAGCAGGGAACATATCTGGTCAGCAGCTTTGTCTTTCTAAGCTGCTTAGCAGACAACCTTTGCCAAGGTCCAGTATGAAACAAACATGCAGCCAAGCGGCAGGCTAGACAATGGATATTACAATAGGGGTTATGTGGTTACACAGAAGACTGAGTACCTGCAGCTGCTCAAGAATTCTCAGTTCCATTTTAAGAGTTGTTTATGTAAAAGACAAAAGGATGAAAAAACAGGAGTTTCACCACAAAAAAAGGATATTGTTCTTTGTCACGATGTGTTCTAATTTGTTTTTATACACTTTACAGTTCTGTCTGCACATTCACTCAGTTAACATTTAAACCACAGCTAGTTGGTTACATAATGCACAAGCAGCATTTTTGGCCTAACGGAACAGTTTAACGAAAGACTGCAAAAAGATATCTGAAATGAATTTACCCATTATGAGAAGGTTAAACAGCCCCCGTATGGCCTACCTCTACCTGCATGTAAAACAAACGCAGAAAAACAACAACAACAATAAAAGCAAATGTTAATGTTTTCAGTAAGTACAGGTAAGACTTAAAGGTCCTGTGTTATGATTTAGTCATGACGATGGCCACTTTATCTTTATTTGATTCACACTTTAGTCACATAATTAATTATGCAACACGATTAGAATGAAAAAGACACTCCTGTGAGGAAATCATAACGATGCATGAAAGTGTTATAAAAAGACAACACGCACAGAACACAAACGCTTTTCAGCGCCGCCACATACCATGTTCAGACACACTGCTACAGGAGACCCCACGTGCCTGTTAGCCGACATTACATCACCCTCGCTGAGAGCTTTGACTGCATTCTGATCACACTTTCCACTATTTTGATAGGATTAGAGCTGACTACATCAAAGGATTTTACCAGAACAGGGTCTAAGAAGCTTGTTGTCCATCCGGCTCATCCGCAGTCTGCTGGGCCCCAAAATAGACTCAAAGTCTAATTTATTTACATGTAGCATCACTTTGCTTTTTCAACACTATGAACAACTGTAAAGCACGGCGTGCATTAACTCACATCAGTTCGCTTTGCAGTTCAATCTTTAAGGTTTCCTAAAGATTTGAATCTATTATTGTTATAATGCGAACCCTTTTTTTTTTTTAAAGATACAGTATATCTGTCTTTCTGTGTGTCCGTGTGTGTGTTACAGAAATCATACCGTGTGAAAGCAACATGACAAAGTGTGGCAGCGGGTGCTTGTCAACAGGAAATGGTGACATCTGTGTTTGCCCCGAGGGATCTACACTCCAGGACGATGGACAAGCGTGTACGGGTACGGTCAATATTACAGCGCTTAGCCCCATTTTCTGAAACTAATCTACCTATTAAAATGGTATAAACACACGGAGTAAAAAAATAGAGTTCAGATTATCCACATTTACAACATTGACCTTTTAATATTTACGTTTATATGGCTAATTTAAAGAGTATACACATACCCTTATGATATTGGATTTATTTTCCTATAATATTAACATTTTAGAATTAAAGTGTAATAGTAAAAGTAAATGAAACCACAGCATGACTCCATGCACTGAATGCCAGCCTAGTGAAACGTGATTTACTGGAACAAAATTGTTGTTCATTTAAAAAAAAACAAAAAAAAACTGAGCAACAGATCGAGCAGCCACTTTGTGATTTGTAGCAAAGGCTGTGTAAATATTTCATAAGTAAGAGCTGAGCTGATGTGGTCAAACTGAGGACAGACGGATCAAAGAGCTGAATGTGCAACAGTGCAGCAACTGTTGTAATCCTTTCAGTTTGCATTATAGGGCAATACCCTGCATCAATTTAGAGTATCATATTTATACTGATGAAGAATCTGGATTATAGTGGATTCTGATGCCACAACCCAATGATGTCTCTTAATGTCTGTCAATGACATGCTGCTAAGAGTAAATACTGCAAATAAGACAAGGGCCTTTGAATTTTACCTCATCTAATAACTAGAAAAAAAGATTCAGACAAGCCTGGGGAGACAAAGTACTCAGTTAAAAAAAAAAAAGTCTGTCAGAGGTTTGTTCTCATCAAACATTATTTAATAAGTCTATCATAGGAACACATATAAAAAAAAATGAAGCCTATTTGCAACCATCAAAAGCTTAGCTGTGCCCACATTGTGTTTTGCGGTTCCAGGCTGTTCGTCCGCAGACAGAGGAGGGTGCAGTCAGCTCTGCAGCCCTGCCACCCCTAGCAGCTGGGAGTGTGGCTGTCTGCCGGGCTACCAGCTCCACCAAGATGGCAAACACTGCACTGCAACTGGTGAGTCACTCAATGGGAAAGCAGACAGCTGAGCTAGAAGAGGCCACAATGACAGACACACCTACCTATCAAAATCTCACTGCCTATTCTGCTTCCAGTGAGACAATTAAAAGGCAAAAGCTGCAGTGCATTTGATTATGGAACACTATATTTTATTCTATCCTTCTTCAGGACCTCCGCCCTATCTGCTAGTTGCTAATCTAGTAGATGTCCGAAGAATTAACCCCGACGGCGCTATGGATCAAACCGTGGTGGAAGAGCCCAGAGGAATAATCTTAGCTTTAGACTATGACCCCATCCAGAACAATGTAAGATGAAAGGCCCTTTTCATTTTTAAGAGTATGAGGATATGATGTGCTGTATGGCACTAATCTAAGGTCAAATGACTCATAATGTAACAGAATTGAGCAAAAGGTTTTGCTGCAGGGGTGCAGTGACACCTAGTGGACAGACACTATAATGTGATGACCTAACTCACTAGTAACAGCATCATTGTGTTATTGTTGGTAGTTTCGGTTTTTGCTTGTTTAGACAATAATCTGCAAGTTTTACTTCACGTTTATTTTATATTATAAATGCAAGTATTAATATATATATGTATATTGCATTTGAAGGTGTACTTTGCAAGTACAAGCCAGAAGACAATTGAGCAAATTGATTTAAATGGTGGCTCAAGAAATATTCTCATCTCTGATGGTTTGGACTCTCCAGAGGGGCTGGCTGTGGACTGGGTTCACCGCAAGATGTACTGGACGGATAAAGGGTGTGTGGTGTTTGCAATAATTAAAAACCGAAAATCGGTAGTTCATTAAGTGCTAGACGTTTGCTGTTAGGAGACTTTTGTTTGTTTTTAGTTCTACAGAATTCTCGATTATTTAATGCTTCGGTCATATTCAGTTTGGTTAATCTCTTATAAGTTGAATGAAATTCATCAGGACATAACTGACATTTTGGACATGTTATATTGTCGACCCTCAGTCAGTCAACTGTTGACTGCAGCACCTTAGATGGACTTCACAAGGAAACCATTGCGAGAAAAGGTCTGGAGAAGCCGAGAGGAATCGCAGTTCATCCTCTGGCAAAGTGAGTATGGTCATTACTATACCCCCCCCCCCTTACAAATGACTAAAG
>JAVDPK010000959.1:148938-164484 GCA_034780415.1 Cichlasoma orientale | reverse complement strand
ACTACCTGTGCAACCTCTGTAGGGTCCAGGTATCGCCTCATACTACCAGTAGTGACACTGACCCTAGCCAAATGCAACACTAGAGAAAAAACAGTCAAAACAAGATGAGGATAAAACCATTCCTGCTAATTTCATTAACACCAAAGCAGCTGAAACTGATTAACAACCCCTTAATGACCAGATCAATATCCTAGAACTTTAATTGACCTGATGCTATACACTGATTAAAAAAGTGTTCCTTTTAATTTATTTGAGAAGCATAAATAACTATTTGGTTAATTATTTAATTACTACATTTATGTAAAGGATGTTAGAAATACAAGAAACAGCTGAATTCCAATGTCTAAACTCAAAAGCAGCCGGTACACAGGTATAGGAATGCATCAAATTTAAACATTTAAAAAGAAAGATCAAATATTAAGATAGAAATCAATAATTAAAATATAAATCAAACATTCAAGGCCACATCAATTTTTCTCTCGACCCATCCTAGCATTACTACACCTCACATAAATATTTCTGTTTTTTCCAGAGGCAGTCTTACCAGAGATGCAAACAGCAGGCAGGCCTTTGGAGGACAGGATGTCTGCCAGGTGCTGAGCCCTGTGGAAGCAATGCAGCAAAGCGGTATTTTAGAAAGTTTTCTTTCAAGTATATATATAATTAATTACCAGATCTAATACTGTATAAATTACTGATTTAATTCTGTATAAATTAAGCACTACGTAAAGCTGAAATATACTTTTTCTTGGTAATAAATATAAATCAACATCACATACCGTGTGTGCAAGTTGGAAAACACCAGGGCCTGGTTGAAGGGGATTTTACTGAACAGCTCTAGTAAGTGCTGCACCTTCTCCTCAAAAACCCTGTGAGGTAAAGGATGGGACTGAACCAGCCTGTAATACTGCTTCAGACCTGACAGGGGGACACAAGGACAACATAAATGATTCAACGAGTCATTAATTCAAAACTGACCTAACAACTTTTTGCCTTTTTTCATCCAAAGTGCTTCAAGTGGGACGCGCTCCGTCAGTGATGCGTGTGACTTAAAAGGCTCGTTTTATGAGCTTCAGCTACATCAATTTTCTGCCATTCATTTAAAATAAGCACAGATCTTAAACGGGATCCTGTCAAAGAGAAGAGCGTTTTTAATATCAGTGCTTTAACTTAGTCTGATTACAGTCAATCACGTCACACCCTCAAGAATTTTGTGCCAGGAAATAATCCCGTCACACATGTCAGATTTCAAACTTGCTTATCTCATCTGTGCGGTCTCGTCATGCAGAGTCTCTGTTGCTACGACAGCAGTTTAAAGATGCAAACAAAAACCTTCAAGAATCTTTAATCGTTTCAATTACATTTACTTTATCACGTCTTACCTTTCAGGCCCATGTCACTTGGATTTAGTCTTACAAAGGTGGGCTCTCTCATGTAGCGCGTAAGGTGCTGAGCAAGGGATTCTGGGTAGGTGGCAGACAGCGCGAGCATTTGTTTGTTCACGGGCAGAGAGGAGAAGATCCAGCTAAAGAAGACCGGGGCGATGGGCGAAATTCAGGTTAGATTGGTTTCTAAATGTGGATGCAATTTATTTTTAAACAGTCTGGATAAACTGCTTCAGTCTAAACGTACTGGTTGAAAAGCAATCTGAGCTGGCTGCAGCAGCCTGCTGCCAGATCAGGAAACTTATTCAACTGAAGCATAATCACAGAAATTGTATCCTCTTACTTTATCTGTTCCTGGAAGCTGCCCTCCTCCAGCAGCTTGTCTGCCTCATCCAGAACAAACAGTCTGACGCTGGCTGTTGACAACATGCCCAACTCGATAAGCTGCTTGATGCGACCTGAGCACACAACCAGAGCGCTGTTACAAAACAAGAAGAGCAGCATAGTGATTACATGACCCAGTACTGCTGACTATGGCCTCCTACCAGGTGAGCCCACGGCTATATGACACTTCTTCAGGTGGGGTTTGTCTTGACTCACGGGCCTGCCGCCAATGAAAACATGGCACTCCAGGCCCTCCATGGCACAGCCTATGGCCATCACCACTGAGTGGATCTGCACTGCTATCTCACGTGTCGGAGCCAGCACAAGAACCTGCAGGAGGGGCCAGAGTTCAAAATTAAAAATTGAAAATGTAAAAACCCCACTTACACTTGATTGGGAGAAGATTAAGGATGGACAGTAAGACCCCAGAGCTAATAAGATTATATATGTTCAACCGGACCAGGTGTACCTCTTCTTTATCAATCACTCTTCCCTTTCATTTATGCATTTCACACTAAGCAGCTTAAACTCAACAAAAGACCATCTGCCGGTCACGAAATGATTAAATAATAAAACTTCCCCTTTACCCCGACAAGGTTTTACTTTAACCACTCGAGAGCCAGTGAAGGTTATAAACACATATCCTTATAAACAAACATTAAACATTTTTCTGTACTTCACTGACCTGAGTTGAAGGATTCTCCAGGACCAGAGAGTCCAGGGCGATAGTGCAGAACACGCATGTCTTTCCTGTGCCGGACTTGGCCTGTACAATCAAATCTAAAAGGAGAGACTCGCAGTGAGTGATGCGCATTAAGACAGCCAAACGACAGCTTTGGTATCCGCAATTAATCACTCTTGTTTGGGTGCAGTATTGGAGCCTGATCTTCTGCATCAAATCAACTGCCTCCTGTCACGGTTTAGCGCTCTCACAGGTGTTTACCTCAAGTGCGATGAAAGCGACCGCATGCTGCATCACCGAGAGCTTTTTCAAACACGCAGGCAACCTCCAAGTGTAAATGAACTGTATATCCCAAGAACCTCTTTGCCAGATTCATAGACAATTCTATAATGGTTCTGTTCTCAAAGAGTGATTTAGAATCACGGTGTGATATCCACAGTAACTGAAATAAGTGAAAACTGATAACTGATATCTCTCCACAAATTGTTAAAAAAAAATAATTCACAGTTTCCCAGAATTTAATTTAGTTGTGCTGAGCTTTTCCAACTAAAATACTTTAATATCCTTTAAAGATTTATTGTCATTTGACCATAGAAAGCAGAAAATTCTCATATTCAAGCTGAAACAAGTAAATATTTGGCTTTTAAGCTTGAAAAATGAATGAAATAGTTATTAAACCACCTTCCTGAACTTTAAATATAAACAACCCCAATTCAAAAAACAGAATGCAATGATTTGCAAATCTTATAAACCCATATTTTATTCTGTTTAATGAAAAATATTAGCTCATTTTGAATTTGATGGCAGCAACATGTCAGAAAAAACAGCAACTGGTCTCCTCGGTTCCAACATGTTTATGGTGTCTTGTTAAAAGACGAGGGGATGCTACGCAGGTATCGTATAAAATCAGAAAAATGGAAACATTAAAATGCAATACTAGTGTGTTTGCTGAGTCGATGGGCCACATTAAGCTATATTTAGGGAGGAAGAGCCACCAAACATGGTGGAGATAATGTTATGGCACAGGCATCTATATATATATGTGTTTATTGATGACGTGACTGCTGATAGAAGCAGCTAGATGAATTGTGAAGCTTGCAGGGCCATACTCGCTGCTCAGATTCAACCAAATGCTGGAAAACTGATCAGACAGCTCGTCACAGCGCCAAAAAAGACCCACAGCTGACTGCAAAAGCAACCCAAGAGTTTCTCAAGGCAAAAACATGGGATATACATCCTAAACAGTTAATGCAATAAAACCTTTGAATTAAAGCTGAAAGTCTGCTCTTCAATTACATTGTGACTGTCTGATTTAAATTCCACATGGACATCCAGATGGATGGATGTGTTTGCAGCAGCCTGCAAGGAGATGTTGCAGGTAGCTGGTGGGAGGAAGTCAAAAACATTTGATAAACTACCATTTATACTTTAGTGCTCATATTACCTCCTAGCAAAGGTGTTTGTGTGTCTGGATAAAATAGAAATAGGCAGGCACAATGGTGCCGCGTCAGCAGTAATGTAGCCACTTAACTGGACCGGTGTGATAAAGAGTGAGCTGAGCTGGAAGGCAAAGGTTTGGATTTGTCGGTCGAGCCAGGCCATGAGCTCTGGAAATTGCGTATACATACGGCTGAGCTCAGCCAGAGAGGCTGATAAGCTCAGACATCAGGAGGGAGCTCAGAGTAAAGTTTCACTTACCCGTGATTAATGGACTGGGACTTATACAGCACTTTTCTACTCTGAGCATTCAGAACACTTTCTTACTACAAGCCTCGTTCACACACACATTCATACATGTACTAACACTCACACACTCACACTCCAAGAGATGCATTGGGGGCAACTCAGGGTTCAGCATCTTGCCCAAGGACACTTTAACATGTAGACTAGAAGAGCCGGGGATCAAACCACCAACCTTCCGACTGAGCCACGGCCACCCAAGCTTTATGTCCTAAATTAATGATCTGTAGGAAGTGGACGAAGCACTTAACTTAAAAAACACACAGTTAAAGATTTTGATTCTGAACCCTGATATATTTTAAACTTCACACTGTTGCTGTGTAATATTCCTAATTTTATCTTAAACTGTTTAGGCTGCTTAAACTGCTTTTCTTAAAATAAATAAATTATAACTTGTGTGCACTGACTACATTATTCCTGCCACACACGCGCGCGGATCTTCTCGCAGTTGCACCCACCGAGTCCACAGCGGCCCAGCGGAATCGCCTTGAGCTGGATCGGGGACGGCTTCTGAAATCCTGCGGCGGACAGTCCGGCCAGCACGGGCTGAGACAGCAGCAGTGAGCCAAAGTCGATCCCCTCCGACAGAAGCACATCGTCGGTCCGCTTTCGCGTTTCGATGTCGTGGGCTGCTTTCCTCACGGAGGTAGCCATATTTACTGCACTGTTTACTGCCGGTTACCCGGTTATAGAGCAGAGGCACGGCTGCGCTTTACCCCCCTCTAGCGATACGGAGGGGAAATCATTTGTATGCGCAGCAATCATCCGGGTGATTTTGATAAATATACACATTTATATTCAGACACGTCAGGCAGTAGTCTTGCACATCCTTTTATTGTATGAATTTTTGACTGGAGTTTTTCAGCATGCCAAAACATTAAAACTGTAATTACAGATTGTTTGGGGTGCAATATGTTCTTTAGTAAAGTTCTTATTTCCAAACTGGTTCATAGATCTGCTGGACAGAAAACATAAATGAGCTTTGCAAGGTGAATTTAATTCAGTGACTCACAGTGTCATTGTTGTGTCTTTGCACCTTTTCTTTTCAGTGTTTTTGGAGTTGTGTAGGTATCAGAGACCATTATGCACAGTTAGAGACACCGACACTGAGCTAATTCTCAAATAAGCCATTTGCCCACTGTTTGTATCCTTAAGTAACTCAATTAGGCTAGCATCTCATAATTGTTTTAAATGAGTGCAAGTAAAAAGGCAAAAAGAGGTATCCATAAATTACCCTTTATTTTTTCCATTATTGGCAACAAAATGTCACAAACCAGCAGGAATTCCGTAAACACGTGAGTCGATATTGTATGAATATTTTGCATCATTACTCACGAGCCGCTGTAAATTGAGCAATCATGGAAAGTGCAGTCTTAGAGGCTATCAGACAGAATTATTCCCTCCGCAATCCGGATCGACGGATTTTGTTTTCTGAGAATTGTAAGTCATCTACGGCCTCCTCTCCTCTTACTGGGCTTATTTAGAGGGCCTCACTTCCCTCTCTTTTCTCAAGTGGAACCAGAATATCAAGCATGCAGCACAGAACAGTTTTGTAGTTGCTGATGTTGCTACATGCAAAAAAGACTATTTTTTAATTTCTTGTCTCTATATTTTCTTTTTAACTGGCTCTTTCTTTCCCCTGCAGAAAATGCGGGTATTTTAAAGTTAAGCGTTTGTGGCTTCACCAGGTTTTTCACACTGTGAGCAGATCCTTCACCTGATCTTCACACAGCAGAATGGAAAGTGTTGCCTTCCACAGAAACTCTTCATCATCTAACAGCTCAGCCTACACGGAGCTCTTGTCTCGGACTGGTTACACAATACTGGCCATTATCATGGGTGTGTTCTCTGTAGGAGGGATCATACTCAATGTCTTGGTGATTGTGGTGACAGTGAGACACAGACAATTGAGGCAGCCGCTCAGCTATGCCCTGGTTAACCTAGCTGTTTGTGACCTGGGCTGTGCTGTGTTTGGAGGCCTGCCCACCACATTAACCAGTGCCATGGGATACTTCAGCCTGGGACGTGTGGGCTGCGTGTTAGAAGCCTTTGCTGTTTCCTTTTTTGGTGAGTCTACTTTTGTTTTTTTCCTCACACAGATAAAAGTAGAAATACAGTAATGTGGTCTAGTACGAGCAAAAGTCCTGCAAACAAAAGCACCTGAAAAAAAATTAGATTATTGTATGTACCACCCCTGCCTAATATGCTGATGGTACTCTAGTCAGCCGAGGCGTAGAATAAACCACTAGCACCCAGTGATATGTGCCACAAAGAGCAAATCAAAGAAATGAGAGGAAAATACCTGCTGTAATATTTGTGGTCATGTTTTAGACTTTCTTATAATTTGCATTTCTTTTGTATGCTGGATGTAGTCGTGAAAAATTCAGTACAGCAATATTGGTTCTGTAGGAATTAAGAGGATCTTCTAATCAAATGCACTTGATTAACTGATTATCAGAAACCTCTATAAAAGCAGTTTGCTGTTCTGGAGCATTCAGGTGTCTGTTAACACAATACCGCAATCATCCCAGGAGTGGCTGTCCCAGCAAATTTACCCCAAAGTCAGACCGTGCAAAGCTCAGAGAAACCCAAGAGCTCCATCTCAGACTCTACACGCCTCGGTTAGCATGTTAAGCACAGCTTAAGTTTGCAAAGTCGCATCTGAACAAACCACAAGATTTCTGGAACAAAGTCCTTTGGACAGATGAGAACAAAGTGGAGATGTTTTGCACGGCGCCACGTTTGGTGAAAACCAAACGCAGCGCAGAACACAGCGGTGGAGGGGTGATGATCTGGATTTGTTTTGCAGCCACAGGACCTGGACACCTTGCAGTCACTGAGTTGACCGTGAACGTCTCTGTATACCAAATTATTCTGGAGTCAAATGTGAGGCCATCTGTCTGACAGCTAAAGCTTGGCTGGAACTGGGTCATGCACCAGGTCGAGCACAGCAGCAAATATACAACAGAACTGCTGAAAAAGGAAAGAGTCGAGGTGTTGTTTCTTTTTCAAGTTCCGAGAAAAATAATCATTAAACATTTTACGGTATTTTATGTTTTTTAATGTAAAATCTTAATGTGGGAACTAAAAGTTAATTATCAGGTTATTGTAACAGAAATAATTTCATTTCCTCCATAAATGTAGCCCTCAGGTAAAGTACAAGTAACTCAACTTTGTGTCCAAATTCTATACTTCAAAAGCTAAACTGGGAATGAAAAAATGTCATAAATTACTTTCTCTTTTTTCTTTTCTTTTTGCAGGTATAGCAAGTCTATGTACAATAGCAGTCATTTCTGTTGAACGCTATATAGTGGTGTGTTATCCCATGGGTGCTGTCCTCTTCCAGACCAGGTACAGTAGTGACCATCAAGATCTGACTCAGGAGAGCGTCACACATTGTACCAAGCATCTCTCTGTTGTCCTCAGGCATGCCGTTGGTGGAGTGGTACTGTCCTGGGTGTGGTCGTTTGTGTGGAGCACTCCACCTCTGTTTGGGTGGGGAACTTTTGAGCTGGAGGGCGTCCAAACCTCCTGTGCTCCTAACTGGTACAGCCGTGAAGTCGGGGACATGTCCTACATGATCATGTTCTTTGTCCTTTGTTTTGCTGTGCCCTTCACCATCATCATGGTGTCCTACTCACGACTTTTATGGACTCTACGCCAGGTGAGCGACACCTGCACGTACTGTATGTTTTTGTTTATTGGACTGAAAAAATAATGAAGTCCTTTGTGCTTGAATTCTTGTGTCCTAGGTGACCAAGCTGCAGGTATCGGAAACAGGAAGCACAAATCGTGTAGAGGTGCAGGTGGCGCGCATGATAGTGGTGATGGTGTTGGCCTTCCTAGTCACCTGGCTGCCATATGCCTCAATGGCCGTCGCCGTCATCGTGGACTCCAGTCTATATGTTGATCCTGTCATTGCGACCATACCTGTATACTTTGCAAAAAGCAGCACTGTCTACAACCCTATCATTTATATTTTCATGAACAGACAGGTAAACGGGTTTAAAGTATATTTAAATTCATACATGCAAGCAAAGACGAAGAGGAAATCAGGAATATACTGTATGTTCATAACCAACCAATGTGCTTGTGTATCTTTCTAGTTTCGAGGCTACACTGTTGCTGCTGTTCTGTGTGGATGGAACCCATGGTCCTCAGAGCCACAAACATCTGAGAATGAGACCACTGTTACGTCAATGAGCAAGACCCCCCAAAAAATTGTGCCTGAAAAATCTTTAGAATAGAATCTTGTACAGTAAGGCATAAAAAAACAAAAGCATCCGAGCAGCAGTGAGAAAAAAGGTTTCCCTGTATGTTCAAACAAGCTTCTTTTTCTGTTGTCAACACCTGTTATGTATTCTGACAAAAACAAAACCTTTTTGTTGTTCTCCGTCATTGATGTTATTGATGGTGTCATTTCTTTGGATTCCAAAGACTAAAAATACAGATAAGTTAATTAAAGACTCTTGAAAGTGCACAACATCCTTTAAAACATAAAATCTCACTGAACAAAATAAACTCTGCATACTTAGGTCTGTGAGTCAGTGGTTGGATTATCTATAAGTAAAAACACTCACGTGGCTGAAATAGATTAAATTGAAGTTGCAGATGTAACGCTCACTGGTCAGTTTTTTTTAGATCCTCCTCTCTAATCTCAGATTGGATCCTCTTTTGCTTTTAGAACCGCCTTAATTCTTTGTGGCACGGATTCAACATACATTCCTCAGAGGTCCATAGTGACATCACAGCATCACACAGTCTCTGCAAATTTGTCAGCTGCACGTCGATGATGTGAATCTTCTGTTCCAACACATCCCAGAGGTGCTCGATCCGGTGACTGCGGAGGCCCTTTGAGCACAGTGAACTCATTTTCATGTGATGTGAACTTTGTGTCACGGCACACTATCCTGCTGGAAGCAGCCATCAGAAGATGGGTACACTCAGGCTGGCCAAGTGTTTAAAAAATGCTCAATAAGTAATAAGAGGCCCAAAGTGTGCCAGGAAAACATCCCCCACCACTACCAGCCTCAACTGCTGATACTACATGTTTACAATCTTCTGTTATCCAATTTTGGTGAGCCTGTGTGAACTGTAGTGTCAGTGTCCTGTTCTTAACTGATGGCACCGAGTGTGGTCTTCCGCTGCTGTAGCCCATCTGCTTCAAGGTTCAATGTGTTTTACATTCAAAGATGCCCGTCTGTATACTTTGGCTTCGTCTCCTAACCCTAACAAAGTGGTTATTGGGTTACTGTTGTCTTCCTAAACAGCTTGAAGCAGTCTGGCCATTCTCCTCTGACCTCTGGCATCAACTGCTGCTCACTGGATATTTTCTTTTTCACATCATTCTCTGTAAACCCTAGTGCTTATGCAGGAAAATCAGCAGATCAGCAGTTTCTGAAATACCCAGACCAGCCTGACTGGCATCAACAACCATGCCATGTTCAGAGACACTTAAATCATCTTTCTTCCCAATTCTGAACTCCAGCAAGTCATCTTGACCATGTCTATATGACATGCCATGTGACTGACAAGCTTTAAACAGGTGTACCTAACAAGGTAGGCAGTGAGTGCACATGTCTAAATTCTATGACCAAGCTATTCTGTTGGGTTGCATTGGAATTTAGAGGTTTCCCTAATCAAGCACCCACTGAGCACATTAATCTCCACAATGAACTAAAGTGGGCAGAAATGCTGAGACCCTGTAATAGTAATAGTAAAGAATGCTTCATAGCAACATATATTCAAAAGATTTAAGACAAGAAAAAAAAGTAATTATATGATTTTTATTTTTTATTAGGTGTACACATCCCCTTTGCTTCTTTAGGTCTGTCCTCAAATACCTCTCACACACCACCAGACCTTTGCCACTTCTATATAACCTTTATGGCTTTCATTGATTAAAAAAAAAAGAATAAATCAAAAATAATCAGTGTCTTGTACTCATTTTGCAACATGATACTTCATTCCAGCCATTTGGATCCAGCATGTAAAACAGAAAACAACTAAACCTGTGATAAGTTATGTCACAGTTTGATCATTCACAGTCTCTCACAGCTTCCTAAATAAACACAAATGCAATCATACCCATCCTAGTACCATGGCTTTTTATTGATTACAGAAATATTGCTATGACTGTCATTGAAGAAAAGCAAAAAAAAAAAAAAAAAAGCCAGAATGTGAATAGCCGTATCAAACCTGTACACTTTTGTATATACAGAGTGGGGGACCATCTATGTACATGCTACATACTGTCACACTCTGGGAAAATAAGTAGTCCTTCTCACAGGTGCTGACACAAGATCATTTTCTGAATCAGTTTAAAAACTAAAAAAAAGATGCAGAAATGACCCCGTCAGTGCTCGAGGTACAGGAATCTCCAATCTACACTAACAGGCCATCTCACAGATACAGTACAAGTTAACATGTCAGCAGATTTTGGTGGATGAAACAGTTGTGTGCTTGAACACCTGGTGCTTGGAGGACTTACTTTGGTCCTGATTTTTTTGGCAGCCTGTAATAATAAGAGCATGAAACAACAGTGTGTCTGAGTGTTTCAAGTCCTGTTAAATACTCAGCCCAAATAGACGGGCTGCATGACAGTTTCTGCTGTATTATACACTTATTAGTTAAGTCAGATTTGTCATTCAAACTATCTGGTCCCAGTGCTGCCAGCACGTCACACTGTTGCTGTCTTCATGTAAGGTACGGTCTCCAGATGGCAAGGTGGTGTTTGGTGTAGAGATCACGTGATAAGGTCATGACGTCTCATGCAAAATTTAAAGGAGGTATTCCTTTTCCAGCAGCAGCTATTTCATATACCAATTAAAAAGACTAGTGTTTAGTACAGAAACATGCTTAGAGATATGACGAGAATGGGCATGGGTAAGGTAGTCTCTTAACAGCAACATCTGGGTCAAATTAACAGAGAATGGATGACACAAACTGACAGGTTTATGCTGAGAAATGATTCTTCACATACATTTTAAACCAACTTTGCAAAGGGTTTCGGGCCACTTCTATCGAGGAAACGTGTAAGACCATCTGTACCTCACAGCATCCACAAAACGACACAAGGAATAAGTCCTGAGCTCAAGGAATGTGCAACACGTCCCCAGCCAGTCACCTACTGTAAAGACTGAGAACAGCATCCTGGAATTATCTTTACTTCTGACAAGTAAAACATATGATCATATATACAGATTTAAAAAAACAAACAAACACACAGAGTTGGGAAGGGAGAGGTGGGGCTATTGGATGATCCACTCGTGATCTAAAGAGGTAAAATTGGGTGCAAATATGAGGTGTGATCAAATAGTTCTGAGAACTTGTCCATAAAAATCTAAAGTCTTACCTGATTAAAATTTCCCAATAAAGGTCATGGTATGTGCAGTCGGCTTCCATCATGGTTCTTTTTTTTATATAGTGCACGCTCTGAGATTTCACCATGGACTGCAAACTTCTGATAGAAAATATAAGCTTGTTTCAAACCGATGCAGATGCTGCGTGAAGGACCAACACTGACGACAAGACCTGGTTCTTCAGCTGTTACCAAGGAGTGTTCAGCAGATTCAGAGGCCGCAGTTTCTATGTCTGAAGGCAGCGTGTCAGGTAAGGAGTGAGACCGGGAGCGTGCTCGTCATTTTTTTAAGGATTCGCCGGGCTGGGGTTCATGACTTTGTCCAAGATAAGGCTGTCAACGTGGAGTTCTACTGTAATGTCCTGAGGCATCTGAGGGAGAACATTCAGAGGAAACCATCTGAACTGTGGTGCGTGCCGACGTGCCTTCATGTGCTTGTTCAGAGCACGCTGAAAACACACATCAGCGCAATCTCGGCTAACCACCAGCACATTTGCGTCCCCGCACCTTCGTCCACTTACCAAAAATCAAGATGAAGGGTCATCACTTTAAGGAGATCCGGTATGCATTGCGGAGGCACAGGTATGGGGCAACAGAACTGGTCTTCTAGTGAGAGAGCTTCTTGTACACCTATGCACTGCGCTGAAAACAGTCCAACATGAGATTGGCCAACTTTTTTATCAGGCAAGGCTTTGGATTTTTATGGACATGTTCTCAGAACCTTTTGATCACATCCTGTAGAAGAGTTCAACATCAATACCTGCACATCAGACAACAAATCCAGAACACTTCTGAGTCAAGGCAAAAGAGGAGGGAGGTGTCTAATAATAGGCAGGTTAGGATTTGTACACCTTTACCTCCGTCCTTCAACAATAACCTTCGCGTGTACAGAAACAGGAACATTTTGCAGTGTAGTGTTCTTTACAGCATATGAGGATGTGACAAATATAATTCATGTCTATTACTGGTATGTAGATTGCATGTGTTTATTAACTGCAGAGTAACGATTTGTGCAATATATCTGTCCATTTCCTGTCTATGGGTCATATTTTTTTTTGTTTTGTTTTGTTGTTTTTTTTGGTTTGTCTATTTGGATCTTCTTCATTTCAATATCACCGCTGTGTACTTTACATCCTACTCTGGTTTAGTGACTGATGAGGTAACATAATGACATCCACCCGGACCTCTAATGGACAATAAGGTGCAAAAATTTATCTCTGTAAACTCCAATGATCTACACACTTTCAAGTGAGCTGTCAGCATGTGAGTGTGTTTAAGAGAGAAAGAGAAAGAGAGAATGACAGAAAAGCAGAGATCGATTGTATTTAAGGGTTATGCAATAAAGGGTTGAGAGACCAGGCGAGGGTTTAGAGTTGAGGTGCAATATTTAGAGTTTGGAGTCAGGCTGAGGTGTGTCATGAAAAAAGCAGAGTTCTGCAGCTCAGAGTCTTTATGTACAGCAATAGCCTGAAAAAAAAAATCATGAAAGAGAGCGTCGGGGTTCCACCTCTCTCTTTCTTTGCTTTTCTTTCAAGTCCACTTTGACTCCTTCGTCCTTACAGCTCACTCTTACAGCAAGGTCTGTTTTAAAACTGAGTCAGTTCACATCCTGAATACTTCCCTGTATCGGGCAACAGTGGTAGCAGCAGCAAGGAGAATCGTATACTCTCCGACTTTTCATCCAGCATCACACTTTTTTTTTCTTCCATTTTTTTACATTTGGGGTTGAGCTGAGTCTTTATGTTTAAGAATGAGTTCTTCAGCCTTAGTTTTGTGTGGGTTTGTTGTCATTTTGCAGTAATGTGTGTCTGTTTTTTTGTTTTTTTTGTCAGTTTGTGTTTATGTGGCAGGGTGCGTGTATCACTCCTTCAGTGTGTAGGCGGCAGGGCCACTGGATGTATGTCTGGCAGACAAGCTCCACGTGTCACTGTCCTCCTCATCTCATCGCCCCCACCGGCACTAAAACAGCACACTCTGTCTCCTGCTCTTCCCTTGGGCTGAGAGAGAGAGACAGAAAGAGGGAAAGACACAGATGGAGAGAGGGGAGAGTGTGAAAAAACAAACATTTGGGTTCGATTTGGACACACAAACACACCTGTAAATTTCACGGCATGCCAGCAACACAAAATATATACTACAGGGCCCAGAAACATTGGATACACACGCATGAATGCAGCAGCAATATGTTTATACAAATACAAAACAGTGAAAAAAATGTGTTTCACAACTTTCTGGAGCCCACAATGATTCATTCACTAATTGATAAACACATAAATTACTATATTGTAAACCTACAAATCACTTTCTCTGTATTGACTACTTGATTGAAAAGTTGTCGAGATGCTAGATGTACAACCTGTGAGCCCAAAGCACAATAATGAGGGTGTATGTTGGGTGGAAAGGCCTGGTTGACAGCAAACGTGACAAACCTTTCTTTATTGCTCTTGTTTTGTATACAAAACGTCGCACTGTATTAACCTTGTTTGTTGTCACATGAAAAACAAAGATTTAATAATTATGCGATCTTGACTTTTGACCTTGACCTCCAGGAGTTCATCTCTGCATAATGTCTTGATATGGAGAATAATCATGCAAGGTTTCATCAAACGCCTTCAAACCATTTCTTAGCAATGAAGTGAACATAAAAAAAAAATCTTAATATTTGACCATATGACTTTGACCTTTGACCTCAAAGACCCCATTTACAATTCCAACCTTGCTTTGGTCATAAGCTATCTACCCATGAAGTTTGGTAAGTGTAGGCCGAACAGTTCTCAAGTTATTGAGCGAACACTTCAATGGATGCCGCCCGCCCGCCATGGTCCCATCTTTCAACAGGTGCACAAAGAGCTAGGGTGAATATTTTTTATGATTTTAAATTCAAAATTATTTACAAATTCTAAACAAACTGTATTCCTAAAGGTCTGGCAGAGAGATTTCCAACAAGATTCATATATTCATGTTGGACAACAAAAATTCCTGTCAGACCATTTTGATCTCCTTATATTCAAATCTGAGCTACAAACCTGTGTGCATGCAGAATACTTATCTCGGCAGAAGAAATTAACAGTATTATATGCACAGATGCCTTTGGCCATATACGGGCATTGGACATTTCAATATAGGCACTAGTACTGGGTTGGACCCACTTTTGCCTTCAGAACTGCCTCAATTCTTCAGAGATTCTGATCCATATTTACGTGATTGCATCACACAGTTGCTGCAGATTTGCCAGCTACCCTTCTATGAGGTTCCACCACATCCCAAAGGTGCCCTGTTAGAGTGAGATCTGGTGACTGTGGAGGCTGTTTGAATACAGTGAACTGCCATGTTCAAGAAAGCAGTCTGAGATGATTTGAGCTTTGTGGAACAGTGTGTTATCTTGACAGGCAGCCATCAGTAGATGGGTACACTGCTGTCATAAAGGGATGGACACGTTCAGCTACAATACTCAGCTACACTGTGGCATTTAAATGATGCTCAACTAGTATTAAAGAGCCCAAAGTGAGCCAAGAAAATCTCCCCCACACCAGCAGCACCAGCCTGAAGTGTAGACTCAAGGCAGGATGGATCCATGTTTTTATGGTAGTTGCATCAAATTCTGACTCCACCATCCAAATGTCACAGCACAAATGGACACTCATCAGACCGGGCAACAGTTTTCCAATGATCTGTTGTAGCCTCAGATTCCTGTTCTTTACTGACAAGAGTGGCACCTGGTGCAGCCTTCTGCTGCTGTAGCCCATCTGCTTCATGATTCGATATCTGCATGCAGAGAGGCTCTTCTGCAAACTTTGGTCGTAACAAGTTATTTGAGTTAATGCTGGCTTCCTATCAGCTCAAGCCAGTCTGGCCATTCTCCTCTGATCTCTGGCATCAGTGAGGCATTTTCTTTTTTTTTTTTTTTTTGCACTTAAATTTTTATTGAAGTTTTGTATTAGCATACAGAAATCCTGTAGAAACATGTGAGAACAAGAACATTTACAAACTCAAGC
>JAVDPK010000959.1:109210-148838 GCA_034780415.1 Cichlasoma orientale | reverse complement strand
GGAGTGTGACCAAAATAAAAACCAAGTGACAGAGCAGGGGCACTTCAACAATAAAAGGACACGCTGCATATTCATGAATATCTGCTTATTTCTTTCCTGAGCAACCCCTCCCCTCACTGCCAGACCCCAATTCATACCCATAATGCTCTTGGCCTGTATGCATAATTCAGAATTTATCATTCGTGCCCCTACTGAGGCATTGTAAGCACTATAGCATAACTCAGTGTGTGTTTAAAGTGAATCTGTGTTTGTGTGGGTGCTCTGTGTGTGCATTTCAGACAATAATGGCCTTGGTCAACCATTTAAGTAATGTACAATGGCACTGAAAGCTCATATTACTTTTGTTTCTACACAAAGCAGTATGAAAAAGAGCAAGCACACACCCAGATAAAATGACAAAATGACATGAAGCGACACACCAGAGACCAGTACAGCTAGTTTCAACTGCTTTGCACACATATACAGATGCAAATGTGTGCACAGATAAATTAAGTACCGACCAATGATGCGCGTCGTAGCCTGCGGCTCATGGGTTTGTCAAAGGGCGGGCTGTTCATGGCAAACTTCTCCAAGTAGCCCTCTGGTAGCCTGATATCAGCTGGGAGAGACAAACGTTTGTTTATGTCCTGAAACAGAAGAAGAAAGACACAAAGGGAAACATAAAGCGGTTTATAAAACTGAAACATGCCATCACTTGCATACTATAAAGACATCAAGTCCTGAGTATAAATACATACACAATATTCAGCACCTTTTAAATATGGTTTGATATGATATCTCCCCCCAAAAAATTAGATAGATATGTGTATTAAACAAATGCCATTTCCTGATCACTTGATTGCTTTGATGACTTTGCCTTAATTAATCATCATGATCTGGTATCAAAAGTCTTTCTTTTTAAATAGTACTGGTTGCTTGTCTACTCACAAACAGTTTGCTCCATCTGTCTCTCCTGGTGGTGAGGTTGTCAAATGACAACAGACCTTTGGTTAACAGGTGCCATCTGCTGCTGCTGTGAATGACTGACGAATGACGATGTGAATAACGCCTATACTCGCTGTCGCTGAATAAAATGCCACTGCAAGGCCACTACACGATCAGGATCAATTCCAACAAGTTATTGGCTACTTTTAGATGTATTTTTATAATGCACTATTAGCATTAGCATTATGACAGGGGTTGGCACAACACTGTTCTCAAGTTCACAAACTGATCTGCCTTTTGTTCAAAATGAAAACAAACACACTCGATATTTTTGTTTTCTACTCTTTTAATAATGGATTGAAGTCAAAGTTAATTTTGACTGTACATGAGAAGTGTGGCCTCTCCCTCTGGAAGTGTTCAGCGTGAAATGATCACATTTTACATGCAATTTTAGGAATTAAACATCATCACATGCTTGTTATTAACAGCTTGCAACCACTGGAAGTACTTTCACCTTCTAGTCTTTGCTGGAATGCAAATTTGTGTGACATGATCACCGGCAAGGTGCCAATCACACATTGTTTCCATGGCAGCGGTTAGTTAGCTGACCCAGTCAAAGCCCTCGAGTGTGTGTCATCAATGTGAAGTGATATGTATGTTTACATGTAAACGTGCAGTAGGAGGTTAGTAAAGTGTGCCTATGCCTGAAGATTAAAGGTAGAGGGATTTTACGCCTGTAATGGTTTTATCTGAGCTGCCTGGCTAGCATCACAACATGCAAAACTACACGCAAAAAGCAACCATATAGATGGTGACAAATGACAAATCCTAAAGCGATGTTCTGCACATTGCAGCAGCATATGTGGAAACATGTAAGAATGAGCCACAAATGCTTGCACTGAAATGCCTACTAGCTGTAGTTAACACATTTGTAAGCTCCACTGAATATCTGAATCATAAAAGAGAAGAATACATGTAAGCCCTACAACGCCATATATGGCACAAGCGACTATTACTTCAATCAAAATATTTGACATTTTATGCAGTTTATAATGGAAGTGACTCCTCATGAAAAGAAAAAAAGAAAATTCAGTCCATACTGCCTTTCAGAGGGGTAACAATGGACAAAAGTTAACAGTCACAGCCACTCCTGCCCTGTTATTCACTGGTAGAGACTAAATAAATGATCTACATACAAAAGAAAACATGTGTGCCCCCATACTCACAATGCAGAACAGCTCTAGTAGCTCCCTCATTGTCCTCCTTAAATGTGTTTTTCCATGCACTCACACACATGCGCTTTCAACGATGCATGTCTCTGACCTGATACATGACTGCACACGCTGAGAGAGAGAGAGAGAGAGAGAGAGAGAGAGAGAGAGAGAGAGAGAGAGAGAGAAAGCGAAAGAGAGAGGGCTGGCACTGTGGTAGAGTGCCATGCACATACTTAGGAAGAGGAGTGGGCAAAAAAGAGTTGGAGGAGGGGGAAAGCAGGAGCAGAGGAAAAGAGGAATAGACAGATTCCTGAGGGGAGAAAGGCAGATAGGGGGAAGGGGTGAATGGAAGGGGGTAGCTCAGAGAAAACATTGTTTTTCTTGTTCTCTCCTACCATCATTTGGTCCTGCAGCTCTCCTTTTTTATCTCCTCTCTTACCATCTCCTGAGCCCTATTCCCCCGGATCTCCCTTTTCTTTGTCGCTGCAATAATTATACCGAAATCCATAATTACTCTAACCCCAACGTTTTCCTCTCCCACACTGCCCCTCCATCTCCTTCTCTTTCCCTCTCTCTCTGGTAAACATGGTCTAAATTAGTCCCATCCAGTGCTCACAGCAGTGAGAGGCTCTGTATCTAGAGGCATTTCCCGTAATACTGCTGCGCTCATCACTCTGCAACTCCTTCAAACGGACACACGCAGGCTGACCGAGACATGAGGGCACTCAGAAACTCAGCAGCAAACAGCAACACTATCTGCCAGACAGCACAGGTGCACTCACATATACACAAAAGTTACTGAAAATAAAAGGAGTCTGTTGTGTCTTCCTCTTTTTCTGTCATAAATGCGCACATGCAATGGTCGATGTTCACATTAAGCGTGGGCAAAGTTTAAAATATTGAGGTCAGTGTATGCATGCATGAATGTGTTATGTATTTCCTATGACCCAAAAGCTCAGACTGCTCCAAATGCACTCTTAGATTTGTATAATGTCAGTGAGACAATATGGTAATTTTGGACATGGATGCCCCACCCACCTGCTGCTTAAACCTTCTGTTTGCAAGGGGCAGCCAATCAGAAGAAAGGAGTTGACTTAATAGCAGTGGGAGGGAATCTAAAACAGCTTTTCAGCCAATGGATGAACTGTGGGCTTCTTCCAAGTCAAATAATGATAATTTTGGAGTGTGAATCATGCAAAGTTACCCTACCAGAGTCCAAGTTTTAAAATATGGAGCTGAAAATGTGCATAATAGATGCCTTTAAATGTACCACACAAATACCAGGTATGTGTCTGAAATTGCTCATTATTCACATTATACATAGTCTACCATAGTATACACTGTGTAGTGTTTCCTGTCTACTAACTATATAGTGTATACTAACTTAGAGCCAACTACCACTGAGAATTGAAAGTGTAACAAAAAAAAAAAGGTTAAAGGAACAGTCTTAGTGTAAAGAGAAAAAAAGGAAATTTCTTCTTTTGATTTATTTTTCTAACATACATCATAGAATATTATGGAAAAAAATTACAGTTTCTTTGCCTCAATTCTAGCCTGGCATTTCTTTTTATGCTTTTTTTTGTCATTTATCAACCAAAGAAATACCAACATATCAGCAACAGGGCAAAACTGGTATTTGGGCCTGTCCAATTTATTATTTTAGCTCTACAATCGGTCACAAGGTATAGTTTCCTACATGGAATTTACTTAATAATGCGTAGAGAATAGTGAAGGTGTGAATGATTTCGGACAGTCTTTGGCATTGCGATTGAAATTCAGTGAATACTGCTGAATGCAGGTGCATTATCCTCCTGATAGATGAAAGAGTGCAGCACCATTTGGGGTAAAAGCATTTGTGTGCTTGTGTGTGGGTGTGTCCCAGCTCATCATACCTCATTAGAGATGCGCCGATGGTGATTGTTCCTCATACGGACCCTCACTGGACTCTGAACCTCATCAGAAGACGTCCCGGATGCCTGGTCACTCTCCCCATCTGAACCCATCTTCACATTTTCATGGACAATACCTATAAAACACAAATGTACAAAGACTTTTTCAAGGAATTTTTGCCTCAAAGGAAGACAGTGAAGCAGGGAGGGAGAGGAGATGTGACAGGTCTTTGGTACAAGGGCAGCATGCCCTACCCACTAGACTACAGGGGTGTCCCTTGGCATGAATACCTTTTTAGATTGTGTTTAATGATACCCTATTTCACTTCATTAGTGTCTATGGGGTCACCAGAAAACAAAACATTGTCTTTCTTAAATTTCACTCACCCACCCTGTGAAAGACACAGTAGGACCCCAATCACCAAATGATGGATCATACCACCAGCCACGCAGGGGTGTAAAACAAGTGTATAAATTGATATTGGCAAGATGAGCAAGTACGAGATCAATATTACCTGTGTGCAATAGGAGCTCATGCAATAGGAGACACCCCCCACCACCATCACCACACACACACACGCACTCGCACACACACACACACACACACACACACACACACACACACACACACACACACACCTTCCAGAATCCATCTGATTAATGAGTCACTGTGCAGCAGACAGGACTGTCTCCTTCAATGATGTGTGTGTTTGTGTGTGTGAGTAAATGTGGGGGAAGGGTGGGGGGGCTTTCTCTTTGTCTGGGTCATGTACAGCACACTCAGTATGTGCGAGCATTTGTGTGTGTGCATGTTTGCCTGGTGTTTGTTTTGGTAAAGTCAACTTTTTTTTCATGATACTGAAGTAGACTGCGTATTGTAAAAGCTCACTCGTTACCATCATTTACCGTTTATCCGTACAACACGAGCCACCATCGGCAGAGGACAGACAGACTGAGGAAACATTAGGAGATAGAGGGGTGGATGGTTCTGGTTAGAAGAGCTGATGAAGTGGAAAGAAAAATGAGTCCCCTGAGTGACTGCAACACCTCAGCTGTGGGATTTAACAACTGAGGGCCAAATAGGTAAAGCTATTTATTAAAGTTTGCTTTCTGTTAGCTGTGGAACATCTGAGGCTTATTCTAGGCTATTCTTCATGTAATTAGGATTTGAGAAAGGCTGGTCTGTGGACCAAAACATATTTAAAAAGATGGAATACATAAAAAACACACAGCTCAGTACTTCTAAAATTGGTTTAAATTGGTCTTTATTCCAGCTTTACCAAATTAATAAGAGGGCATAGAGTAAAAATAATCCTCTGACTCTGTAGATTCCCAATAATCCAAAAAACCAACTGTTAAATTATACCTTCCATAGTCAAAGCCAATTACACAGTAGTTCAAGAGTTAGCATTTCATTTTCAGGTTCTATAAAAGTTCAAATGCTTGTTAACTTAACCTACTCTGCAGTGATGAGGTGGAGGTAGAGAGAGAAACGGTCATAATGTTGAAATGTAGGCGTCTAGCGGGTCTCCAAGTCTGACATACAGTGTTTGGCCTCAAATACAGACACAAGGATACAGGGAATGAATATACCTTGATAAGAAAATGGAGCAGTCATTTGTCGTATCAGGAATCAGGAATTAACCCTCACAACCGTGACGGTGAAACATTACACTGAAGTTAACTGACACCACAGGCAGGAGAAACTGATCCCGGATATCTCCTGACAGAGGCGCACACAACCACATGCTTACGACGAGCGAGTACCCAGTACTCCTCTTATATCACATGTCTTTCTCACTTTCCGAGAAGTCCCGATCTTGTCTGTTTGTGTAAATAAATCCATCACCCAAAACAATACCATACCATGATGTTACCTTCTCCACGGTCTCTCTCTCCTCCACGTACCTCCTGGTCACATAAAGCAACATTTTTTCAGCCTTCTGCAGGTTCTTTCTGCTCCATTTCCAGAGAAGACTAAGAGCAGACAGCAAATGTCACAAGCTAGCGCTGCCTCCCCACATGGAGCCAGGCTGGCCTAGTTAGGGTTGCTGACTCCCTGCTAGTTTGTCTAGAAGAGTGAGTGGGCTACTTTTAGGAGTATCCTTACCTCACCCTGCTCTGCAAATACTCCTTTAACTTAAAATTCATCTCCAGCACACCATGGCAACACTTCAAAAATAAAGGAAAATCCAGGGGAAAGGATTTTAAAAGAAGGGAAGATTTACTTGAAAAGCCCTTCACAGAATAGCAAAAATATTGGGATTCCTTGTCGTAAGTCCTCACTCAGCAAGGCCAGACATTAAATTCAGTAGGTTGTTCAATGGGGAAACAGGTAGTATTCATAGCTACCATCCACATCCGCATTACCCAGTAATATTACTATAGGCTTTGGCTTTGAAGTGAATCCTTTGACTTCTCTTTCTTGCTTTCAGGCGAGGAGTTCTCAAACTCATTTTAAAGCACAGGACAGCATGCTTTCTGAATTTGGCCCGAGCAGCACGAATAAAGATACTGCAGTCATTGTGCTGACAAGCAAATGAATAAAAAATTCAAAAGAAGAACTAGTCAGCTCATGGAACCCCTGTAGATAAGCACATTCCTCTGGGCCGACAACTTATGAAGACATGTAAAGCAAATCAAATCCTATTTTCACAGTAATAAGTTTAAGATGATCAGAACTGTATCATGGGCAGATTCTGAGAGAAATCTACTTGCATAAATCTGTCTTAGTGTAAAGCCAAACCATTGGACGAGCTTGAGCAAGCTATTTTATTATAATGTCCTGCAAAGTTAAAGTATACGGATATACAGCATGTGCTGATATATGCCAAAAATATGTGCCTTCTACCTAAATATAAACTCTATTATTACAAAAATCGAATCAGTATATTCTTGGACACTGATTCGGATGAACTCAGGATGTAGATGAACTTGCTGAAGAAGATGACAGTGATGCGACTCACCAATACGGTTTCCTGGAGGCCGGCACGAGTCCAGCACGCGAAGCATACGGAAGGGTGACAGTCTCAGTGGGGTGTCTCTCTCCACCATTCTTACCCCCTCTCCCATTCTAACTTCCCCCGTTTTAAGGTCACCGACCCTGGGAACACGAGCAGAGCATCCTTGCTGGTTGTCTGCCATATCCATTATTCCAGTGGGTTCAAAGCGCTAACATTAAAAAAAATCCACTTCAGTTCAGTCTTAACACTCAACCAACCAGTATCAGTGGCACCTGGGTTTAAGGAGATGTAACTGATTAGGATCCAAGCTTCCTGGGAAAAAATCCAATCCTTAGGCTACCTCTGTACCACCAGAAGAGCTCCATGCAGTAGAGAACAGGTCTGGCATTATGAGCATAGTGCAGACTGCATAGGCACACTAATCAGAATCCAACAACTCCCTCGGCTGCTACTCCACTTTAACACACTCTCTCTCTTGCTGTGTGTTTTTCTTAGTAGATGTTCCCCCTCTCCTCCCTCTCCTTTCTCGCTCTTCTTCTCTCTGCAGTCACACTCTGCTTGCTGACTAAGGAAGGTCAAACACCGTGCAGGTATGCAAAATGCTGCAGAGACAGTCCAACGTGTGCAAGCTGAAAACTGTTACAATCTGCCATCTCAGTATAACAGGTGTTCTGTCATCATCTGTCTTCATCCGGACACAAGCACACAAGCATGTGCAAAGACTCACAACGCACTTAACTTGCAGCTCCCAGCAAGAAAGAGACTGCCAGACCTTTTCTTTGCCTCTGTCCTTTGTGACTTCTTCATTTGCATTCTAGTTTCTTCTTTTTGCTGATGTTTTTCTCCGTCTCTGGCAGATCTCTTCTCTTTGTCCTCCTTGTTCTTCCACTGTTATTCAACACACCACTCTATTCAGGCTGTTGTGCTGCTCTCCTTCTTTCCACTCCCCTCTCCCGTTTAGTCCCTCCTTGCCTCTGGCGCCCCTATCAGTCCTTTCAGTGTTGTTAGTCCTCCTGCTCCCTCCCTTCACCTTGCTATTACTCCCCTCCCTCTCATGAGATAGAAATCTCTATCTCTCTCCCTCCATCTGTCTTTATCTCTCCCTCTCTCTCCCTTGTTCTCGCTATCACTGATGGTGTTGAATATCAGTACAGTCATCCTCTTTTTCTATTCATGAGCCGATGACATTTTCTGCCTGATCGGCCGCTTTCTTACACTCCATCTTATTCGCCACCTCTTTCTCGTGCTCCCCACCCTCCCTCCGTGTGCTCATCACTCTCTAGTGCAGAAAAATGAAATCCTGAGGCTTTGGAGTGATGCCTCTGGCATTCTAGCCAGCTTCGCCTCCATTCTCTCCGCTCTCCTCTTTCTGCCTATGTCCCTCTACATGGACATGAAGCATAGGACAATATTTATGGTCATGCCATACACACTCTTTCCTACACATGCCACAGAACACAGAGTTACTGCTGCAAATAGAACTCACATAATGTTGCCTGTCTAATGACTATTAAGCACACCTGGAGAGCAAACAGGCATTATTTATTCAAATTATTTACAGAATATTAATCCTAAAGAATATTTTTCTGCACTTGAAAACTGAGGGATCATTGGATGGATATTTGTTACATTTACAAGGTGCAATAAAAAATTTGGCTCGTAGAAAAAAAAACATACCTGATTTAAATTTGGCCAATTTCGAGGTCATCGTCTGATGCATCTCATGAACACTTTCAGTGGAGCGGCTGTTTTTGGATTAATCCCTGAAAATCCTGTTTTCATTGCACTCGTGCCTCTGCGGCACACGCTGGATCTCCTCCTTACACCTGATTTTCATTTTGTTGAAGTGTACTGAGTTGCAGGAATGTGTTGTGTTGTTGGGACCGAAGCACCTAATCCTCAATGTGCCTTGTGCTGGCACACATTGGCATGCTGGGACACATCATAGTTCACCTCATTACTGCTGAATATCCTCTTACAAAAGATGCCTTGAGATGTTATAGTACCAGTGGCCTCTCTCACACAAGGGACAAATTCATGTTGCACAACCTTGTAAATGAAAACTGCTCAAAACTACCGGAGACAACGCTCTCATTCCAGGCAATAATCTTCCACATAAAGGAAGATTATTGCTTGGAATGAGTTCGTTTGAAAGATAGGTTGATTTTTGTTATTTGGAAGCTTTGATGCTTCTTACAGCCTGATGTAGCTACAGCCTTTCAAGTGTTAGCAAGAAATGGCAGAACAATACTTAGTATGGGAGGTGGGATTCAGAGCACAGAACAAGATCTGTTGACAGTTTATGTTTGACCAGACACTTATGAATAACAATGTTTGTATTTGCAGTTTTTAATCCAAAGCACTGCTAGAGGCAACAGTCACTGAATACTCAGGACTTAATCCCTCTGGTTCCTAACAAATTTTCAAACCTTGCTTGGATCCATGAAAACTAACATTAGAAAAGTGTTAAGAGAACACAACGGTGTTGAATGGCAAGAGCATCCAAAATGTCAACAAGATAAAGTGTTAAATGCCATCATTTTGCATAATATTCTTAAGGATTAACACTTCAAAAGGCTGTTTTCGACTGCTACAGAATAAAACCGCAGCTCTCCCTTACGTCTTAACTAACCAAACCCGCTCATGTGGAGAGGCTCACACACCCTACATGTCAATAATGATGCACTTAATAAGACTTAAACAAACTTTGTAATTGGTTTAGACACTGTAAACATGTTGGGATCTTTGAGCTACTGTAGTCCTAACACGTCCTGAAATCATTTTTTAATCTGGAGAGGTTATTCTATTCAGTGGCTTATTTGGGACATTGCTGTATCCGCTGTTAGATTTAAGTAACAGAGTAATAGTCATTTACAGAGAAATAACAGACATGTATTGATGATGTAACTGATGAGCTGTTCAAAACACCAAGAACAAAAGCTCCAAACCCTCCAGCCATCATTGCTTCCTTGTCTTATTAGATTCACAAGTGCAGCCTGTACACATGGAAGATTTCTGTTTTGCTCTGCAGCCACCTCCACACGGCTTTTTTCTTCCCTCAAGGTCTCAGTTACTGTCACATTATCTTTCCACCTTGTTTTAAACATTTTTAATGTCACATTTTCTCGACTACATCTGAGCTTCCACATTGTTTTCACCTCTTTTTAAGCCATAAATATCACAGTGTGCCTCCAGACAAATAAGACGGTAAAAATCAAACTGCATGTATCATCCCTCAAGAACAAGCATGCATAGAGGAACACACTCTCAAGGCTGCAGGGTGGGAGAATTCAGACTGCAGTAATTACCTCTAAACCTTTTATCTTCATCTAAGGAATCTCATTATTCAATTACTGAGACCAGAGAGCCTACTGTAAGCTACCAGTTCTGTTTATGCTGCTCAGCTACATCTCAACCCCACGTCCTACCCCCACCCTATATATGCAGGTCTGAAAAAAATGCATGCATTCATTAGCAACATCTTATTTGCCTCAGCCATAAGCTTCTCAAAAAGCAAGCCACCCTAACACACATAAAAAGCTTATAAGACCGACTACATAAAAGGAGTCCACTCCATTGTTCTTGCTAAAACCAATCTGGGAGTGAGCAAATGGATGGCCAAGAGTGTAGGCAGTGAGGGAGAAGGCTACAGCGATTAATACAGTGTTAATGCATTACATTAAATCCCTGGCACAGACAACGAGGTCTCTCGTGGTACGGGTGGAGATAAGGGTGGTCTTAACAGGGTACCAGCTTTTATCTTTTGTAACATTCTGGTGTTATTTGGAGGTTAAATATAGTATTTTGATGTTTGCAGAGGGAAAGAGAGAGATACAAAGGGGGGAAAGGAACAAGAGGAGATTTCTATGACAGTATTGAAAAATAGCAGCCTGGGGCGGGTTTTGAGAAAAGCAGGCAGCTTTTAGCTCAGTCCTTTTGCAGTAAAACATACGGGAGGACCAGCTAATCCCCAACTGTGTAACTACAATTAGAGTGAAAGAGAGAGAGAGCGAGAGAGAGAGAGAGAGAGAGAGAGAGAGATGAGGTAGTGGTTGGAAGCAACACTAAAAGTGCATTGCTCATCTTTCCTAACTGTAAGTACAGTGTGGTGTGAGTGGGTGTTGGCCCAGATAGCAACAGATATCACAAACCTGTAACAGCTTTTGGACTCAGACTCCTGACCAAACACATATAACCCCACAGCTCATTTACACAAATTAAAAGTATATTAAATTAAACTGAAAGTATATACAAGGTAAGTTCAAAAAGCACGGGAGGGGGGGGGGGGGGCAAAGTGAAAGGGTGGATAATCTCTTTAGCGCAGCAGGAACGAGAGATTGCATCATCATGTCGCTCTATTAAAGAGTGCAACGTGCTCTGACTGCTGAGTGGCACAGTGAGTCAGCGAGACCAACTAGTGGGAAACACTCACACAGATGCACGCGCGCGCGCACACACACACACACACGCAGGCACACACAGAGTACCTCTTAACATTTTAAACTATACCTTATCAAGTCTTAAATAATAGAGTAGCCTTCTTTCTAGACTGAGTCAAGCCTATGTCCTTTTAGGAGCTTATCTACACTCAGTGGCAGCCATGGATTTCACACAATGAAGTCACTGCCAGATCAACAATATGTGGGAATAAGAAGGTAAATATATATAAATATAAATAGATAGCTTTATCTTCCATCCATCCACCCATCCATCCATCCTTTTCCACTTATCCAATTCAGGGTCACAGAGGAGCCTATCCCACCTGTCAGGGCGAGAGGTAAGGTACGCCCTGGACAGGTCTGTGGCAGGGTATAGCTTTATCTTTATATGTAAAATATCCTCCAATGGCTTATAATTATCTAATAATGAAATCTGAAAAGAAAAGAAATGAAAAGTTTTTGTTTCTGCGGAAGACAAAACAAAACACTATTATCTTAATAGCAACATCTATTTTCCACATTTTTTCTCCTGCACACTGCACTGCAAATTACTTCAAATATTGTCTATTGATCTGAGTCAGAGTGCTCTATTAATGTTAATATATATATATCCAAACACACTCACTGTCATTCTGTTACACATTTGTATTCAAACAGTTCAAACCATACCACACCTCGTACTTACTAGCATTGCTGAATATTACTACTTCTATATGGGTACATTGGCACTGCTTCATTTCTAGTACACAAGAGTAGAACACCAGTTTTAGAAAGCTTATATTATCAAATGGAAAAAAACAACATTATTGCAGGTTTAAAACCGTAAGTCTCAAAAATGTATTTTGATATGGGCACCAAGCAACAGCACATAAAATGATCAAACAGAACTGCAGTTTCTATTTCTTCATTAGGATCTTTTCAGTTATATCCAAGCATAGTCTGATTATCATATTCCCAGCTCACAGGATTACAACAAATTGTAAGCTACTGTTGTAAGTATAGTTCCCTTCAACTAAAGCTCAGCGAATGCAATGAGTCTCATTGTGGTCTATCTGCATCTCGCAGGGGATTCACAGCACAAGTCTAATATGGCTCCTGAAGGAGACTTTGCAAAAAAAACCTCCTACCACTCCTCCCGACCCTCTTTTCATTTCTACCTCTCATAAATCACCATTTTCTAAGCTCTATCTCATTCTAAAACCCATCTCCGACATCATCATCTTCAGCCTTTCTTTCCATCCATCCAAGAGTTTCCTTTCCTCAGTGCGATCTGCCCTACTGCTCCTGATATAAGCCGTTCTGCCACAGTGGGAAATGAGATTACTGGGATCTATATAGCCACAGACCACATTACATAATGCAGACAGACGGAAAAAGTAATTGCATGTGAACGTTGTGAGCATGTGCTGTATGTGCGTGTTTGCAAATGTAAGATTAAGGTCATTAGAGTTTTATCCTTCCACCCTCATAGTAAATTTTGGCAGGATAGAAAGGTTGTTTCAGTAAACACTGTTTTGCACTTAGTGAAACCAAGTTCGACACGCACACACACACACACACACACACACACACACACACACACACACACACACACACACACACACACACACACACACACCTCACCTATGGAAAGCAAAACTGACATCTAAGTACCGTAAATAAATCAGTGTGTGACTCTTCCATCCAAAGGTACCAGTAATACTCTGGTCGAAGATACAGTACCAGTCAAAAGTTTGGGCACACTTTTTTATATAAAGTACACTGACTGGTACTTTATATATAATATACAGCTGCAGCTAAAGTTTCATAAATCTAGTGAAGTATCTATATTTATAAACATTCTAAATATGACCTCAACATTATCTGATCTTTACTCCTAAAAGTAGATAAGCCATTTTATAAATCCGAATGCACAACTGAATCTTGAGATATTTTTAATAATGCAGGGGTACAAAGGTGCATATACTTCTGGTGCCATCCAAGGCCTGCCACGGTTGCTTTTTGGGTCATTTGTGTTTTATTTATTTTCGTTTTTTTCTAAGTTCTTAAAGCAGTAAACATTTAAGCATGAACAAGGTGACCTTCATGATTTCTTATTTCTCTTTTAGAAAGTTCTCTTCACTGAATTGTTGACAAAAAGATGCCACTCGTACATAAAGCACAAGCTCACAACACTCACATGCAGAAAAACAACACACAGCGAACGCGTGACTGAATGATACTGAAAACATTGAGGAAACTGATGCAGTAATGTTCACTGTTGTTATCTGATCTTTCTTATGCAGGTGCATCCCTTTACATGCAATTATGATGTTGCCATCATGTTGATGTACCAGTCAAAAGTTTCATTCATATGAATGGGTGAGTGTGTCCAAACTTTTGACTGGTACTGTATATAAAAAGTACTTTATACAGTATGCAGTACACTATGCAAAAGTCCTGAGCCTCCTCATTTCTTTGTATTTTGTAAGAAAAATGGGAACATTTGCAGCGATTTATTGAAACGTGCAAACATAAATATAATATATACTTATACATGCGAAATACAGTATATTAGGCAAAAACAGAGTTTGTACAGTTCTGATGAGCTTTAGCATGACCATCTTTGACTCATCCATCAGTTATTCTTGAAAATTCATAGGTCAGTGTTAAGTGACATTCCTCTGAAAGCGGTCAGGTACAGTTACCGGACTGAAAATGAGTGACGAAGCAGCCAATGTCCACAGAAAAACTACACCTTGGAAGCAAAATATAAAGAAATGAGGGGTGCTCAAGACTTCTACACAGTAATTTATATATTTGAACAATTCAATTAAATGGCTTGTAGTGGCATACGTAGTAGCATAAAATATGAATATTAATGAATATCAGTACCTTTATATGTTTCTTTGTGTGATTACTGTTGTGTCAATATGTGTGTGTGCATATACCCAGAGATCCAGTCCTGTGCAGGCTCAGGAAAGCTCTGTCTCGCTCTAGCCCCCCACCTGGCTCTCTGCGCAGGGCGGTGCGGCCCAGATGACCAGCATATTGACGCAGGAAGGAGGGAGCGCTATGGGAGGCGGGAGGATGCACAGTGCACGCCACCATGGGCTCTGAGATTCACAATGTAGACAGACAGCCAAGGAGAAAGAGAAAACAAAGGCAGAAAAGAATAGAGTCCCATAGAGGATGCAAAAGAGAACAGAAAACTCAAAAGGGGAGCAGGTTGACACCAAAGAAAGAGAAAGGGGTTCAAACCATGGGGGGAAAAAAACAGAATAAAAGAAAAGGGGACAGAAAGTCGAGAAACCGGCGAGAGGAACCAAACAGTGAAATAAAGAGTAAAAGATGATAGGAATTGTAGAAGGGAATGGGAGAAAAAGAGAAAGAGGAAAAAAGATGACACAAGGTCACACAGAGACAAAGAAAGGTAGCAGAACATGTAGGAACCGTACAATATGTAGTAGTAATAGATAAAAGAGTGAGAATGCACACAGCTGCTGTAATCATGCTGTAAATATGGAAGGAGCTGCTGTAGCACAGTAATAGAAATGAAAATAGAAAGTGCATGAGGCATAAGGCATGCACAGTGGAAAATCTGTTGAGTCATAGACTGATGAAAACTCACTATGAAATAGAGGTAAAAACAAATGCAGACATGCACACATAAAAGTAGAAGACACACTGCAGGAAACAGGCCACAGCATTATGGGAGTAATGAAATCACTGATGTAAGGGGTGCAAAGGGTTTTCCATTGTCTGTGCTAGAAAACGAACGCCTAGAGGTCAAAAACTCGCTCCTTGAGTTTGCCAAAGCAAAGCACCTTTAGCTGAGGATATTTACATGCAGCGTGTGTGCACTGTCAGCTTTCTTTCAACACAAATGTGAAATTAATGAATCTTGTTAGTAGAATGTGGGTGGAAACCCACACGTCACATCTCCTATCTTTCAAATAATCCCCTATTTCCTCAAAATTGCTCTTTAAATTTCACTCAGATCACCAAGCACTGGAGGTAAATTCACCACCTGATTCTCTTTTTACTCTGTTTTACTTCAGTAAAACAAGCTAACTGGTCCAGAAATACACTGACAGAAAGGAACTGCGGTCAACAGCAGCCTTGACATTGCTTCTAATTAGCAAGAAAAATGTTAGAATTATTTTCTACCATTCTTTTGCACCGTTTGACTGATACAGAGAGAGATATGTGTGTGCGCCTGGGGGGAGAAGGGGAGGATACAGCAAGGGAAAAGGACAGGAGATGGTAATGTAGAGCAGGTAGTTAAAGTTTAATGTCTCTCCTCATCCTTTACATCACTTCCTCCATTCCACTCGTGCTCTCACTTGTTGGCTGGAGTTTTTGGAAATGAACTGACATAGCTTGAGCTATCAAAGAGACAAAAGAAAGGGATGTTAAAATAAAAGGAAAGGGAGAAAGATGGCAGTGAGTAAAATGAATGAGGTAGAGCTATAGATGTTGCAGCCTGGGAGCTGTAGTAACAGCAAGAGCAAGCATCATCGCTCCTTGAATCCAAACTGCCAAGCAGCCAGCAGAGCACGGCTATATTTGAACACTGAGCCTTTTTTTCCTTTTTTTACTGAGACAAAACCATCTTCCAAAGCTGAGACAACCTCCTTTTTTCTCTGTGTTCTGACGTACACATACAAAGATAGTGTCTGCATGTGAGATTTCTGATTTTTCCAAAGCGGGACCTGCAGTCACGGACGATACCCAGCAGATGGCACCCAGAGTGTCTGAGGATGACGCTGCTTTTCAGACTTTCTTCATGGAGCAAAGACATTCTCTTTTTCTTATGTGAACACATGAGAAAACAAACAAACAGTGTGTCTGAATTCTCACAGCTGTGGGAATTCCCACACATTTCCAGCTTACATTACCATTCAGTCTTTATAATGGAGTGGTTAGGTGAACTGTGATGAAGATTGTGGCAAAGATGATGATGATGGTTAAAATGAACGGATCTGGTGGGCTAAAGGTAGATGAAGCTACCGTGAATGTTTTGCATTTGCATGTTTGTATGACTTTTATCAGAACAGTGGATATAAAAAAAAAAGGTGACACACACATTTACAAAACACAGATACATACAGTTTATGGAATATTTTGATTACCAAATCTATTATCTCTGGGAGGACATCAGTGTAAATGAATGAAAAAGTGAGCAGAAGTGAAAAATCTGCTGCCATAATTCTACGTGACCTTCATGTGTCCCTTACAAGGATCAGAAAACACTTTTACTGTAACTCTTTCCACCTACACAATCATTTAGTTATTGCCTGCTCTTCCTGTACTGAAAAAGCTCTAAATGAGGTCATAAGGTCCTGAATTATTGCTAAACAAGAGCAACTGTCCTTTAGAAATTGCTTCTGTGTGGAAAGGAATTCAGCATAGTAACAGATGTTGGGCTCAAACTAATCATTTTGCAACTCCCATGAGGGTTATGGAGGTAACACATCTCCTCTTTAACATAAGTACAATACAAGCTGCCTCGCTACATTTTCCAGAGCTATTCTCAGTTTCTTCTGCAATGAACCACGTTACTGTAATTCCTCTATACTGATATGACACACACTGTGTGGTGTAACTGAGTATCGCACACACTGTATTCGAATAACAAAAAATTTCAGTTGATTTTGTGAACTGCCAGTTTGTGAATGGTGATGTCTGCTAAGGTGTTTGAGTTCATGTGTGAGGGCACTTGTTCAGATCTCTCACCATTGTCCCTGGCTGTGGATGGCTCATCCAAGGCCATCTGTTCTGCAAGTTCAGACAGAGAGTCATCAACGGGCCGAGCGCTGCGTAGAGACATGGACAGCCTCCGCTTGATTATCTTCATCCTGTCCATCTTCTCAATCACACCACCGGGGCCCTGAGGCCTAAGGGGAAAGAAAAGCACCACCTTCGTTGTAATTATATAATCAAAAGCACTACCTGCATCATGGTCAGAGCTGTTATTATCACCGCCGATAACCACCACATCCATGCTATACTGTCATTCTATCACTGTACAGTTCAACTGCTGCGGTGCAGCGTGTGCACATTTCCTACAGTTCTTTGGGCTCCCACTGATTCTGTTTGCTCATTCAGCCTGTGTTCTCATTGTTATGTATCCCAGGAGCAATCATTGCAGAATCAAAGACAAAGAACGAGACAGCGGCAAACCCACAGAGGCGCAGAAAAAGAGAGGGAAAGAAAAATACAAACAAAAAAAGTGCAAAAAATAAAACTGAATTGCTGACTATGCAACTTCCCAGAGGTTTCTGACTAGACCAGCTTTCCCAGATGAGTTCTGATTGACATGCATTTCACTGGCTGTTCCATCAACTGTGTGGTATACGAACTACAGTCTAAAGTAGAATCACATGACACATCGACACATCTACATCGAATTCTCCAATAGTCCATTTTAAGCTAACTAAACAGCTCTGATGGAAAGTTTTTTTCAAATACCGCACAGTGTCTGTGCATCTGCAGAATAGAAGTATCCCGTCCTTAAAATAAATGTGGAGTTTTTCTAGCAAAGTGCTCCACATATTCAGTGGCGAACCCACGCTGCGTGTTATGTATTTGTGCTTGCCTCAGTAAGATTTCAAAGTTATATATTGTTTAGAGTGCCTCTCAGTAGACATTTATTGTCTGGTTCATGAGTATATGTACAGTAAATGTGCTGTTGCATGTGTGCATTTCTGTGTGAGGAAGTCACTTTGTTCGTCTTCTACTCTCTGCCTTGGTGGCCTGAAGGTAGACACGGCCATGGCAGAGTATTTCTGTCTCCCTTCCTGCTCCTTCTATCAAACCCATAAGGGTTTGTGAGCTGGCACGCAGAAGCACACACACATATACACATACACAGCGACACACACACACAAATACACATTGCACCCACTGCCTTTCTCTTTGTGTCCAACTTTGGAGGCCTCTACAAAAGCCATTCATCCTTTCAGGCTCTGTGTCTTTCAGACTTATTAGAGACAACCAGTGCTCAGAGGGAATTCAAACATTCGCATTGGGGACAACTGGCCTTTTTTCACCAGAAGATGTCCTTGGGAGAGTATCCATTGCTCACAACATTGCCTCTGCCAGTTTACATGGGATTAGCTAGATGTTGTTTTGCACCTCAGCTGGTAATTTTCTTTGAAATAAAGAAAAGTTGAAGATGGGGAAAAAAAGAACAAAAGGAAAGTAACTAATTTATTTTATATTATGCACTATGTGGATTATCAGTATGCAATAACGCCCCCATCCTCATTTGCATGCTTTCCCAGACTTCATTAGAGATGGTGTCTGCTCGGACAAGAAGATTGGGTTCTCCTCATGTAACCTTGCTGTGACTATCCATAATTTCTCAGGAATAAATGAGTCATGTTAGGGGGAAACACTTGAGATATAATTTTCTGCCTATTACCCAGATAAATAAATGCCAATGTTATCATTATCACAGACAGATACTGCTGGTCTCCCAGCAAGCATGCACGCACACATAGACGCACAACGATAACCAATTTCCCAGTCTTCAGCTTATCTGGGCTGAATTAGCATGGACAGTAACCGGAATCTCAGCATCCAGAGGCTCATACAGAGAAACCCTTCAGGATACCGCTGTATATATAGTAAATCATGATTTCCAATTTTATTTATAGAATGATAAAATAAGGTTAGTGCCTCTAACACACTGTTACACAAAATAAGCACACGGCATTCATTTTATGCAAATATAACTTACTTATTCCTACTTAAATTGTAAAGTTTGCTGTTTTTAAAAGATGTTTTTCATGAAATTCCAGATACAGCAAGAACATTTTAATGTGCGAAGGTTAAATCATTTACTTCAGACACAAATAAAAGCATTTCTTTCTGACAGCAGCATCAAATAGCTTTGGATTACTTTATTTCCACATTTTGACATTATATTGCTGTATGGTTAAATGTTAAATGAGCTTTGTGTAAAGACACTAAGAGTTATACTGCATTTTATTCTTAACAACAATATTAGATATTTCAGAGTGCGTAAGTGCATCATTGGTGGTCAAGAATGAAATGCCTTGAGTTTTGTATGGTGCAGTTGGAGGTGTAAATGTGAAGAACTTGGCAGAGCCTGATCAGTGAATGAGATGGGACATGTGGCTCCAGGCTGCAGCATGTGCAGACGGACACCTGGCAAACCACAAATAACTCTCATATGCATAACTCCCACTTAATGGAGGGGCACACTCCAGATGACAAAGACTACACTCCCTCGTTAGGACATTCAAAAGCATAACAAGCACTGGTGTTTTAGCTCTGAAAGCAAAACAGAGCAGAAGCTCACATGTATTAAGAAGGGCTGAGTAATAAAACAACACAAGAGAGCAAAGGTCAATAGGGTAATTGATACAAAGCAGGAAAAAAGATAAAACCTTCTCCAACTTTGTGCCACATTGTGCACATGCACTTCTCCACCCATCCTTGTAACCACCCCAGTTACATGGATGTGGTAGCCTGGAGGTGAGGTGAACAGACTCCTGGAGGAAAGAAGAGGAACAGTCTGATTTATTCAAGACACACCATTTGGGTTGCTAGGTTACAGGCCCAGACTGGAACCACAGTTTCTGTCTATGAAGTGAAGAGAAAAGGAAAAAGAGAGAGAGAGGCAAAAAAGCTGAGAATTCAAAATTCGCATCTCTCAATACTAACACCCAAACATGCTAGTGTCAGCTTCAGAAACTTCCTGCCAAACTTCTTGGGATGCCAGAGGGCATCATTCACCCAACCTGGCTCTAGGATTCCTCTGCCAATTATGCCTTTTTCAGAGGAAAAATAATGAATGGACCAGAGGACGGATGCCTGCAGAATGCATGTGAAATACACACTTAAGCTAGCTGCATGTCTGACACATTCACAAAAAAAACAAAACAAAAACATACACAACATTTCAGCTGTTAGTGTGACCGTGGTCTCCATTTGCTTCAGCCATATCGTCTTACATCCAGCACCTACTTTTCTTTGCTTTTCATCACAAATAAACAAGCATTATTGTGCAATTCAATTGACACATGAATCATGCGCATGCATGCACACACATGCAATGTGGCAGAGTGGAACAGGCACTCAGTGCCACCCCACTGCCACAACACTGCTTTTGCACAGCAGCCTGGGGATGCATGAGTAATGCACAAATCTGCCCAACTACAGAATCCTACACACATCCACCCAGACAATAGTCCCTTCTCATTATAAACCCAATGTCTTCTTGTCTGCATCCCATCACTAAATCTGAATCTCCAGAGATAGATAGAGGGAATAATTTATGGAAAGAAGCTGAACAGCACAAGACTCGAAACAAATAAACATACTGCAAAAGACTAAGCAAAAGATCTGGAATGCCATTATCTGTCACAAGAGGAGGATGGAGAAGAGAGTGTGACAGTATGATTGTTGGCAGATCTGGCTCACGAGGATCACAGAATGTACAGAAAGATTAGTACATGTTGATTTCAGCCTTTGCAATGTGGCTGAGATCATTATTGTGATATTAATTCAAACAGACTTTGGATATCTAAATGTAAGGCAAATGTATGCCTCTTACTGTTATTTCTTCAAACATAACATTAAGATAACATGATGGTAACAATAACACAAATGTAGGTCTATACATTCAAGTAGCTCTGAATAGTTGATTTGGGAATATCAGGATAATGCTACATTATAATATTGCCATCCATGGAAAGTTGGCACAGTGTAACTTCTGGATAACTTGCCATCCAAAACTTTATCATTTTGTAACAAAGAGAAAAATAATAATACCCTATCCTGTTTTTTTTTTTTTTTAGAAATGAACGACATTCAGGAAAATGTTTGTATGTAACTGATTTCATGACAACACATCCTGACTGTGTGAAATAGAGAGCCCTTTGTCAAAAAAAAAGGGGGGGGGGGTCGAATAAGAATACAAATGTCAGGAAATCACAACCGCAAATTAAAATACACACCACAAGTTTATTACTGTTCCTGGATTATTATTGTGATTTTTTCTTTTTATTTAGTTGTTAGTCGGGATGCAGTGCAAGGGCAAAGGAACTAATGGATGCGCACGGTGTTCAATCTGGACATCCCGCTTTGAAGTGTCCATAAATTATTAAGCGTAAAATGATACTCCCAGCTCGCCGTTAAGAAATAATGTTAGGACCTGCGTTTGGCATGAATTGTTCAACGTATGCAGTGTAGGTTTATGGCGAGCATCCACGAGGTTATCGACAGCACTGCAGGACCGCAACAACCGCGCTCACTGGACTGTCTGTCACATATGCGGACGAGCGAAGGTCCTGACGATATCCCGTACAGGCTCGACGCGACTGCGGACAGAGCGCACATGAAAATCAGCCCCTCATACGGCATCATGTACAGCACATAGACTAAACATTCACGGTGGCGCCCCGTGTCGGGCCTGGCTGGGAGATTCCTCCACCTTCCAGGCCTTTTGCGCTTTCGGCCAGTTCCTCTCTCCCCGTATTTTCCTGACGCGAGTATCCGGTAGGAGGAGAATCCGGCAGGGCAAAGAAAAGTTACACATCCGCCAAGCAAGCTCAGAAACTCCAAAGAAAATGGGCTGGGGTCATCTATGAGACTATCCTGACCTTTAAGTTCCTATTTACACGGCCTAGGTCGCCGAAATGGTTCCAAATTTTAGGATATATTGCTCATGGGACTTACATTTAGATTGGACTTTGGTGCTCGTGTCGCCATTTATCGGTTTTATCTGCTACTGCGATTCAGTTTCCTCTAGTGATGTGTTCCTTGTCCACAGTAGTTTCACACAGACGCGCAATCTGACCTCAGACACACTAACTTATAAGTGGTATCTTTGTTTAGCGAGTCGAAAAATAAGCCCACCTGGAACGTCAGGTGATAGGACACCATGGATCGGTGCTTGGTATTACACAGTCACAACGAGGACATAAACAAAAAACACCGCTGCCACTGACCTGCTAGTGTTTCTGCTGCAGGAGACTATTGTTCCACTTCTGTATGGTAATCCGGGCAGCACGCTGGGATGAAGCCACTGCGACAAGTTCCTCCAACTACTTTGCTGCAAAATACACCAGATTGCCTCCAACCTTTCAAATGATTCTTATCGGAGTGCCGTACGGTGTGTCGCAGTGTCCCGGCGCCTGAACAAGTACATAGCTGAGCTGCTGTACTTCATTTTAAGCGTTAACTTTCGCTTATAAAGTCCACCGTCCCGTCCGGTGATGATCAGCCATATCGCTGCTGCTGTGTAGATCCCAAGTGGAAGCAGTGGCGTGATCCCGGAAAACACCGCAAGGGGTGTGCGTGTGTGGGTGAGACACTGTGAACGTGTGTGTATCGGAGCCTTTAACATCCACCGCCCCCCACCTCTAAACAGTCTCTTTCTCGGGAAAAGGGGGAGGTCAGATAGATTAATTTGGAAGAGCACTGTCACTTGGGAAATTAGCCTTCATTATCCAAGCCCCGTTCCCATCTAAATATGCACCTCGGAGAAAATTCCTAGTGAATAATGCATGGAAATTTATGGAAATTCAACAGAATGATCCACCCCTGCATAGTTGGCATCAACATGAAGGGAAATACCGCCAAGTTTCGCTTGCCAGGTTCAAACAAACATTCCTGAAATTCAGTAATTGGGAAGTTTACAATTCATCATTTAGCCTTCACATCAAACGGATTTTATTCTGCAGCTCTTTGTGTGTAAACCACACCTACAATCCTCAGCTGGCTCAAGGTTTAATTACACTCCCTTACAGCTCCGTTACATGCTTATTAATCTTATTAGCTTTATTCTCCTTTAAAGGTGGCAACTATAGAGACCCGGTGAGAACCCAGTTTCGTATGCCTTTAAGCAAAAATAATAATCAAAGATACATTATTACTTGTTTTTCAGGGGGATCACCTGGATTCCCCGCCAATTACGTGGGAAATCATAGATGACACAGCAAACAATTGATGGTGAGAACTCTGATACTGACCTTCACCGCCACCATGTGGCTGAACTAAGAGGCGCAAGCCTGCTTTAATTTATGACACAGATTCATTCAGTGGGGCAAATCCCACAGGGACTGTTTAAAGTAGTCCCAGTGCGCATAGCATGTGAAGAAGAGGAAAAACATTGTGTCTGGCTGCTGAAACTGCACCAGAATGTTGCCTAAACAAAACAAGCAACTATAGCTTAGAGTATATATCAAAATTATTTTAAATATTAAACCCCTTTGAGCTGGAACTTAGGAGCCATTAAATATATATAAAGAGAGACCCGGTGAGAACATTTTTAACATTTATATATATATAATCAAGTAAAATAATCCCAGACACACAACAGAAATTTCTTCTTATTAAAATCAACATGAACACATGAAAGGACTCCTTATATAATTCCAAATCACACGCACACTCGCAATCTTATAAATGTCATCTGTCATAAGAAAATCCATAAGTAACTATAACTTACAAATCTGAAGAAAGTGACACTAAAAAAGAAAGTGAAAGGAAAAGGTCTTAAAGTGAAAAGGCTATTTTAACTTTCTGAGACTCAAGCTTTTGTTTGGGATGCATTTTAATTCCTCCTATAGATATTTGTGATTAGTTGGACCTAATAGGTGAGTAAACTAAGCTTCCTCTTTGAACAGGAAGTCATTATTTTGTCACATAGTTGTTCCATAATTTTTTTATTTTTTCAAAAAAAGTATGTCCTCATATGGGGGCAATCTTCTTCTTTAAGCTGCTCCATTTAGGGGTCACCACAGGAGATCATCTGCCTCCATCTCTCTGCATCCTCCTCTGTCACACCAACCCTCTGCATGCCCTTCCTCACTGCATCCATGAGCCTTCTCTGAGGTCTTCCTCTTTTCCTCCTGCCTGGCAGCTCCATATCCAACATCCTTTGCCCAATATGTCCACTATCCCTCCTCTGCACATGTTCAAGCCATCTCAGGCTTGCCTCTCTTTGTCTCCAAACTGCTCAACCTGAGCTGTCCCTCTGATGTACTCATTTCTAATCCTGTCCCTCTGATCCCTCCCAATGAAAATCTGAACATCTTCATCTCTGCCACCTCCAGCTCGGCCTCCTGTCTTTTTGCCAGTGTCATCTCAAGGCCATATATCTCAGCAGATCTCACTACCATTTTTCAAACCTTCCCTTTCACTCTTGCTGCTATCATTCAGTCATAAATCACCCCAGGCACTTGTCTCCACCCTGCCTGCACTCTCTTCTTCACCTCTCTTGTGCGCTGTCTGTTGTTTTGGATGGTTGACTTCAGGTATTCAAACTCATCTACCCTCACTATCTCCACTCCTCGCAGCTTCAATATGAGGACAACAGGTTTATTTATTTACTGTCATTTTTGTTTTGCATTTTATTTATTTATTTATTTTTAGCTTCACGAGACTGCATTCATTTTAGGACTAATCAGTAATATGTGGACTACAAAAAAAAAATTCCATGATCAAGATATCTCATTTGCTGCTTTTGATTTTGCTCCATCTCTTTGCACAGAGGCAATATAGAAGAGCAGTGTGACACTCAAAAATACATGAACTGAATTCTTTGAATTCCACATCAGCAAGCATACTAGGGTTAAAACGGGGGGTAAAGTATATTTTTAAAATGTTGGCTCTGGAGCTTGAAAAAAGGCAACTGGGCTTCTTTATGTCCACTGTGAACGACCTTCACAGTTGGTGGCTTATGACACCAACTGTCCCCCGTCTACAATGCAGTCCTTCCCAGGCGCCTCAACCCCCCCACTCACACCTTTCTTCCACCTCAATAGGTCACTTGATAGAGTGGGGCAAAGTCCCACACTGGTTTCACGTGAAACCACTGATTGTAATGACCCATGCCTTTTTTCACACCTCGGCGCATGTGATTACGCACATGAACAATAGTGGGTCAACAACCACCTCCAGGGGACACCTGGGACTCTCCCCCATTTGGTTTAGAACTGAAGAAGCCTCTTGGATGAGAGGTGAAACATTTTCAAGAAACTTAAAGAAGTCCAGTCGCCTTTTTTCAAGCTCCAGAGATTACTGTGACCTGGATGACTGAGAACCTACACAGACATAAATATATTATTTTGGAACAACATCAGCAAACCTTTTAAGCAGATTCTGAATTTGAACGATTTGACTGGTTATTCTGTAGTTGCAGTTGTTATGTTGCAGTGATCATTAAAATTAAAGTGAATTTGGATAATGCTTTAAAATAACAGATGAGTGCCCAGATCCATTTAAATGTGGTTGTTGCTTACTTGTACAAGGACTCTGACACAAATAACTTGAAGAGTAAATTTTAGCTTATTTCTTGAATGTTGCACTTTTTCTCCCAGTATGGTTATTTAACAACTACTACACATTAACATTTTACAGCTCACAGGGTTGTAAAACATAAAAAGAGCAGTTTTAAACTTAACAAACAACTGCACTCACTCACTCGTCTGGGAGTTGTTGCACCAGCCAGTTCCACTGTAAATCTCTCAGTCAACTGTGTGGAGCCTGAAGAAGTAAAACCGCGACATTGTTAAGCAAAGCTTACAGAAAAGTTGAAAATAATGAAAAAAATTTTGTTCGCATGTTCGCCATTAGAGGCCGCTATCGATTTACCAAAGCCTCAGAAACCGAGGTTGGCCCCGCAGTGACTCTTTGGCTAGTCCGTCCTGTTTGTTAGGCAGGTTGTCAGGGGTAGTGCATCTGTTAGCTGACAGGGGATTAGAGGACTTTAGGTAATGATGAACTATTTATTAAACAAAGAATACGGCTGTGGGCATACCTACTTTTCCGCTCGAAGCTGTCTAATTTATTTGTGTAAAAGCGGCAGTGACGACAGAATCGAATTCTCTAGAAAATCCAGAGGTTTGCCGCGGAATTTGCTACGTAACTAGCTTAGTGGCTAGCTAGTTGAGGTTTGCTAACGTCGAGCAATCAGACAACCCAAACCTGGTTGACTTGTGCAATAACTTTACATAATAATTATACACATTTATATACTAGCTTTCAGTTTAAATAGATTTGAGGTTGCATGGTGCAAAAAAAATGGAAGCCGCTCAGGAATATTTAAAAGAGCAGGACGAATTTAACGCCAGCGACAACCCGTCAGCTTCACCTTACAATTCCCCGTTTCGTTCCACTCGTCTGCACATCCAGAGGAGTAATGTCTGCTCTCGGGCTTATTTTGTCGTGGTCATGGTCTTCTTTCATGTTTACATCCTAAATGTTATCGCACTACTGCTCTACGTGCACTACAACAACGGGCCCGGGGATCTAGTGAGTGGAGAGGGAGGGTCCTCAGCTGCTGACACCGATAGTGGAAACAGTTTACCCCATCCTGCCCCGTCCTCCAGAGAGCTCCATACGGAGGACTACAGTCAAAGTTTCAGTCTCCCTCGCATTGAGGGGATACGGGTAAGAAATCAGTATGATAAAATGCCATTTCGACTCAGAAGTTACTGCTTTCATATCCATTAAATCCTGTAACGTTATCAGTATTTTTTTCCTAGTTAAAATAGTTTTACCTGCATTTTGCCAACTTAAAATATTAAAACACTAAAACATTTAGTGTGATTTAGAAGTGCTATAGCAATGGCCATGTGATAAATATATAGTAACCAGTTATTTATTTTATTTTATTTATATTTCTATTATTTGGGCACCTGGAGGATGGCTGGAGGATGGCTCCAACAAAATTTCATTGTATTGTGCAATGACAATAAAGATATCTCTTATTTATTTCATCATCATTCCAGCATCCTTTGTACTTTGCACCATTACACATATAAATCTGTAAATATGCTACACATGTTGTTGTTTGTTCTTTTAAGTACATTGAGAGCAATGAAAAAAAGAAAAACGAGCCCAGTTTCTTACACACTTGGCCAGTAAAGCTGATTCTGATCATGTCTTTTGTGCACCTCCAGGTTGGACATGTTCAGAGGATGTCCCTTGTCCCAGACAAAACACATGAAATGAAGACGCTCAGCCTGAAACCTTTGCTGTTTGGTAAGCCATGCAAATAAAGACCAGCAATAAAAAAAAGCCTGTACATTTTCTATTTAACATCTTTTATTTCTTTGAACTCCTCTGTCTGAGTGACACATTGCTGATGCTGATTGAGCACTGTTGTAACCATCTTACTGTCTATTAGTTCTTCCATAACCAATTGTTTGGAAGTGATTTGGAAGGAAAAAAGAAACAAGGAAGAGTTTATATACAGGCTTATGATTAAATTCTAAACACTATCCCCTAACCATAGCTGTTAAGTATTCAGATCAGCTATTCAACCTTTTCTAGCTGAACACAAAATCCTAGTTTCTGCATCGGTGTTGTTTCCACTTGCGTGCAGCTGCCATCAGATTCTTGTCTCGTTTCTGCCAGGCGAAAGCCTTGTTGACCACCAGGCGCTCCCCCTGCACTGTGCCCGTCACGAGGAAGGTGCCGCCTCGTGGGTGTTGGCGTGTCATGTTCCTCACGCAGGTGGCATCTCTCTCCAGCCACAGCTCAATGCGTGAGTGCAACTGCCTGCCTAACAAGGCTCCCTGCTTCAGGATGTCCAGTTTACCAGCCAGTGAGAACTGAGATAGAGTGACTGGACTGTATTTGAGCCTTGTCAGACGTAGTTTCACAACTGGAAAGACAGAAGATAAGCACAGGTCCTCAGTCACATTCACTGCTTATTAAACCTTACACTAGTGTGATCATTATTAAAAAATATTTAGATATATTGGTATTCACCAAAATCACTCCTACAAAAGGTCTCAAGTAAATCTTTTGGTGAGGAGGCCTCCTCCAGCTCACAGTCCTGACAGCTCGCCTGTGGTACTGAAATAGTTAAACCACCAATTGAATCACTTGTTGAATTAAGTTAATTTCAGCAGGAGCGTCTGTGTAATCAGCTGCTCACCTCTACGCCCCACTGTGTCAGCGGTGGTGTTGGTGACGGAGGAGATGCACAGGAGATGGTCCGCGGGATACTGGTCGCACCTCAGAATTTCGGGCCAAGGGTAGCCATAGCAACTCATGATTGGTGCGCAGCTGTCCCGTACAGATTCACACAGGCTCCTGCAGGGTGAAATAAATCTGATGAAGAAGAGATGAGGAGGGAAAATGGGCAGCAATTAGTAGATGAAGGGATTGGAATCAATACCACAGTAGTGGAGAATGAAAAACTTGATTAAAGAAGATTTGGTGCTTGTTTTTTGTTTATCACACCTGAGAGGTGCTAATGTGACTAACAGGAGATTTAGGTTGTTCTTTTTTTTTTTGATGGCCTGGATTCTCTGCGAAACCAGGGCTTTTCCACAGAGACAGCTGCACAATTTGCATAGTTGTCAAAAGAGTTAACCCTTGATGACTGTGAAAATAATATTTTCATTAACCTAGCATTTTTAGAATTTTTATTTCTGTTAACAAGTCTGGGTACTCATTGTGATCTTCTGCCTTTAGCGATAATGACTGCTACACTATTGCAATATCCAGTGTATTTCTAAATAAAATGTGTAAGTCAATGGATTGAGAAAATCACAGTTCCTACAAAAAAGTCAGATTAAATGACAAAAGACACCATATGTAAACTTACCTGTCAAGGCAGATGGGAGCAAAGAGAGAGCAGAGGAAGATGCGAGCATCAGGGTGACACTCTCTGGCAAGTAGCGGCAACCAGCTGGCACTCTGTTGTACAGCCTCAGCTGGAGTCTCGTGGCCCAGCAGGTTGGGCATCCTCATGGTGTTGTAGCCAATGTTATGGCACAGGGCCATGCCCGATGGGATAGAGACACAGCGAGAGGAGCTGCTGGATTCCCATAGTCCGTCTTCACTGACAGAAAGTGTAGACTTGAAGTTAGTAGTACCAGGTTCTCTTAGTACTTCACCATCCTCTCCTGGAAAAACTCCTGGTTTAGAAACACGGGTATCTCCAAATCCAGTTTCACTGTTGCCCACAGTACTTGTCCTGTGTCCCTTGTTTTTTACTCCAGATCGAACCTTACCCTCTGCCCTCGCTCGTCCCTCCAGCCCTGGACTTACTCTCCCTGGACTCGGCGCTAATAGGCTGATGGGCCCAGAAAGCAGAAGGATAAATAGCAGGGAGGCTGAATGGGGGGACATTCTGGATATTTAATGAGGACAGAGCACTCCAGTTCAGAAGGCAAAAATTAGGAAAAATCCTTAAGTGTATCTTTTGAGTAATTGATGATCTCTGTGTTAAAGTGATGGAGAGGATGGCAGAATAGGTGTATTTATAGTGGGTGGTGAGCAGATCTGCATAGGAAGGGGGTAAGGGGTGGTGTAGAGAACAGTTTGTAGAAGGAGTAGGGTACATATTAAAATGTCAAGAGACACATGGATCCATTTGGATTCATTAGGAGACATAAGTGTATATTACAGAGCTAGGTGCATCATTTGGCATTTCTATACTTTCATGCTCACAGTGTGAATTAGGAAAGATGCAGACCCTGATGTAGTGAAACTCTTCAATTCTTTCCAATCCACACTTAACTACCTTGCTCCCCTCTGTTGTCTTTGTTTATGCACTTTTTGTCTCGTAATTTTTATAAGTATTTATTGCTCATGAGAAACTTGTAATGCTCTTAATAGTAGTTAACTGCTCACAGGATGAGGTCACTTTAGACACAGAAGTATTCAAGAGAAGTTAACCAGCAATTCCCCCAAAATGACAGGACATTTGAGACCTATGTGCAAATATAAAAATGCACCCTCGTGCATTGTATGTGTACGAACATTTGCATAGGATGCAAACAAAATTGGTGTTGTCCCGCTGTGTAGCCGTGGCCTGATTCCTGTTCAGACAAGCAGGTCACTTCCTTTCCGGGGTAGAAAGAGAGACAGTGGTGGGTGGGAGAGGAGGAAGGCTCAGTCCCCCTTCATTCATATCACTTATTCCAATTAATGAGGCTTGACTGGACTGGGGATTAACCAAGGGTGCAGTGTAAAAGGCACGGGTGACAAACAAGGCCCCTACTGTACAAGCGCCAAACCTGCCGGAAGCCTTTTATTAGGATGGAAAATGACAGGGAGACATGGATGGATTGGAGGAAATCATGTTTGTAATAAATTTTAAAAAAGAGAAAAGATGTGTACAACTTGTTCTAAGGGTTAGCTCTCAATCTAAATAATCAGTTTAGTAGTCGTAAGATCAAACCAGTGCTGTTAAACCAAATGTCTCTAGGTCACTCACTCACCTCTTTATAAGTGCAATGGATTAATTTCATTTGTGTGTAATAAATCTTCTTGATACAATAGACATCAGTAATTACTGGTTTTGGTCTGTAGCTGAAAATAAATTGTATTGTATTTATTTGGTTTTTATCAGTTATTGTGTGTACTTTGGAAACCCTGAATCTCAGCCACATGCTTTTGATTAGCTGTTTTTAATTTGATTCGATATCATCTATCATTATTCCTCACCTTAGTCATAGTTAGAATTGATATGTGATAGCAAAAAACCTTTCCGCAGTGTTAAGGTGGCAAATTCTTTTCATGGGGAAATTTTAGATTCCCCTGACTTCATAAAATTTGTTATGGAAAAGCAAATGGCTTTGTTCTTTAGATCATTTTCACGAGTGTGAATTAAATTTGTATTTCATGCAGCATGTAGTCACATATGTCAAAAGCTCCAATGAATCATAACATCTGCCACTCTTGTCTTTATGTTCTTGTAAGAGATCCCTGGCTTCCTGTCTGAGGAGGAGTGCCGTGTGGTGGTGCAGCTGGCTCAACTCAAGGGCCTGATGGACAGCCAGGCGACAGCATCCAGCCAGGGACAAGAGGAGTCAAACCAGCCACTGCTTTCTCTCAGCACAGAAGAGGTCTTCAGTCTATTGGACTTGAACCAAGACGGGCTGCTTCAGAAGCACGAGGTGACGAAAGAGAAACATTATGCATCTGCAGTTGCAGGAGGAAAATTGATTTCCAGAAAAATCTTTTCTAAGTAATCAAAAATTAGTTGAACTGTCACAACATGTTTTGGTTTCTGGTGAAATGAGAATAAACACTCTGGTCTTTCCTCTAGATTGTGAGTCATTCACATTCTCAGGATGGAACTTGGTTGAGCCCCGACAATCTACGGCAGATACTGACTGGTCTGGAATCCTGCCCAACAGGTCTGTGCTCATGTAGTTCAATTATATGTCAATAAATTTCTTCTGTTCTAAGTGATTCCATTTGGAAAATATGAGTTTTAAAGAAGCAATTGAAATTAAACTTAATGTTAATGTAAACGCAATGCTTTCAGTACACTTATTATATGTCCACACACTTACACTTATTTAACTCGGTGGTTCAGGATGAGTATGTCAAATTCAAGTGTGTAACTACTAAATCCACTGGGCTGCTCTCCTTCAGTTGTGTGTGAGTGCTTCTGCAGTGGCTGTGTACTGGTAAGAGTAGAGTTAACTGCTCGCTGGTGGCTGTGATTGCGTGCGAGTCTGAGAGTGGCAAGGCAGGAAGAAGAGTGACACCGTTTTGACCTGATAGCATTGTGCCAGGCGTTCTAAACATCCCAGTCCGGATGTGCCTCGTCCTGTCTCATTAAAAACTGATTATCCTCCAACCCCTGTTCTTAATTTCCCCCCCGGATACCCTGTATCCCCCAGCTCCCTCCTCCACACTTTTTCGTTAGCCCCCCGCCTTTGTAACCATCTCTCCTCTGGCACCCTAGAGCTATTGTTGCGGCTGGGGCGCTGTCTCCCAGGGGAACTGATGGGGACCAGACAATCATTTAGCTGACAGTAAAAGCACACAGATGCACAAAGAGAGAAGGGATGGAAGAAAAGAAAGAATAGAAGCTGTTATAGCCTACTGTTTCCACTAGTACAATTCAAGACTAAATTATACTGAAACTGGACTCATGATACCGCATAAATGAAAGACTTGTTTCTTCTTACTTCTGTGTATGTCTGGCAGGGATGCTGACATTGGGGGATTTTAGGCATGTTTATGATGTGTCCCAGCATCCAGGACAAGAGAAAGGTGGGACGCTTCATAGTCGGTTCAAACAGAGAAGCAAGCACACCTGGCTTTACCAAGGCTCAGGATCTCACCATGTACTGCGCATGCTCAGAAACAGGTCACTACCTACACACACACACTTCATTGTGCTGTAACTCAGCCATACTCCTGTAACTGTTACTGTAGGGCCTTTACCTTACAGTGTAAAATGCCTTGAGGTGACTGTTGTTGTGATTTGGAACTATATGAATAAAATCGAATTGAATTAACTGAAATATTAATGTGTGTATTTATTTATTAATTTCTTACTTTGACACAGAGTTACCAGTCTGACACGTCTGCCCTCTGCATTGGTTGAATTGAGTGAACCACTGCAGGTCATTCGCTATGAACACGGGGACTTTACTAATGCCCACTATGACAGCAGCCCTTTCCACTCAGAGACTACTTGTGCACACACACAATTGGCAGGAAACACATCTGCTCTCGCAGAGGTCCCTTGCCGGTATGTGTGTTTTCTATTGTAATGTAACTATTTTTTTACAATGTAATTTTTGTTTTCTGCTTTTAAAATACACTTGTATTAACAAGCAGTTGTCATTGCATTAGGCAGGTTCATGTTGTTGGTGCAACAGAACAATATCTCTTTTCATAGAGGGGAAACTTATCTGCTGTCTGTATTTATTGCTTCCTTTCTTGTTTTACTCCAGGTATCTTACCATTTTATTCTACCTCAGCTCTGTCGAGGAAGGCGGTGAAGCCACCTTTCCTGTGGCAGACAATCGTACCTATGAGGAGCAGGTGAGTGTGCCTTCATGACAGTCATAAACCAGCACAGTTAGTCTTCTTTTTTCCAGTGTGTACATCTGCTGGTAATTCAGACAGATGATAGCCCATGACAAGAAATCTGACACTTACTAGATTAGACAGAAGCCATTTACAGTTTTTTTTTTGTGTTCTAGGCACTTGTCCAGGATGGAGTTGATTTAACAGACACCCAGGAGACATGTAGTAGAGGGAATCTGAGAATTAAACCTGCTGCTGGGACAGCTCTACTGTGGTACAACCATCTCTCTGATGGTAGAGGTAAGAACAGAAGAGTTTATCTTTATTTATTGCAGGCATAAACCCAGGAAGCTGTCCAGTATGCTGATTTTTGTCTACTATTCAGTTCAGCTTTATTGAATTGTTAAAAAAAAAATCTTTGCACTCTGAATGAGTGGCAGAAAAATATTTTGTAAGACAATTAAATGGAATTGCTGCATACTAGCTCATTTACTACAGAATTATTTATTTAACAGGATCACAAATTACTGACTGTGACAACATTAGACAGCATTCATGTAACCTCACAGCTCACCAGATCCACAACACAAAGAGCTAGGTTTAAAAGCACCAGGGCTTACAGTCTTCAGCACTAAAAACATCATATTCTTAATAACTTAAGAGCATATAGACTGAGTATGTACTGTAGGTATACAGTCACGGTAAAAAGAAAGTGTGCCCTCTTTCAATTCTAAGGTTTTACATATCAGGACATAATAAAGGTCTTAAAATTAGGGAACTACAAACTCAGATGATCAAGATCACATTACATTTTACAGAGCCATTTGTTTAAAAACAGCTAAGCCAAAAAGTAGAATCAATGTGTAAAACACACACACACACCCCATGATTGAACGGCTTGTAAAACCACCTCTAGCAGCGGTGACTTGAAGTAAATGTTTTCTGTATGAGTCTCTGATTTTATCACTCTGACATGTGGAGGAATTTCATCTCATTCTTTACAACATTTCTTCATTTAATTGAGGTTTGCGGTTATTCGTTTATGTACAGCTCTTTTAAGGTCCCACTAAAAAGTATTTCAGTTGGTTTGAGTCCATCGCAATACTTTGATTCTGTTCTTTTCCAGCAATTCTGTTATAGATGGTAAATGGACTGGTTCTTATACAGTACTTTTCTACCCAAACACTCAAAGCACTTTATACAGCATGCCTCATTCACCCATTCATACAAGCACTTTCTTCCTTTACCTAAGTGCTTTCTATCTAACATTCACACACATCGGAGAACAACTTGGGGTTCACTATCTCGCCCAAGGATACTTTGAACCACTGACCTGATTTGTAGATAACCTCCTCTGCCTCCTGAGCTACAGCCACCCTCATGTTGATTTACTGCTGTGCTTGGAATCATTGTCCTGTTACATGACCCAATTTGGGCCAGGCTTTAGGTGTCAGACAGATGGCTTCACATTTGGCTCTAGAATACTTTGGTATACACAAGAGTTGATGGTTAATTCAATAATGTGGCAAAGCTCAAATTATCATCCCACCACCAGTTGGTATGAGTTTTTTTTTGCTGATATGCTGTATTTGATTTTCATATGTGGTACTGTTTTTTAATGGCCAAACATCTCCACTTTGCTCTCATCTGTCCAAAGGACGTTGTTCCAGAACCTAAGCCGTTCTTTTGCGAGAGTAGAGGCTTTCTCCTGACAAACTTTCCAAACAAGTCATACTCGTTCAGTCTTTTGTGCTGTCACAAACTTTAACATTTAACATGTTTACTGAGGCCTGTAGAGTCTGAGATGTAGCTCATGGGTCTTTGTGCAATTTTTCTGAGTATTGTGCAGTCTGACCTTGGGGTGAAATTGCTTTGATGTCCACTCCTGGGAAGATTGGCAACTGTCTTGAATGCTTTCCACCTGTGAATAATCTTCCGCACTGCAGAGTGATGGACTTCAAATTGTTTGGAAATGACCTTATAAACCTTCCTATCACTGCTGCTGATGGACTTCCTCTTTGGCATTGTGTTAACACACAGCTCCAGACCAGCAAACTGCCAAAACTTCTGCTTTTACAGAGATGCTCACGCTTGCTGATGATCAATTAATCAAGTGAATTTGATTAGCAGCACTTGGCTGCTACTTACCCTCTTAATTTCCATGGAAGCAGTAACAGTGTACTTCTTTTTTCCACACACTACATCTGCATTTTGGCTTACTTTTAAAAAAATAAATAGAATGGTGTAATATGTGATGTGTTGTTGTTCATCTGAAGTTGTATTTACCTAAGACCACATGATTTTTTTTTATTATGTTCCAGTATGTAAAACCTTAGAGGGTGTACTTTATTTTTTCACTATTAAAATTAACTTTCAGTAAAATGGTGAGCACCGTGCCGTAAACATCACATCTGTACAGCAAATCATCCAGTTGTTCATCTGAAAGTTCATCAGGCTTCTTGTTGGTATTTGTTAACACTCCAGTAGCTGCTAAACCTTTTCTTCCTCCTTCTCTCCTGGCTTCCACAGGTTGGATGGGTGAGTTAGATGAGTATTCCCTTCATGGCGACTGTCCAATCAGACGTGGGGTGAAGTGGGTGGCCAACAGCTGGGTAAATGTGGACCCAGATTACCAGCAACAAGCCCGCTACCAGAGACTAGTTGCTCAAAGGCATCGAGCTAAATCAAGCATGGATTATCAGTCTCTCTCACACAGCGACCTCCACCAGGATCTATAGCTGTCTGTTTTTATTGACAAAAGTGGCTGTTGTGCATCACTGGCTGTGCATCACTACAGACAGTGAGGTCTGGCAGATTTTTTTTTCTTTTTCCCCACATTGCCAGACGTCGGATTGAAAATGGCACAAAATAGAATTACATATGTCCTCTGTTCCCATTTCAGTGAATCTGTCTTGTATGTTTACTGAATTTTATTAGAGATTTTAATTTCCAGTTATGGAGACATCATTGATTTCTTCACAAGATATTTAGAAAGCATAATTAACAAGTACAAATAAATTTAATAGATAGAATGCCATGCTTTACACATATAGAGTAACAGGTATGTTATATATGTGTGAATGGGAAATGATGCAGTCATGTTTAAGAGATAAGCCTGCTTACCTACCTTCCTTTTAGGTTTACTACGCTGCTCCTCCTGCAGGTCTGTTATTTATTATGGAATTCAAGCCTTTTGTTACAAGCCATATCACAATATTTATAAGTGAATGTGTTCCCGAGGGAAACTTTTGTGAGATCTTGTATGTCTGTTTTGTTCATCAGTTTTGCTTACAGTGGAAATGAGCTTTCATCAAGATGCGTCATTTAATAATTGCAGGAATTATTCTCCACTGTACAAAATGACCACTTGTCATGCTGGCTGTGCAAGGCAGTCCTTCAGGAGTAATTTCAATTAGATTTCTAGTATTTCAACTTGTGTGTTTTTATTCTCACAACTCAAATATATTTAATTGTCTGAGACTATTTATTTCAATGTTATTTATTGTCACTGTCTGGTGATTTAAGTTAAATGAATGCATATTTATAAAAGCTTGACGTTGCACTGAATCTGTCTCTGTGTTTTATTGTATTTGATATGTTATTAAATACCGTGTATAAAGCAATGGTACATAATTATTAGTGGTGTTTTGTAATTCTTCACCTCATGTTATATATACAATGACCACTAGATGTCGTCCAACCTCAAGTACAGTGATTTCTGTACCTTTGAATATGAGCTTGCTGTGATCTACATGGATTTGTCGGCACCAGTTCCTCTGGATAAACTATTGATACGTCAGCGCATATGTGTCACTGACGTGGGGTGATGGCACTTGCACATTCTGGTCAGAAAGGAGCTGTGCGTGTGTAACTTCATAAATCTCATGAAACAAATCCAAACTAACTGGAAACCAAAAACAGACCTCTTGTAATTTTTCAGATCCCAAAAATAGCAAGATCATCATTAACACTATAAGCGGCTAAAATGTTTCCTGTATAAAGTAAAAATTATTTCTAAATGTTAAAAAAAATCTCTTAATCTATATTTTTATTTGGGGTGTATTGAGAAATAATAAACCCACAGATATGTCACTGCATAGATAGACCTCTGACAGTGAACGATAATCTGCAAACGCTTACATAAAACTGAATTTCTAGCGAAATCAGTAAATGTGTGCATAAACATGGAAATTGATTGCCTATAAATGACTGAAAATCATAGTATTTTGACAGATGTTGTAAATTCAGACAGTTCGAGTGGACCTCGGAAATGCATACGTTTTTACATGTGTGTGGTTTTTTTTTTTTTTTTGCTACACTGTCGTGGCAGATCTCTAAATACGTGTGGAGACGCATCACGGGGATGGCTTCTGTTGCCCTGACTCCGGACTCACAGGCTCCCGCTCGCCAGCCTCACATACCGTAGTGGTGCTGTGCTGCTGATGCTGTGCGCACCGCACTGGGCGCGCTTTGGCCAATCACGTCAGCTGGCGCGGGAGGAGGCGGAGGGACCGTCGTTTACAGCTAGCGGACCGTGGAGCAGATCACATTTTTCGTCCGTCGAATTGCGGCATCCAGTTCAGGATAATGGACTTCTAACTGGGCAATTTCAACACAAAAATCATTCCTCTTAGGCGCAGTATCATTTTCATTTAGCTCTTATCCATGAGATTCTTCAGGCTTACCTTCAAGTGCTTCGTGGACTGCTTTTGAATCTCCTCCTGTGAACGGCTGAACTGACCGCGGCGCTTTGTGAAAATTTCCATCTCTTGGCTGAGCTGAGGGCTTCCAACGTGAGATATTTTTTTTTTAAAAAGAAAAAAAAACTGAGATTTTTTCCAGGAAGGGGGATATTAACAAACTCAGAAACGCAAAAGACAACTGGAGCACTGCACAGCGTGGTTTACATCTCCCTGTCTGCCCCTGAGCCCACCGGGTGCCTTCTTGGCCAGGCATTTAAAAACTTCAGCTCCCTCTGGCTAAATAAAAACAGCTTGCTCTTTTTGTAAAATATATACGCATACATTTTGAGGCGCTACGCAACAACATGTCACCTGAGTTGGAAGAGAGCAGCCAAGGTGAGTATGACGTACGACCTCCGGTGATTTAAAATGACTTTTTAGTTACCATATGAGGCAATCACTGGCTAAACCATGAACACATGCAGGTGAATTAAAGCATCCCTGCGTCTGCCACAGCTTTAACGTTATTAGGTGGGGATAAAAGCAGCCTACACCAGCTGCATATACTTCAGATCTGATTTTCTCACTACATCATCTCACTACATTGTACAGAAAGGACACATAAATATAAGCATGGCACCAGAAGCGAGTCTGAAGAGCTCAAAGTCGTTTTAAAGCACGGCCAGTTTATATAAGAACAGATTTATTCTTGAGTGTGAGCTGTTCCTCACGCAAATGATTCATCAACCACAGGTATCCTCTTTTTTAGGCTGCTCCATAGACGCTTACATCCTTTACCTTCCCTTACTCTTTTCCCATCCTCTGTTCACACACCCCCTCAAACTGCTCTGATCTGGATTCATCTGCCTTTGAATCCAGCAAAGAGTGGCTCACACTAATATCATGGAAAGGCACCAAGTGCCACGTTACATTTATTTGTGTCTGAGTCTGTGTTTGAGGGGTGCATTTAAAAAGGAACCCACGGTGACACAGGTGTCACTACAACTTTTAAGGTTCTGGAAATTTTCATTTTCAACTGTTTCCCCTATTTTAACCCATGAAGTCCCTAAGTGACACATACAGATGTGGTCATGTGACAGGTCATGTGAGTTTATGTTACCTTGACAACATTTCTATGATATCCGTGTGCCTGACTGACTCATGTCGCAGAACAACCTAATATTAAAAAGTAGTTTTTTGGTTTCAAAAGGTAAGATTCAAGCCATTTATCGTTTTTTTCCCTTCAATTACAAGTCCTTGACAGTATCTATTCTGTCCTGATCAAATTATTTCAATAATTAGATATTAAAAAAAAAGACGAAAATATTGCAGTGACACATACGTCAAATCGGGACTTTAAACAAAAAATCTTAATTAAAAACCTCATGTGACATAGTTGTCACAAAAAGAAAAAAAGTAATGTTATGCTGAGGTTATTTGGCTAATTTAAATCAAGAAACAATTGCTACTCCCCAGTAAATAAAATAAATGAATAAACAAGTTTCTACTGCAAAATATAGTGACTATATTTTATTATTTTCTTTGCTTTTGTAGCATGAATAACAAAAAGCGGTACAGTGTCCAGGATGCACTACCAATCATTCAATGTGAGTTTGAGGGTTGTGAAGATAGTTCAGATGAAGACCCTGACTATATTCCCAGCAGCAAAGACATTGAAAATGACGAGTCTAGTGAATCCAGTGATTCAGACAGTAGTGAATTAAATGCAACCGAGGAACCACAACCCATGATCAATCGTGG